>JAGFMF010012021.1:13727753-13901384 GCA_019455555.1 Galemys pyrenaicus
CCCCTCCCTGGCCGGCAGCAGGGATCGAACTCGTGCTGCAGTGGCTGCGGTTTGCTTCATAGTGTGTTGCTTAACCCACTGCGCCACCAGGGAGGCCCCTTGATAAAAATTTTAATGTTGATTAAATCAATTCATGTATTTCAAAGCTCTCAGAAGAATACTAAGCATACAGAAAGTGTCTAGCACATCATCAATATCCATAAAAAAGATAGTGAATTATTAAGGAAAGTAAATTGACAATCTGCATTGTTATTCACAATAGATAGCCCTTGTTCCCTTATTTTATACCTTTCTGTTTATTTCCTTTATGAAGATTTCACTATATATAAGTTAATTTGTCTACTAACAAATTAGTCCTAAGAGGGGAACAATTTTGTCTTTTTAGTTTACCACTCATTCCATGCTTATCATCTTATCTGCATCCCACAAAGATTAGTAATAGTTTATTAAAGGGATGAGTTGATAAATGATCCATTCTATTCAGTGATTTGTTGATTAATCATCCATAAACTGTAAATCTTTCCATATAGCTAACATTGAAACATCTAGTTTGAAGTTTAAAGAGAGATAAGGTGCAGCAACAATAGACTTTCAGGCAGATCTGAAAAAGAACTTCTGTTTCTAGAACTAACTACCTAAAAATAGGACAATATAATGACAATCAAAGTATTGTCACTACATACTGATGTACTCATTTTGACCCCCTGCATCTGTTCTTCCTGGCAGTTTTGACAGTGGAATAACTAACAATAGTAGCATATTCTTAAAGATCACTTACTGGTGACAGGGTTTAGGGCAGTCACCCCAGCATGTTACTTTGGCATATTAAATATTTTAAATGACGGACACTACAAATTATAAGTAGGAAAGATTTTCTGACATTCTCCTCCTCATTAAACCCTTATGTGAGAGGTAGCCTCCCTGTACTCAGATGAAAAGAGCATCCTAATCACTAAAATGAAGGGACAGTGAGAAAACTGAACAGGCCTTGCTAAATTACACACACACACACACACACACTGTCACTTAGGTCTCACTATTCCTTTGGGTCTTCATTTCCTTTTGAAAGCTCCCTTGTCACATATAGCTTATCTAAATTTGTCTGTTTTTTCTCCAGTTAAACTGTCTTTCGTATAAGCTTCCCAACAGAGAACTTAGAAAGGTAGAGGAGAGATATTTTTCCTCCCCTATATTGGTGAATGGGTTCAGAACAAGTCTCCCCCAAATGTACCATTCTGGTGTGTGGATTATTTTGAGCTGACAGCATTCGACACCCAGTAGATTCAAGAAAAACTTTTATGTTCCCCTTAACTTCTTAAATAGAATTTAGATAGGGGGTCTGTTGCAGGAAGAGAGCACCAGAGAAAACTACAAAGAATATGAGCCAGGTGTGGTTGACGGGAGGGAAATTAACAAGGCTTGTTTGTTCAAAGTCCTCCCAGCTTCCCAGGTCTCTGCAAGCTATAGCAAACACTTGTTTACAAAACATTTGCTCTTTCTGTGGTTTGTCTCCCTCTTTTTTAAAGTTCCAGGCTCCTATCTCCTCTCCTTAATCCAAGAAGGCCTATAAGCCTCTTTTCTCTGACTTGTGCCTGGTTTTCAAATCTCAGAGCTTTCCTCCCCAACCCAAAACCCATGTACAAAATTAAATCTTTCTCTTTTTAATTTTTCCTTTGTTACTGGGTATGTCCCAGCTATGAAGCTGGAAGGGTAGAGACTTTGTTTTCTCTCCTACACTGGATAAAATTTAAGGTTATTTCATGTGAATTTTCTTTTTTAAATATGATCCATATAGAGGGAAAGTTAATGTTGAAGAATCAGCTTTCTGGAAAATTGATCCCTCTGTTGGGCACTACAAGAATTTTTGAAATGAAAACAAATAGAATCTTTGTAGCATTAAAAGTTTCCAAACCATAATATAAAATCTCCTTATTTAACATTATATCTTTCATGTTGCTTTGTCTGCCATCCTTCTATACATTTGCCCAGAGGACAGCTGCAAAGGAAGAATATGTAAACATTTTAATCATTTCTCACTTGCCATCTGTGACAATTCATGGTGCTGAAATCAGAAAGGATGGGATCACTTTCCCATTTCTTTAAGGTCACCAAGGACAGACAAGCTCAGGACATACTGTATTTGTTAGAAGCAAAAGAGATGACTGGTGAGATGGCAGTGACAAATCTGTTCTAGGCTTAGCTCATTTTACTGAAGAATGTGTGTCCCCTTCTGACATTTATCAAAAGAAATTCAATTTTATAAAAAGAAGGATGTCAAATAATAGTACATAGCTAACACTCATTCTGCTGCTGTCAGAGGACCAGATGGGGGCAGAAAGGAAAAGGGTAGAGGGAAGAGAAAGTCACGTTGACGAAAGAAAGAAAAGAAAAGAAAACCAACAGGGCTAGAGGTCAGACCTAATGTACTTAGAGGTTTAAATATATTTCCAATTAAATAGCCTGTTTTTGAGATCCATAAGAGTGCCTGGTTTACACTTTGGGAAACCGTTTTTCATTTTCTCCAAAATATAAGGAATGACACAAAGTGGATTTTGTTTTGTTTTGCTGCTGCTGCATCAGGAAAGAAAGCTAATGAAAGCTGGTAAAACCCCACAGCACCAGGTACAATGTAATGCACCCCGTGGGCAAGCAATCAATATTTCTTATGGTCGCGATGATGATTTTTCTCTGGCAGAGAAGGATATCCTGGGTCAAAAAATAAAACCAAAAGTTGTGACAGAGGTAGCAGGAAAATAGAAGTCAGGTTAAGATCAAAGGAAAGGATTCTATTAGGAGACTAATGATGAAACTGACAAAATACTCTAAGGAGTAGTTACTGGTTTACCATAGTGCATAAAAATATTGGATCAAGGTTCAAATTAAATCTTTTTCCATGAGGGGTTTCTGCAGGACTTAGCAATTAGGCTACTGCTAGAGAAGGCAGGAAACTTGATTAACAGGTCCAAAAAGACAGGGTAGAGAAGATGGGCTTAACTCCAGGAGGTGAAACACCAACTGTTATGCAAATTGACTTTTCTGAAAATGTTAGATAATTTTAATCAAGAACTGAAATACACTTTTTTTCCCCAAAAATGGCCCTGTTCTCTGGCCTTAAACTAGTCAAAGGAGGTTGTTATTAAGTAAATGCTACTGATGCCTGTGTCCTAGACAGTCTCCTGAGATGAGTACTGAGTCTCCGCAGAAGATTCAGCCATGAAACGGGGTTTTGCTTTTTTTCTCCAGTTTTTCAAATAGTCAAGGTGTCCTAGCTAAGGCTGGCTGAGCAGGCATTTTGGATATGGGGGAGGGTGCCAGACACTGTCTGTATAAGGAGTTTATATCTGACCTCTGAGTCCTGTACTCTGGAAGGTGCCTACTTGATGTAATCCTAGGCAGTCTTATTTAGAACAGGGACACTAAGAAGTTACTAAAATTAGCCAATGACAAAATACATCTGTGCATTTCTTGACAAATAAGGCAGTATGCTAAGCCCAGAGACATTAAACCAGGAATCCAGTAAAATCAGAACTATGATATTCTCTCTCCTAACTTGTACTTACTGTCTTCGATGCTTTCAAATTCAAGGACCTAAAAGATATGCAGAATATTTTAAATTTATCTTTTACCAGCTATCATTCCTTGAACAAAATATTAATCAAACTCAATCTGCACATAGAGCAGATATTTCTGTTCCTTGGAAGATTTGGAGAAGAATTAATGTCATGCGGGAGATCTTCTATATGGCATGAATATAGTTATCTTCAGAAGTCATTACCATCACAGCTTTCAAGGTTAAAAATATGCTGGCCATAAATTTGCATAAAACCCTTTGAATATGAAAAATCAATAATAAAAGATCAAACATACACAATAAAAAATATAATTTTTTGTCCTTTCACGTCAAGAGTTGGCAAACTTTTTCTTTTAAGGGCCAGATAGTGAATGCCCTCTCAACTATGCTAATCTGTTGTGTGATCCGAAGTAGCACAGACAGTTTAGATACAAGTGGGTGCCACTGTGTTCTAATAAAGTATTATGTGCAAGAACAGGCAGCTGATTTTGGTCTGTGAGCCATAGTTTTTTGAGCTCTTATTCATTTTCTCCCTTTCATTTCTTTTCTTTCACCCTCTCTCATAAAGCCATAGTCTTGTACTCAAAATGCAGCAAAACTATGGCTAAGTAAATTTTTCACTTTGTAAACAAAGATAGCAGGGCAAATCTGAGAATCAGTTTAAAATACATATTAAATCATTGTTGAAAGGTGCACTGGGAAATATTAAGGTTAACAATTCATTCCCACCTTGCTGCCTGAGGATATTTCTAAAATACAAACTGATCATGAAACTCCCAGCAGCAGAGAGCCCTTGTTCTTTAACTTGTCACTGTCTGCTGGTCTGTGGCTGACCCATCTCCCTACCTCATCTCTTGCCATTCCTTCCCTCTCACATTCTGTGCTCCAGTTACACGAAAGGACTTCGTTTCCAGAATCATGTATGCCTTGCCCTCCCACCTTCCAGCACATGCACTTGTTACCCTGCCTGAAATATTCTTCTTTAAATATCCCCGACCTTATTAATGCCTTGAGGACTGAGCTTAGCTATCTTAGGTGAATTTGAATCCAGAATATACTCCCAAGACATCCTCTTCATACCTGCATTATAAATTCTCCCACTATCTAGAAATGATCATTTCCTTATCTGTGACCCCACGTAAAATTGAAATTCTTGGAAGCTGATAATGTATTTTCTTTAAGCAAGTTGCCTGGCACAGGGAGAGCATAGGCTTTATTTAATAATGTGTGACCAAGGTAGACAAGAGGGGGAAAGCAAAATGTAGGAGAGGATCCAATACTAGGGTGACCTATAAGGGAAGCAATGTAAAGAGGATTAGACCAAAGAGGATTACACACAATTGCCAAGAAGTTTGAATAACCTACTTTGTGCTTTTTGTTCTATGACTATGTCCTTTATCTTGGTTTTAGGGTAAATAGAAAGCAGATGGAAACTGTTTATTTGGGATGGAAACTGTAGAGCACCACTGTTTTGCTGGTGGTGTGATGTGGCAACATACATTTGAAGAACTGTGATCCTATACCCCTAATCATACACAATGCTTTAAACTAACATTACTTCAATAAAATAAATAATTAAAAAAATAGGCTATTTTAAAATAAAGCCTTTAGTAGGTTCATAGCATAATAACATTTTAATAATTTAGATCAAAACATAATAAAATGCTATAGGAAATAGACTTGATCAGGCAACCAAACTCATGTAATTAACATTAATGTTAATTACAAATATGTGATAATAACAATAATAGTAATTAACATTAATGGCAGGCTTAGTGTGCTGAAAGTGCTTCCGTCAAATGTACCTTCAAATAGCCCAATAATCAGGTTACACAGGTAGTAACGTGGGCACAGTGTGAGAAAAATTGACTAATCCAGCTAGTTAACACCAAAATGCAAACCAAAATCCTCAAAGGCAATTCTATAACACCTTTAATCTTCACATAGCCATATTTTGGGATCTTTTATACATTGCAAACAATTTTGGAGGAAAAAAATCACACACATACACACACACATACACATACACATACAAATGCCTCAGGAAGGCTTTATATAGATTAGGTAACAGTGGTGCTCTACAGTTTCCATCCCAAATATACAGTTTCCATCTGCTTTCTATTTACACTAGAGCCAAGATAGAGGACATAGTTGTAGAACAAAAAGCTCACATAGGCTATTCAGATTTCTTGGCAATTGTGTGCAGGTTTGTCCTCTATGGTCTAATTCTCTTTACATTGCTCAGGATTAGCTCTGGACACAGTGGCTGCTCCCAGTAGACTATTTCCCAGGAGGTCCTTCACAAATAATTATCCACCTTGAGTGAATTATTGGTGTGGAGCCACTGAGGCTGGGCCACTAATGGATGATACTTTCAGGGCTGTAACTCTTCAGAAAATATTTCCCCTTTCATGGTTGGTTATTTAAATAGTTCAACATAGCCTCTTCTGATTCTGTACTTGTCTGCCACCCTTCCCTTTGGAGAAACGGATTTCTGAATAATTTCTTCGGTACATGCATTTTAAAGGTGTGTAATTAACTGGTAACAGGTTGTTAGGTAGCTGATGAGGTGTGAACCAACCACTAATTTGTTTTCTTTATTTACAACTTTCCTTGCACTTGAAGATGACAGCATGGTGTTCTTCATTCCCTGCTTACTTCACCAGATTAAAAAGTGATTTGTGAAGCCATATTTAATTCCTCAAATTCCATTAAAAAGGAATATCCAGGGGAGTCTTAATCAAGACATAATAGACACTAAAATGTGATCACACAACAGCACTCTTAATGTGGCCCTATTTCAGTTATAATGTTAAGGGATTGCCTCTAGTTAACTGAACTCAGCCCTAACACAGTCCCATACTTCTGAACTAACCTCCATGCAGTTGGTGCTGACTTGATTGTAAATGTTTGTAGCTAACATCCTTTACTGCTTTAGAAATTATTATATAACCCACAGGGATAATTTGTCACAAAATTATTATTATTGTATTATCACTAAGGTAGTTTGCTTTCCCCTTCAAATTGCCTTGCCTACTGTTTAATAATACATTTTTTTAAAAAATCAGTTTGAGAAGAAATTAAAATAGAAGCATAATGGAATGAGAATTGCTAAAAACACAAGACTGGAATAATGAAAAGGCAGCTGAACCAGAAATGGCTAAATGTTGAGTATGTATCCAAGAGCAGTAATTTGGAACCAGGGAGAATATTCAGTTATTGGATGAATTTGAAGAAGACAAATAAGATTAAAAAATCTGTTCTTGCTTTAAAAAAAATGACTAAAAGCTGAGTTATAGAATATGTGCAGACACATGTCCAGAACTGCCTTTAAGCCTTGGACAGATTGCTAACCAATATGTGACAAAGCTCAGAGTTGGGGAAGGAACAACATTTCCTCTCTACCTGTCAAAGCCCACCTCACTGCTTCCATCTAGAACACTATCACCTCCAGGATACTCTTTAAATGCAAGCAGGTTTTGAAACACCAACTCCAGAAACTGTTATAGTTAAAATAGCACTTTTGTGTGCTACTAATAGCCAATGCTTATTGAATTCTTGAATTATCACAAGCATTGGTATGCTTTACTTAAAATGTAATAATATCTTATTCAAACAAATAGGCCTAAAACATTAGTTAACATATAATTAATATAAAAATTATGATAATCAAGAGATATTTTACATCATTTCCTCCATGCTAAAGCTTTGAGGTCTAGCGTGTACCTCTTGTCCATCTCAACGTGGACCAGCTGCTTTTCAGGTGCCCAGAAGCCCTGTGCGACCAGCTAGTAGCTATCCACTCTGTGGTTGTCCCTTCTACCACCTAAGGTGGCCCGGGTGCCCCCTCCTAATACGTTACCTATTTTGTTTGCAGTCCTTCCAAGTACCTCAAATTATCTTACTTGTGTGTGTGTTTGGCGTAGCAGAGTAGGAGCTCAGACTACACTGTACTTGCTTGAATCTGTGGCCAGGGTGTGTCACAGGTCCCTGGACCATCCTTTCCCCCAGGCAGGGAGCTGCTTCCCAGCCCATGCGGGCCATCCCTAGCTCTCCCTGCTCCCTGGGATGTTAGTTTGGGATCCTGACTGTGACAGGAACTCTGTTCCTCCTCAGATTTCTGTGTTCCACCGCTGAGAGCCAGCAAAGGACCCTTGGGACACTTGTCTGCACAGAAGGAGCTGTTGTCCCAGGACTGCCAGGCACCTCGGAGCTCCCCTCACTGTAGAAGGTCGCCCCACCGCTTCCCAGCACGACGTTGTAAGTTCCATTTAGTATTAATTCATCGTATCTCCACAATGACCCCACAAATAGTATTACTAGACTTCTTACTTTAAGGAAAGAGGAACTAAAGTACTGTTATGCAGTTGAAAGGGACTTGCCTAAGGTTACAGTGTTGGGGGGAAATATAAGCAAAATCTACCGACCCTGAAAACCTCTCCCCAAAGATTATAAGGAAAAGACAAGTTGTTTTATCGAATAAGCATCAAACCAGAATGTGATGCACATCACAGGCAATGGGCTAAGAGGGCGCAAGGATAGAAAGAAATCTCACATTTTTGTTGTTGTAGCCAAACGGTATGACCCATTACACACCAGTTCTCAAGTTGTAACTCCTCTTCAAGCAGGAGGAGAAGAAGAATAGAGGACTATTCTATAAGGAGAAGTACATGTAAGGACTGTATCAAAGATCCACAGGATATAAAGTTTTCTCAAAAGAGTAAATTGGAAAAGTTTTTAGAAACAAAGGTTGACAGGGAAAAGGAGGCATGGGAGGAACATGATGCTTAAAAGACTATGCCTCCTTTTAAACAAACAACTTGTCTTTTTCTTCTATGCCTCCTTTCCCTTGTCAACCTTTGTTTCTAAAAACTTCCAATTTACTCTTTTGAGAAAACATTATATCCTGTGCATCTTTGATACAGTCCTTACATGTACTTCTCCTTAACAGCACCTTTTGTCACACACACACAAAAAGTCATCTAAGTTTACCTGGTAGTTTGGATGACATCCATATTGCTAATTGGCATTATTCAGGGGAAACACAAAAGTCTCACATCTTTATAAAACAGAGTTTTGCAACACAGAGCAAGATACCCAAATCTAGGCAACTACTCTTCCCCAAGAACTAGGAGACTGGGTGCTAGCTCATTTAATGTTTATAATTCCATGAGACAGCTCCAAGGTACCTAAAAAAAAAAAAAAAAAAAAGCATTCCTGTGACAAAACTGACTAGTTTCAAAAGAATTTATATTGATTTCAAAAAGAGGAGATAATGCTTGTAAATATAAATTTTCTAAAGTAAATGCATTAAAAGGAAGGGAGGGAAATCTATCCCTATTTCCATGGGGTGATTTAAACCTCATTTTTCATTTTGAACTGCCTTTACAATGGTTTATAAGTGGTGGATTTAGAATTCAGTCCAGATAGTCTAGCTTTAAGCCCTTTTTCAAAAGTCATGCTACACTGCTTCTGAAATATTCCCACTTGGAAACTAATAGAGGCAGAGATATATATTCGTTCTATGAATACTTACTGAGCATCTTCTAGGTACTAGGCATTTTGTTAGGGAATCAAGATAGAATTAGGAATAAAACAGGTAAGAGGTTGCCCTTACAAAAGTCAAGGTGTAAGTAGAGCGAGCTATAGTAAATGGTTTTTCAAATCAAGCAAAATTAAAGAAGTTGAGAATAATGAAAAGTCCAGAGTGTTTTGAAAGCATGTTACAGAGGAAATTTGTGCTCATCTAGAATTCAGTCCAGATAGTCAACTTAGTCGGAAAGACTAAGTCAAAAACAAAAAGTTTGGGTTTCCCTGGTGGCGCAGTGGGTTAAGCAACGCCCTATGAAGCAAACCGCAGCCACTGCAGCATGAGTTCGATCCCTGCTGCCGGCCAGGGAGGGGACCCGCATGGCGCTGCAGACCTCTCCTGCTGTGCCCGCTGCTCCCCTCAGCAGTGTACTTCCATTGATCTGCCTGTTCTGCTCCCAGCTCTCTGTGGTGAATCCTCTCACCCCACCCCCCATACACACACCTCTGGTATGTACCCCAGTGCTTGTATGCATAAATAAATAAATCTTAAAAAAAAAAAGTTTGACGGAGAAGAAAGATGATAAAGAGTTCAGTGACTCAAAAACTAGTTTAAAAACCCAAGTCTTAGCCTTTTAAGCATTATGTTCCTCCCATGCCTCCTTTTCCCTGTCAACCTTTGTTTCTAAAAACTTTTCCAATTTACTCTTTTGAGAAAACTTTATATCCTGTGGATCTTTGATACAGTCCTTACATGTACTTCTCCTTATAGAATCTATCCTGTTCTTTGGAGATTTTAACAGAATGGACTACCTGGAGAAAAATATGTACAGGCCGAGTGTAGCGGCAGGAAGGTATAGGGAGCAAGTTCGGGATGGTTCTTAGCAGACGGGGAGTAAAGGAAGGGGTCTTAGAGCCCTCAGTGACTTTTTATTGATCTCTACATCAGAAGTGGCATCAGGTACATGGCAGGCAGGGGCCCCAGGGGGCCGGAAGGTTGGCAGGCCTCCCAGCCCCCAGCACATTTCACCCTCTCGGCTGCTTTGCTACTGCTGCTGCTTGTTGGCCTTGCTGCTGCTCGCTTTGGTCAGTACTCTCGATTTCACTGCTGCTCGTTGGTCAGTACTGTTAGTCCTGGCATCTTCACGACACCACCCATTTAAGCCAGTGTCAAACTCAGGTGCGCCCACTTGCGCATGCCCACCCTGGAATGGGTTTTGAACTAGACTGTTCAAAACCACAGGTGTCCATCATCACACCGTGGTGGGAGGGTGGAAAGACCTGATTGTTCTCTGACCCTACACTGAGGTACAGCTGAGGATGAGGGCTACCTCAGTCTAGAACACTGATGAATTTGTTTTATAAGATTTATTTATGTATACAAGAACTGGGGTACAAGCCAGAGGTATGGGGAAGAGGGTGATGAGAGGATTGCACTGGTGAATTTGTTGAGAACATTTTCGGTGCACTTAAAATCTGCAACATATTTTACCAACACACATCAGTTTTTGCCCAAATGGTAAAGAAGAAAGGGAAAGAATATTCGAAGACAATATAAAAATGCGAAGGTATGTGAACCTGTGGCCATTTATCTCTCTGCTGCTCAATACGAGCCTCAATTCATCTTCTCACAGGAAGGAGTGTTTGTAAATTGCATCAAAATGATTTCAGACCATCAGGCAGGCTGGTGGTCAGCCTGAGCTCCTGGTAGCAGTTAGAGATGCTCTCATTTGGGTTTTATTATTTAATATGTCAGCAAAAAGGGGAAATGCCCAGATAGTAGAGCTCACTATATGTGAACAGAATGTGATCACATCTCTTGCCTGGAGGATTTTAAGAGGGAGATGATTACTCTGAAGTGCTTGATTATAAGAAGGATGTAATCTAGCCTCAGTAACTCATGTGTTTTTGGTTAGCTTTCTGCTACCGATATTTTTAAGGATTCTACTCCATATTATTCCAGCTATGTAGTTTCAGATTTTTAATGGAAACTGTCTAGTTCAAAACATGTTCAAAATATTTTAGCGATTAGAAAGCAAGTTTAAATCCTGTTTACCTCTGCATTTTGGGAATGGTAGAAAAATATTTGTTCCCTACAAAACTTTCACACCATGGCAAGAATATTCAAGAAGAAAGAACAGTTTTTTTGCATATGTTGTTTGTAGACAATTAAATAATGATCACTCACTTACTTTGTTGTTTAATATAGAATATGTATATATATACACACTAGGCAAAAAACGTCAATGTAAAATGCTTTTAGAGTTATCTAGCATTTTTCATATTTTACTGAACTTTTTGTATTTAATAAAAATACATATCCTCAGATATCAATCTTACTTGAGAATGTAACAAATCTCTATTAATCAGGTTCTTTATCTACCTTTGTCTTATTTATTGTCAGATTTCAAAAATTTAAAGAATGTCAGAATGTAAGACACCTGTAGATGAGCAACAATTCCTTTTTAGTATTGCATCAATTCTTGCAGACTAAGAGAATCCTTCTTTCTAGATTACCCATTCTAATAGACTTCCCCAGTACCTAGAACAGAGGGTAATGACACTGCAGAGAAAAATGGGAATGTTATAATACATTGTTTGAAGACTAAAAATCAATCAGGAAATCACTCACTTGTAATTTGTCAGGTTCAAAAGACATTTGAGTTCAACCTGAGCTTGCTGGTAAGAAGTCGACTGATTACTCTCTTTGTGTAGGTTATCATTTTTTTCCAGGACAATTTGATATGATTATTAAATTAGTTTAATTCCTAAGCTAAAGTTACCTTGAGCAACATTCTAAACGTGAGGAATGCTTTGTACCAGGCAGTAACCTTTTTTTATTTTTATTTATTTTTAAAGATTTACTTATGCATACAACAGCTGGGGTGCAGGCCAGAGGTGTGGGGTTGGTGGGAAAAAGGATTCACCAGAGACACAGTGGGGGAGCAGAACAGGCATATCAACTAGAAGTACACTGCTGAGGGGAGCAGTGGGTAAGACAGGAGAGATCTGCTGCGCCATGTGTGTCCCCTCCTTGGCCTGGGATGGAATTTTCACTGCAGTGGATGCGGACGCCTCACAGTGCAGCGCTCAACCCCTTGTGCCACCAGGGAGGCCTTTAGTAACCTTTTTTAAATGTGCGATATGAATATTAATACCAAAGTTTTAAGATTATTGAAGATGGGGTAGAAGGAACACCAAGGATGTGGGAGGTTGGTTGCCACAGGCATGAACTAGGACAGATTTGGTCATTCAGTTGGAGAATTCTTTTTATCTTCAGGGATTAGAAACTAAAATTATAGGATAACCAGCAAGAGGAAGAACAGAAGTAGATAGGAAAATATCAGTACATCATGCCCAACCTTTTAGCTGAACACACAAACTACTTAGAGTAGTGAAACATAAGTAACCTCTTCAATCCATGCTCTCTTTGAAAACCATTAAAATCTTCACTCGATCCACCCCCACTGAAAATGATTTGTCACCTGGAAAGCTTCCCTCTTCTCAGCAAGAATCTCTTTAATGAAAAGTAACACATTTTCTTTTTGGAGAAGAGGACTTTATTTGAGCTTTACTTTTTTATAATTTACATTTCAAAACTGATGAATTTTTCAGTTTTTTAAATATACAATTGCATTAAAATGTAGGCATAGCTCATTCTGTTGAATATTTACAAATTGAAAGTTTGCAGCAGCCCTGAGCCCACTGAACCAAGTCTATTGGCATAATTTTTTCCCAATAGCTCAGGTGATGGCTAGCACTTTTAAGCAATAAAGTTTTTTCAAATAAAGGTATGCACATTGTTTTTATTAGATGTAATACAATTGCACACTTACTAGACTGTACTATAGTGTCAACTTAACTTTTATATGCATTGGGAAATCCAAAAATTGAGCAACTCTATAGCAGTGTTTTGGAACTGAGCTTGCAATGTCGCCAAAAAAAAAAAAAGTGCTTGCAGGTCTTTTCAAAATTTCTATCATTACATAAAACAAGACAAAAGCCATTTTGCTACCAACTGAGTTTAGAATCAGAACTTTCCACATTAGTTCAATCTTTGTGTTAAAGCAATAAATGTATCCTATTACTGAGATGTAATTTGGCTATGAGTACTTTTAGGTTCCTAGTTGATCAGACTGGTCCAAATCCCTGGAAGAATTAACATTTGATTAGAAAACCAAATACATCCCAAAGAGGGCTGTTTGCTGGGAGATCTCAGATCAGGCACCCAGGGTCAGGAGCCCATGCAGCTGTGGCGAGAAGTGTGGGGAGCCCTGAAAAAAGGGGTGGGTCATGCTCCTTTTTCTGTTCAGCTATGACATTTGAGCCATGCCTTGAAGGATTAACTAGATTATGTGGCAGACATTTCTGCTTGTTTCTGAGCCTCCAAAATATGTCATCAGAGACGGAGGAAGTGGAACTAGCTGATTGGGATTTACAGCTCTTTACAAATCGTACTGGCTCATTTTTGTGCTCTTGGCTGTTTCAGTAAGTCAGTTTTCAGCTGCGGTGTAGCAGAGAGACTGACGGCTATGTTTACCAGGATATTTACTGTCTTCCTTTTGACCACAGGACTTGCAAACATCCTCTAGTCCACAGAAATGGCAAACATGGTATGAATCATAATGCAGAAAGTTAGACAGAGGGCCCTCCCCATACTTCTGTGTAGCCTACTTTACATAATAGTGTTTTGAAAAGTTTGAAGACAACCACACATTTGTAAATCAAATAATAGTCTTCCATTGCCTTTACATTTTTAAGATATATCTTCCCACACAACATAAATCTGAACTTCAAACATCATGAAAATTCATGTTTGACCAAAAAAATGAAGTTCCATAATAAACTAATAGCATCGCATGGTTACCGACGTTTTAAAATATGATTGATGTACCAAATGAAAAAGGAGCTATTGTCAGTGAAGAATGGGAAAGAATAAGCATTTTTTAAAGTTTGTCAAAGAACAATTTTTCTCAGTGTCCAATTTCTTATCTCAGTTGATTTAAAAGACTGGTTTCCTTCCAGGGAACTCTGAAAAGTAATAATGGCCAAAAACAACAAAAATCCAAAGTCAAACCAAAGAACAGATTGCCTCCAACCTGCTATTAGTATTTGCTCTGTGCAAAGCACTGTGCTAAAACAGCTATGTGGATTGTCTAATTTTATCCTTACAATTTACTATTATTATTATTTTTATTGCTGGTGAACATGTCCTAGACATAGAGAGGTATGACTCTGAAGTATCAGTTATTTGTTCTGTGGTCCTCAAGATGTCTTACTCTGATTGTCCAAGACCCTTGTAAAATTCACCTCTTTAGGGCCTCAACACATAGAGATTCTAATTCAGAGGCTTAATATAGGAATCTGGAATTTGATTTTTAAAGTTCTTCAGTTGATTCTGGTGCACAAGTTTGAAAATCACCTGTAACATACATACAATTTTTAACATACAATTTACACATATATTAATATACATAGGTATCTTCATAAAATTGGTTCACAGTTCTATTCATCATAAAAATCAAAATATACATGAAATAATTCAAGTTAAACAGAAAAAGGTAAAACATTTTTCCTTGCTTCATCACACACTCACATACATACACAAACACTACAACTCCCGCACCTCTAAATAACCACTGTTATTCTTGTTATCTCCCATAAGACCGTTAGCATATGTAGGTGAACATTTTTTGTTATGCACAGAAAGTAAATCATACGCTGTTGACTATTCTCTATCTTTATAACTTAATTCAACATCTCTGTAGACCATGAAGAGTTCTATGTCATTCTTTTAAACTGCTGTATAATATTTTGTTAAATAGTCACACTCATTTAATGGTGCCTCAGTCAGTGACAGACCACACATTTTATGGTGATCCCAATAGTCTGTGTCATATAGCCTAGATGTGTGGCCGGCTATATTCTTTAGGTTTGTGTGACTGTGCTCTATGAAGTATAAGATGACAAAATCACCTAACGACACATTTTTCAGGACATATCCCTGTCATTGACACAGGACTGTACATGCATTAAAGTTTAATCGCTCCACTTTCTATGAGAGACAGTGTTGCCATAAATACAGAGAGAGACTTCTGTGTGTTTTAGAAGCTTGACACCCTTTTAAAACTCATTTCTGCTAGAATAGAAGGAAGGTTAGTAAGCATGGTTCATATTAAAGAAGCTATTTAATATTTTATTTCACTGTAGAAACATACAACCCAATCAATTTATTAACTTGATAAGAACACAGATGGAAAAGAAAACAATTGGGATAGTGTAAAATGGAGGAAAAACTCTAAGAAGAATTAGAAAAGACCAAGAAAATTAAATGTAAGTAAGTAACAGAAATATAGAAGACTATTTTGGCAGTAGGGATTTTTTTCCAGCATATAGGTTATTCCAGTAAAAATAATACATTCATTTATTCAGTAAATATATTTGATTATTCAGTAAACATTTATTGTTTGATTGTGTACTAAGCTTCAGAAAATGTCGTGGGAAAGATATAATTCCTAACCTCAATGAGTTTACAATCTATGGAAGTACAAATGCAAAATCCAGTGTTTTTAGAAAGTCATGGGTGTTTGCTGCCAGTACTCAAAATAGAGGAAGGAATATTTGCAAAAGTCCTGGGATTATACAAGCAGGGTGGGTTCATTTTGCTGGAGTGGAAAGTAAGGGCAAGGTGAGACCTATTGGCATGAGAAATAATACTAGACAGGGGTGTAGAACTGCAAGATAAAAGTCTCTTATTTGTCAGGCTAAGGAGCTGAGTATTCTGTGTGTGTAGGGAGCATCTGTATGCTGTCCAGTCCCAAAACGGTAGAAGAGAATAATTTGAGTTGCAGTATTGGAGAAAGCATCATAATGCTGATGATAGTTCTGCTTGGTTTTAAAGGAGGAATTGAATTTTGAAAACAGAGCTAGGGGAAAAAGGACAAGGTAGTCCCAATATAAAGAGCAGTATAAACAGGACAGAGGGAAAAAAGAAAATAGTCATTGGTTTTGGCTGTGGCAAAAGCTACATGGAGCTGAAGTTCAAAGCTCAAGTGTGTTCTGGCTAGTTCAGAGAGCACCTTGAAATTCTCCTGAAAAGCTTAGACTAATAATCTCCACTCAACTTTTAGCTTTGGTAAATTGTTTGCATTAACCATTAGCATGAATAATTTTATTCTCACATAAATATTGAACAGATCACCTGTAAATTAGTCCTGCCCAAATTATCTTAGATTCCAAAGTGATAAAGTGAAAATTAATGAGATTTTATTGTCCACGTTGATAAAGCTGCCTTAGAGCTTGAAGGTAATGAGTACATATAAAAATAGATTTCTTGTCTTTTCACATAATAGCAGGCTTGAAAGGATCAGACGAAGTATTTTATGTTCTTCTTTTGGATAATAATCTGAGCAAATGAAATTTATGACTTCTGCTGATGGTGATGTCAGGAGAAGAATAAAAGGCATGTAGATGTTAAGTCCAACCTAAGTAAAGAGAATGAATTTTATTAAACAAGAAAGACATGACCTGTGTGAACATTCTATCAGTTAAATCAGTTTTCTTTTTCAAATATAAAGATGTATTACATACTATTTAACAATCCTAAGAGATTTTTTAATTAGCCTTACTAGAAGACAATAAGAGATAAGTTTCATTGAAGCAATATTCTCCTGAGAAAAAATAATCTCTTTCATTTTACTTTAATAAACTTTACATTTTGTGGCCTGAAGTGTTGCATTAGGTGTTCAAAGCCTTATCCACCTTTTCTTGAATTGTCTGTTTCACTAAAGAGTCAGTCATAACAATTAGGAACTGAATAGCTTAAATTTCTTCCACACATTTAAGAAATCATAAATAATTGAGATACACTGATGGTTGCTAGGCTGCAGTTGAATTCTATTTCATCCTAACTCATTATAATGTAATTTAGGTTTGTTTGCTTGCTGTTTTGTGCTGTTTAATTCTACAGGGAAAAACTTTTGATGATCAAACTGCTCTATTTAGTAATAGCTATTCTAAGGCACTGACTTTGAGGTATTTCATGTCTTTTCTCTTCATATCTTTGGAAAAACAATCTGTAGAATTCCCATGCTAGCCCCACTACTGACAAAGTTAAAGAAAATGTAAATGAGTGGGTTCTGATTGCTCTCCTTGGTTCCAAAGTGAATTTTAACTTCAAGACCACCAGAGGAGTACGCCCAAAACTAAGTTAAATAAATGTCTCAGGTAGAAATGAACAGTAGATACAATCAACCCTGGAGTTTTATAGAATCTTGCACATCGGTCTCAGGACACCAGGTTGGTCTCATCTTTAGGTGGCCACTCACAATTGGTGGTAGGTATTTAAAGCAAGGATCTGAAAACTACAGCTGGCAAACTACAGACTACAGCCCAAGGGTCAAATCCAGTCAGCCACCTTTTTTTGGTAAATAACATTTTGTTGGAACCCAGTCATGTTTACTCATTCCATGTAGTCTTTGACTCTTTCCACTCTGCAATGGCAACAAAGAATAAGTGGTTGAAAAAGCCTAAAGTACTTATTGTCTGATATTTTACAGAAAATGTTTGCTGATCCCTAGTCTAAATTACTTTCTTAGGAAAACTTCTGAGATCTCAGTATACTCAAGGAAAGAGTGCTACAATTATTTTTTTTTTTATGTTTACTATGTTCATGGAGGAGGAGTGACATATATTTATGAGCTATGCTCTGTCCCTTTCCCAGAAGATAAAAGGCATAATGAGAAACATACAGTGTAAAAAGTAGCTTCTATGTCAAATCCAAAATCTAACTATCTCCACCAGGAATGGGAGGACATCAAATACTATGTCAAAGGATTTGGTGGCAAGAATAGGGGAAAAGGTATCACAGAAAGAGGTAACTTGTAATGGAGATGATGCAAAACCTGTAAAACCAAATCTATGGTTCAAAATAGAAGCATATTAAATTTAGCTTCTATTTTAAGTATTGAATTCCCATCATTAGTAATATAGAAAATTTGGAGGAAAGTTCTCTATGAATCTACTTAAGGGAAGAAAATAAGGCAAACTGATGGGGAAGAATTTGCCTTCCCAGAAAAAGCACAGGCCCCTTTTCCTCTGCACCATCCTACATGCAATACACACACACTCATACCCTTAGTCCTTCCCTTCTCTCGAAGCTGACTAATTTCCTACAAATAATGACACTTCTTTGCACCGAGATGTTGCAGTCAGGACTAGTATATACAGACAACCCTTACCTAGTGTCCAGTAGTTATTTGTTGAAATGAGCTAAATACAGCACTTGTGACTGAACAAAGGGAGTTTTCCACTACTCTCTGGCTCTAGAAGGCTTAGTCCTATATCTCATAGAGTTACCATAGAATCCAATGAAAAACCATCTAAAAGAGTTTGAAGAATTTTAGAATGTAGTGTTACAGATGCCTCTTAGGCGAAATGCAGAAACTTTAACTTAAAGCAAGACATAATACAGCGATGAGGACATTAACAAAATAAGACATATTGCATAGTCATCAACCTCTAGGAAAAAACAACCATGTGAGTTAATTTCTTTCTTTGACACACAGACAAAGGAGAAGTAATAGATATAATATATCCAGACTTCAGTAAGGCCTTTGATACAATTTCACTTGACATTTCTTTTCAACAAATTGGTAATACATAGCTTGGATCACAGCGCTGTCAAGTGGCTGAAAAGTTGCAATCAAAGTGTAGCTATCAGTGACTTCTTGTCATCCTGAGAACATTTATCAAGTGGTATCCATCCTTAAGGGCTAGTTGTGGGCCAGAGTTAGCCACAGGGTGATGGAAGTGAATGTGAGTTCAAAAAATTTGCTGATAACATCAATCTGGAGCAGCTTCTTACACTTGGCAAGACAGGAATAGCGTTCAATGACCTTGATTACACCGAGCTGGTAGAGTAGGGCAACCTCAAAATGAGGATGCCACGCCAAGACACAGTTGGCGGATTTTCTATGCAGGAAGGCTTATGGCATGTTACAGTAAATTCAGCAGTGTTTTTCTTCCAGAATTTTCTGTGACACTGTAATTATTGGACTACTCTCCATGCTATCATGTGGTTTAGAGCTTCCTTTATATACTTGTTTCCTAATTTTCTAATGAACACTAAAAGACCTCTCTCACAATAGTCATTTACAATTTAAATAACTCTTGGTAAGTGCCTAACAACACTGAAAAAGAAAAGCCTTGATTACAGTACAGAAACTCAAAAAAGAAAAAAATAATCTTTTAAGAAACCAATATATTGGCACTGAACCTTAGCCACCATTTGGCATACCAAAATACTACCCGTTAGCCATTAAGTGGAATACTTTTGCAAGGTTGTTTCAAAACTACAATAGTGGTTATAAGAACTTTAGGAAACTTATTTTAGCAATTGTGGGAGGCAGAGATATTGTTTCCTTAACTTTGTGGATAGCACAAAACACCAGTCCCTTGCGAATGGTGGGTACCCAACTGATGTTTGTTTGATTTGCTTTATAACTTGTCAGAGGGAAGGTATTATTTAAAAATCAGTGTTTTAATAACTCTAAAGCATCTGTTCCTAACTCCTGTGGGGATTAGACATTCCTTTGAGAACAAGGAAGTTAGAGTAACAAGAATCAGTGTCAACATCAAAGACAGAGTTCTACTCAAAACTTTTTATCTAAACCTAGAGAAAGTCAAGGTGAGTCTCAAGTTGTTTTCCCATCAGAAATGTAGCTGAGCAGACCCTGGTCCCTGGAGCCAAGGAGTGGCAGGTTAAATCATGAGAAAATTGGCAGGTATTTTCAGTCAATCTCTTTCCACAATAAACTCAAGTTGTCCTCAACTATAAATAGCTTTAGCTCATAGAAGATAAGATAGAAAGCCTCTTGCTACCAATTCCTTAAATTCAATTTAGGAAAATAGAAAACCCTTGTCAGAAAAGAAAGTTACTGTACTTTAGTATCTCTCCCCCACCCTCATTCTGCTTTTATTGCTTTTATTTTAAAGAAATAAACCAGCCAATCAAAAAGAGCTTCTCCCTACTTCCAGCACCCAAACTACAATGTATTTGCTGCTGTGCTCAAAACTTTGCCTCTTCCCCTCATAATCCAACTTTGTGCATAGATACGAGTCCCTCTCAGCCCTCCCTGATCTGTTGCCTCCCACACCTCCTTGGATTGTTCCTATTAGATGACTTACATATCATTAACTCTCTAACCTACAAAATTTAAACAGACAACAATATATTTTAAAACCCTCTCTAGGTCCCTCTCTAGTTAATAGTGCCAGAACTCCATTCTTCACTCCCTTTTACATTGAAATTAAAGAGTTGCCCATATTTTTTTTTATATTTGCTCTCCTCTAAGTAACTCCTGAATAGAATATAACAGAATATAATAGAATATAAGTTTCCCTTTACTATATTCAAACACCTTTTAGCAAAATTCTTATAAAACCTTCATACTGATAAATTCAGTAATTAATCCTCAGTCTTCTTTTTACTTCTTTTGATCACTCCCTTTCTTATTTGAAACACTCTTCACTTGGCCTCCAAGATCCCACCTTCTCTGGGTGCTTCTTCTACTCCATTGGCTGCTCCGCCTCAGTCCCCTTGGCTTGATGCAACTCATCTTCTGTACTCTGCACTGGAGCATCCCAACTCTGTCCTCAGACTTCTTTTCATTTTCTCTATCTTCTGGGATATTTTATCTAGAATCCTGACTTCATAAGCCACCTAAACACCAACAATTTCCAAATATAGATCTTTGACTGAGACCTCCCCAAATTCCATAACTATTTCTACCTAGATGGAATTTCAAATGCAACATCTGCCAAACTAGGTATTTAATCAATATCCCTCTATGCCTGTGGAACTCCTCAGCCCTCCTCTTGGGATATTGCTTGGCACCCAAAAGTTAGTGATGATTATTAAGCTAATGTGGAGTCAGGCAGGGAGCCTCTCATCAGGGCGAAATTATTGATATGAAGATATCTTCTGAAAACAGCAGGCAGACATGATTAGATTAGCTAGACCACCTTGACAGGAAGTTAAGTGTAAACAGGGACTAGAAATAGGATTTTTATAGCAGCAACAATTGCCCACCCAAGCAATAGCCCGTACTCACTCTTCCCTAGCTTATGCCAGACTATTACGCACACCTAAAACACTTCCCCACCATGCACACTCCTCACATCCCTCCACAGACTTGCCTACCCTCCCTGAATCTGACCCCTAATAAAAATGAGACTTGCTGTGGGGGAGGTGATCACATCTCCAGAAAGAGGACTCCTCTAGGTCTCTCTCTCTCTCTCACTACTTAAACTTTGAGTTATTTTTACTTCATCCCACACCACTCCCAAGATTGCCACCACACAAGAGGCGACATATGCCCAACTACTTCTCTACCAGAGAGTTCCATCTCATTAATATCCACTCCATTCTTGTAGTCGTTTACATCAAAAACACCCTTGACTCCTCTCTATTTTTCTCTCTGCCTTTGAAATATTCTGACCGTCCTGTACTACCATCATTTCCTGGTAGGATTAATGAAGTAGTCTCCAACTAGTATCCCTCTCCCTCCCCACATGTCTCTCCATAACCCTTGCCCATGCTCTGCTTTCATACGGTCTCTCTCCAGCATAGCCCACTAAAGCTTAAATTCAGTTACATAAAAGTTTCTGCTCAAAACACTCAATTTCTTTTTGTCTCATTCTGAATAAAATCTTTAGTCTTTTCCACTACTTCGAGGTCTTAGACAGTCAAGTCTTGTGAATTTATCTGCCTTCATTTCCTGCCACTCTCCCATGCTCATATCCTTCCAAACCCACTGCCCTACTTGTATTTATCTAATGACCTGAACACATCTCTGCCCCGGAGCCTTTGTCCTTGCTTTCTTGGTGCCTAGAAACCTTCCTGAACATAAATCGGCATGGTACTCTGTTTCACTTTAATTTGGCCTCTTCTCCTATGTCACTTAATCCAAACATACTACATAAAATTGCGCAAACCCATTTATTTTATCACCCTCCATCCTAAAGCAGGGTAATTGCTGCTTAATTCTTACCACTTATCACCATCTGAGTAAAACAAATATATTTGTTTGTTGTCTATCTCCTTCTACCAGGATACAAACTCCTGGATATTTTTATCTCTTTTATTCACTCTTTTATCCTCAGCACTTAGAATAGTGTTTGCACAGGTACCAAAAAAATACATGTTGCATAAATTCTGTCTATTCCACTGCTCAGAGTTGTAACCTTTACTTCAGGAAATTGAGTTGAAACTAGGATTACATGGAATAGTTTAAAAATCAATCTATATACAAACTGACATCATGATTTTGTTTTTGCTTTGAAAGTGAGATAGTGATGTCTCTAAAAATGCTGCAGTCTTGAGGGAAAAATAATCCTTTTTAATCCTTTTTTGCCCATTTCTATTTTGAAAGATATTATGAGTGTTATTATGGGTCTAAAAGATGGGCTTGATTGGAAGTTATTTCCATCCCACTGTGGATTGTGTCATCACAAACTGTGAATTTGTTTATGAACTTCAACAGCCAGTTCAAAGTGAAAGGAAATTGATTGGCTACATAAAATCCAGATATATTAAATGTATCAATATCTAACAACTAACTGGAGACAGCAGTCAAGAGACTCTAAATACGATCTGTTTTTAAAAAATTATTTAACACAGAATAAGGGAAAATGAATTTTTAAAAGATTTTTATTTTACTTATTTATGCACATAAGAACAGGGGTGTCCACCTGAGGTGTGGGGGGTAAGAAGATTCATCAGAGAGAGTGGAGAACAGAACAGGCAGATTGACTGAAATACACTGCTGAGGGGAGCAGTGGGCAAGGCAGGAGAGGTCTGAGCGTCATGTGGATCAGCTCCCTGGCTGGGGATAGAATGAACTCGTGCCACAGTGGTTGGTGATAGCTTGATACCGCTGAGATGTTTAACTTTTATGCCATCAGGGAGGCCCTGAAACATAGCCTTTCTGTTGTGAATTTCCTTTTCATCAAAGTATACATCATACTCTGAAAAATGGCTGCCACAGTGTCAGAGTATATGGTCTAATATACAAAGTTTCCTTATATGCTAATTTTAATGGATTTTTATCTGCAGTTAAAACATGGCAGGCAGAGATTTGGAAAGTGGAGAATTTAAAAATTTTCTGAAACATAGTATTCTTTTATGATGAATGAATCTGACCATGCACTGCAAAAAATCAGGTCGGAGGATTTGTTTTGTAACAGTAATTCTCTTTGTAAGAGAAACAGCAAGACTCTCCCCCCACCCGACTTTTTATATTATAAAAATTTAAACATATAGCAAACAGAATAGTGTACTAAATACCCAGCATAACTAATTATGTAGTTTTCAGTCATTCCTGTTTTGTCTCTATCACCATCTGGGGATAACCCCCACTGGATTATTTTCATAGTCTTGGGTAAAATTCATACACATTTAAATCCACAAATGTAAACCACACCCTCTAATTATAAAATATTTTCATAATATTAGAGAGAGATTTTTGTATCTCTTTGCAGCCCATCAAACACCCCTGTCCTTGCCAACGACTAATTTTGTCTGTTCTAGAACTTTAGATGAGTGTAAATAATATAATAAAAAATATATATACAACACTTAAATTTTTCTCTAGAGTAATCATGCAAAATTTATGTGAATTCTTGACCAAGATGTTATGCTGTGGCTATTACTTCTACTAAAATGTAACAATGGCCTTGGTTGTATATAAGTCAAAGTTCTCCAAAGAATGGAACTAACAGAGAGAGCTTTATTTTAAGGAAGCAGCTAAGGTGATTGTGGAGGTTTGGGGTAAGTCCAAAATCTGATAGGCGAGGCTGGCATGCTGGCGACTCAGCGAAGAGTTGTAGTTGAGTCCAAATGCAGCAGCCTGCTGGCAGAGTTCCTTTAACTCAGAGGAGATCAGTCTATTAACCTTGTTCTATTAACAACTTCAACAGACTAGAGGAAGCCCTCCCATACTACAGAGAGTAATTTTTACGCAGAGCCCACCCGTTTAAATGTTAACTTTTCCCTCCAAAACTTCACAAAAACATCCAGAATAAAATTTGACTATCTAGACACTATGACCCTGCCAAATAAACATGTAAAATTTACTATCATATGTAGTGTATTCCACATAGGTATGTTTTGTCCTTGTTTAAGTTCATTTGCTTCATTTATCTATGAGTGGGCACAAGGGTTTGTAGGAGATTAAATGATTGATAGACGTGAGGTGACTCACGTAGTGAGACTGAAGGAATATAATAAATGACAATCAAAAACTTTACTTTCATGTTGAAAGTCTCCATTATACTGGGAAAACTCTCCTATTAAAATTGCTCCATGAGTGACTTTACTAAATCATGTCATGTTTGATTATTTACATTTTGAACAACTGAAGAGGTGAGTATGGCAAGTCTTCCAGCATCCACACTTCCACTGGAAGTGGCACAGCAGAATCTGGGTTCTTCAATTGATACTGGCCTAGAACATCAATATAAACAGTTTTTCTGGTCTTGCAGTAAAGCATGAAGCCATAAGCACTGAAAAAAATCATAAGAACAACAAAATGTCCACAAAGGAGCTTGTGAAGGTTACAAACTCTAAAAGCAACTGCCATAATCAATGCAAACTACATGGTTTGGAGTTCATGGTAAAACATGCATATTCCAAGCATGAGAGAAAGTGCAGGAGGAGGGGTATATGGTGGGTGTGTGTCTTTCTATTTTATTGAAAACAGTGCTCTTGAATAGTGAGGATAATTACCAAGTGGCATTAACCCCCAAAAGGAGATGCACTGGGATAGGCAGTGGCTGGTAATCAGACCATGGGCCAGCACAGATTTGAAGTCAGTAAATGCCTGACACAAATGATTAAGTGAAAAAAACTCAAGTCCTATGTGAATAAAAATCTAATGCCATGAACTTCATTTTTTCAGCTGTTGATACAGCGTTTTAGTAATGGCTGTCTTTTATCAAGAAAACAATTTGAGTAAACTTTGAATAGACTTGAAGCTCTTACTCGTACTGTTTTTAGTATAGACTCAGAAAGAACTATGAAAATGGGGTCAAAAAAATAGTAGCAATAAGCAGGTAGTTATCCTAACAGGTTGACATTGTAGGTCTGCTTTTGTATTTCTATTCTTTTCCTTAGATCCCTGATAAAATGTAATTCAGATATCAGCTAAGGTCAATTTGCTGTTTTGGATTTAGATAAAATTGACTTACATGTCTTTGTCCTCAGTCCTGGGGGAAGTATAATGTTCCTTGATACTTGTGCAAAGCACTTTGAACTCATGTTTCATTTTTTTTTAAAGACTTACTTATTTATGCATATAAGAGCTGGGGTACAGGCCAGAGGTGTGTGTGTTGGGGGTGGGGTGACAGAATTCACCAGAAACAAAGTGGGGAGGAGAACAGGCAGACTGATTGAAACACATTGCTGAGGGGAGCAGTGGGTGAGGCAGCAGACGAGGCACGAGAGGTCTGCTGTGCCATGTGGGTCCCCTCCCCGGCCAGCGGTAGGCATCCAACTCATGCCAGTTTGCCTCATAGTGCGGTGCTTAACCAGGGAGGCCCCTCGAACTCATGTTTCTATGGACATATCTGCTCAGTTCCGATTCCTGCCTTTCCCTGTCTCTGAACCTGGATCTTCAGGTACTAAAATACTGAGGGACTTCCGGCAGCCTTTTGCAATCTCTACCTTATCCTGTCTCCTTGATATGTATTTTCTTTAAAAGTTGGGTGTCTATTGAAAATTTTACCATTCATCTTCGTAAATCTTTAAGTAGATCGCAGTGTAAACTCTTTGTATGCTGAAAGCAGTACATCTGAACTGATCTATAGGTGAAATTTTATTTCCCAAATATTATTTTACTGTACTAACTCTCTTTTTACTTTCTGTAAATCATTTTATACCCAGAAAACTACAAAGCAGAGTTTCAGTATAATACTGGAAAAACCCAGAAACATTAAATCACACACACACAAAATCATGAAGTAAAGATGCTTGAATTTGAACATCTCCAGTGCATAAGCACTGTTTGGGCCCCTTCAACATCCTCACTGACAATTAGTTATTGGTAAATCCAAAAACTTTAGTTTAACAGTTGTTCAGAATAACTCTTTTTCATTGGAGCAAAAAGTACATTTTAAGAAATGACTTGGTGGAACATTTGGATCCAGATGGAGCTTTCAGTTCCTCAGAGAATTCATTTCCTTTATTTTGGCAAAAATACATTTTAGTGTGCGTTCTGTGCCAAACTGTGTTAAGCTGTACCTGAATTAAACAATTTAGTCGTCACCCTACGCCCTACCCTGAGGAGCTATTTTTATCTCTGTTTCACACAGAAGAATCCTGAGGTTTGAGAAGGTTAGGTAACTTGTCTAAGATCTGAAGATCTTGGCACATCCAGGTCTATAGACAGTGCCCTGGCAAGGGAGAGTAGGCAAAATTAAGCAAGGAAATTGAGGACAGTTTAATGAAGGAAGCAGTTGTCAAGGTGCGGGTAGGGACAAGCAAGATCAGCAAGGGACAGTGATGCATACAAGGACTAACAGCAGTTGGAGCCACTGCTGCCAAGGCCCAGAGGAGGGAGCATTTACTGGAACCTGGAGAGACCTGTAGCTATGGAAGAGATATTCAACAGTAATATTTGCAGTAATCTTGGGCATGAGAAAACAGACACTGCCAAATGGTGGCCCAAGAGATGGGAATAAATTCCCTGAGCTCTGCATCATCCCCTCTGATCTGCTAGTGCTGTTACAGGGCAGGGAGAGGGGCACCCCAGAACCCCCAAACCTGCCCTCTCTGAAGGGGTTCTGCCATTTGCCGCATCAAGACAAACATATAAGGCCTTTAATGGAAAGGAACTTTAATACAATTAGGGGACAATACCGAAAGAACAAAGAACATGGTTACTAAGTTAAGCATCCAAAGTTACCCATCACCCCGAGGGCAAAAGTCCAGCCAAATAGCATTGGCCCAAAGCAAAGCCCAAAAGCCTGCCACATGTCTAAAGGACCTTTCAGTAGAGACCCATAGAAAAGGGTCAGAAAGAGCCAGACAAATCCAGGAAGAAAAGAGCAAAATCAAAATCAAGATGAAAGCTGCCATTATTAAGCTCCCCACGGGTCTCTCACCCACATCTGTTCCAGCAAGTCCAAGACCAAAAAGCAAGCGCAGTTTCTTCACATGTCGCTCTGCTCCATGTGCCTCCTCCAGGTCTCCTTGCTGCTCTCCATCCTGCTTCCTTCTTCTTCCCTTCCATCTGTCCTCTCATCCTCTCTCCAACATCTTCTTATCCCTTCTCAGCTCCACCCACCTAGGGGGGAACTGGGATTCTTGAACTTTCCCCTTTCCTGGGGACCACCCTTTTACAGTGCTTCCCATCAGCCAAACTCAACTCTAAGACAAAAGGCAAAAGGCAAAGACACCTGTGTTCATTTCATAACCATGAGCTTCCTATAAGAGTAGAAACTGAATGAATGTAAACCCCCTTTCCTCTCAGACTGAGCATCATGAACTCAACACACAACCTAAAAATCCCCAAGTTGTAATGTTGAAAGAAGGGCCACGGCCTCACTGCAAAGCAAGAGCGTTCTCATCAGGTTGTGTGTGGTTTGGAATGTAAATCTCTCAGCAGTGACAGCTGATGAGAGTAGACGTCAATAATCCCATACAATCTGTTACCTGTGTTTTGGTAAAACAGGAGTTCTAGGAGATTATATGATGGTGACATAAACTGAATGTTTATTAGACATTGAAATTCTCACTCTGTCCCCAACAAGTGATGGTATTAAAAGGTGGGATGATTTGGAGGTCATTAGGCCATGAGGGTGAAGCTTTCAGGAATGGGACTGGTGCTTTTAGAAAAACACAGAGTGTGCTTCCTTTCTTTCTGCTCCTCACCATATGAGGAACAGATAAAAATTGACAGTCTGCAACTCAGACGAAGTCCCGCACCAGAACCAACCATGATGGCATCTTTACTGAGACTTCCAGCCCTCAAAACATGAGAAATAAGTTGCTGTTGTTTATAAGCTATGGGAGTTTGTTATAGCAGCCTGAACTGGTGTTTGCTGTGAGCCTCACAAAGTTCTGGGCAGAGGGCTTAGGTGAGTATAATGTCCCCCTAAAGATGCTTTTGTGCAGGAATGCAGCAGGCAGGGAGGGGGCTGAGGGCTTGGGAGCCTTGCCTGCGAATCTGTGCACTTTTCTCTTTGGGCTCTCCCTGTGTCCTCTCATGATCCTGCCTCTCTGTAGTCACTTGCCCGCTTGTCGCTCTCCCACCATCCCACCATCCCACCATTTCCCACCATCTCTCTGTGATGCTGCCCTTACAGCCTCAGCCTCCAGGCTCAATGTGCCCACCAGAGCAGGCCTACACCACACTGCAGGTGTCCACAATCAGGCATGCGTATCCTTCGCCTGTGCTCACAAGCGCCTCCTGCATGAACACAATCAAGGCTGCAAGTGATAGCCACAGAGGCCAGTGGCATAAAAGCCTGACCATCACTTACCCCATAGAGACCCACATCCTAATCCCTATAATGTGTGGGCATGTTCTCTGTAAATATGTGGCATGACAAAAGACATTTTGCACATGTGAGTATAGTTTAGGACCTCGAGAGGGGGAGCTTGGTCTGGATTATCCAGGTGGACCCGATCTACTCACATGCAGCCTTCAAAGTAGAGAATTGGTGTCAGCTGCAGAACACCAGATAAATGGCAGCCCGAGAGGCTCGAACTCCTCTCACTGATTTTGAAGATGGAGGAAGGAGGAATGTGGGCAGCCGACAGACGCTGGAAAAGATAAGGAACAGATTCTACCTGGAGACTCCATAAAGCGAGACAGCCCTGCCAATATCATGACTGTAGCCCAGTGACACCTATATCGGATTCCTGACTTACAGAATTATAAGGTAAGATGTTTGTGTTATTGTAATTTGCTGCAGTCGTTTATTAGGGCGGCATGACAAAGCTAACACAGAGCCCTTTCATTTGGGGCAGAAAGAAAGTCTCTATGTAAAGTGTGGCTGGCTGAGGACTGGCCAGTGGTTAGCAGGCTGACACGGTCATTAAGCGCCAGCTCCAGTGCAGTTCCAGGCAAGAGGCGTTACGCATTTGCTCACCGGTGTTACTTGAGAGAAGAGTCATACTTCACACTGTTGTTTTTAAAAATATCACTGTCTCATCCCTAAAAAATGCTCTGTTTGAAAAACAAGAGGACAAAGACAACCCAAAGGAATTTTTTTTTGGGGGGGGGAGGGTGGCGGTGGTGGGAGGAGGGACCGGGATGAAGGTAGAAGAGGCACAAGGGACTGAAGGGATGGTGTGGTACATGGGTGAAATTGATGGTGCACTGCTGAAATGGTGGTGGGAGTTCCTTGGGGACTGAAATTGATGTCAAATTTAGTTAATAAATTTAAATTAAAAAAAGTTCTGTTTGGGGGCCGTACTAATGAAACAAACAGGAAAAAGTAAACTTTGGAAAAATGACTAGTAGTTTAACTTGTGGCCATGTGTAAGTAGAGAATAATTTTAAAAAAAAAATCAACTACAACCACAGAGCCTTTGGTGTAAGTACACTCTTTCTGCACCAAAGTTACTGTTTTGGGGTGTACACAGAACTGGCTGGTTTGTATTTACCAGTGAGGTAATAAAATGCCAATAATTTTCAAATACCAGGTAGCTCTAATCCTTTATTAGGTACACGCAGCACAAATTGAACCACCTGTGACAAGGGATAACAAGGATGAAAGCGTTTAGTATACTGACCTTAACTTTCCTTTTTTTTATGTACACATGAACGTAGCCCTCCTGGCCTTACGTGTACTGAAAGGAAATAGCCACGATAGGATATTCTGGTGTTTTGGCAGCTCATACCTTCAAAGCACAGTTGACGTCCCTGTTTTTGCAAGTGGCACCATCTGAGGATAATGAAAATCTGCCCTTATATGTAACTTTGCTTATTACTTTTGCTTCAGACATGATTCTGAGTTGAGGCCCTGGATTTTAGATAAAAATTTGTTAGTTAAAGGGGGAGGGGACGTGATAGTGCCTGGCTCCAGCTCTCAGAATGTATGTGTGCTGAGTGGCTCAGTAGAAAAAGGCCACCAAAAAAAAAAAGTCAATTGCACTGAGATGGGGGATTTGAGTTTCACTGCAGTTGACATCTGTTTGTTTTGTATTTATAATCAGTTTCCCAAGGGAGATATGGGAAACTGTCATCTGCATTCAACATGGTAGCACACCCATTGGGGCAAACTGCAAGGGCATCCTATAAAAATGGAGCAGTAAGCCCTATAGATGCCTACTGATTTCCTGCACAAAGGATGTTTTGTTTCTTTCTCATTGCCTCATCCTTTCAGGAAGTCTCAGTGATGCATATCCTTTTGCAGCTATGGCAGGTAAACTGGAGACCAGCTTCTGTAAACTAATGTTTCTGCCAATAATTTTTGTTATACCTCCTAAGAATGGATTTTGCTAAGATCTCTCAAAGATTTTTGACACAGATCCATACCTACTGGTGATTTCTTCATACTGTTTTGTAGATAGTTGAAAAGTGCTTATGCTTCTCCATGTTTGAGTAGATAAGGTAGAAATGGCATATTTCATGTCTCTGATCTTAAAAATGTTGTACTTCTGAACAAATCAAGTGTACTAAAAAAATTGACATAGTTCTAAAAGACTCACAGGCAGTCGCAAAAAAGTAGTCGAATGTATTATATATCCTTCCCCCAATGGGGGACATCTTACATAGCTGTAATATAGTATCAAAGTCAAGAAACTGACATTGGTGGAATTATGTTAGCTAAACTACAGATCTTATTCAGTTTTATTCTGTGAAATAATAAGGTATAATGGTCTTTGCCCATAGTTACTGACATAGGTTTAAAACCCCTTATCTCCCAAGTCAAAGAGGGCCTAAGCATAGCATTTGTTCTACTATTTTGTCTTTGATTTTGTTTCTTGACACAGCTCCTAAATGCCTTCGAATTTCCTAGGTGATAAAAGCATCTTTTGTATTACTCAGGCACTTTTTGGAGGGGTCCTGGGTTGGGTTGTCCACCAAAAAGACAAAGACTTGATTTTAAGCTTGAAATGTTCAGCCCCACTTTTCATTCTCCTGGGGGGGAAGAGAAACTGTCGATTGACTTAATAATCAATCATGACATATGATAAAGCCGCCATTAAAAATCCCTAATACAGAGCCCAAAGAGTTTTAGGGTTGTTGAACACATCCATGTGCGTTGCAAACCTCAAGTCCACACGCAGGCAAAAAAGCTCCAGTGCTTAGCACCCTTACATAACACACCCTATGGACCTCTTTATCCTGCTGCTTATTTGTATCTTTCATCAGATCCTTTATAATAAACCAATACACATGAGTGTTTCCCTGAGTTCTGTGACCCATTCTAGCAAATTATTGAACCTGAGGAGGGGGTCATAGGAACCACTGATTTGTAGCCAACTTGCACAAAAGCATAGTGAACTGGGGGAAAACTGCCCATTAGCATCTAACGCAGGGGTCACTCTTACGGGACTGAGTCTTTAACCTCTATGGTCTGTCAACTTTACCTTGGCTTAACAGACCAAAGAGTTTTTTGCTTAATCTAAAACATCTTTATCTCTCTAGTTCATATCTCCTGACTGGAGAAAAGGAGATAGTTCACCCAGCTAGTTCCTTCTTCATGTCTCCATATGTTTTTTGGTTTTGTTTTAAAGATTTATTTATGCACATAAGAGGTGGGATGCAGGCCAGAGGTGTGGGGTGGGAGTGTGAGGATTCACCAGAGACAGAGTGGGGGAGCAGAACAGGCAGACTGACTGAAATACACTGCTGAGGGGAGCAGCGGGCAAGACAGGAGAGATCTGATGTGTCTTATGGGTCAGCTCCCTGGCCAGAGATCAAACTCGTGCTGCAGTGGCTTGTGATAGCTTCATAGTGTTGAGACTAACCCCTTGTGCACCAGGGAGGCCCTTGGTCATCGTTGTTAAGCTAAGGTTATATATGTTTATCCCTGTGTGTCTAGATGTGAACACCTCTCCAACTATGTAGAGTACAATGATTTCTCATTTTCTGATGGTTAGCTACATAAAGTTTAAAGTTATGCTACTAAAATGGCATTTGAAACAGAACAGGGTAAATAAGACATTAGATTTAAGTTAATTTCAAAACATCAATAAGAAATCAGATCAGTTTTTGAGAATCATAGGCAACAATATCTTCAGTTACTGGGTAAGAAAAATTTATTGCTAGGGAAAGTCCTTTCGTTAGAGGAAAAGTGGCATACCTGCATGGAGTAAACAGTGGTGTCATTTGTAATTCTGGCAGAATTAGCACATCCTCTCTTCCCACAGGTTAGGGCTCCATGTGCTCATTCAGAGTGACAGGAACAAATGTCATTCCAACCACCATCTCAGCACGAGATGGACTCCTGGGTATACTGCTGGTCTTCTCCCTTGCTGGGGTATTGCAAAGCTTAATTAATGTTTGCAAAAACACTTGGAGGACCATATGTGGAAATTACTATGTAATTGCAAAAGATTACTGTGAGAGGAAAATGCTAGTAAAATTTACTGGGGGAGGAGGAGGATTTAATTGGTAAATCTTATGCTTTATTTAAAAAATTTTATCAGCTAAAAGTGAATTGACTATAAGTACTCACCAATAAAGGGTGCAATCTTAAGAATAGTGGTCTATAAATCCAAGGTATTAAGTTTCATTGCTCAATTTAATTTTGTTTAAAGTCATAATACCAGCACAAACCAAACCAATTACATTAAAACCATTTGTTAGAGATTAAAATCTACTGTGTCTATGGTATCTGTTTCCTTAAAAAAAAAAAAAAAAACCAACAAAACAAAACAAAACAACCCTACTGCCTAAGGATTCTTAGTTTTCTCTAAGTTTCAACCAGAAAACACACCCGGTCACCAACATAGTGATTGTGTATGCTTTGAGGGCTTTCCTTTTCCATTTAGCTTTTGGATACCAGTTGGAGCAGCATAACTTGTATGGCTACCTTTGTTGGAAATTTCAGCCCCATAAGTAAATACCTTACATTTTATTGTTGCTCCTAACATCTAAGCTCAACTTGTTTATCTGACAACGATAATTTCATAACCTTGTAATTTGTAGTAGTGCCCCTTCCCCCACCCCAATCCATCTTTAGATACAAAATTAATCTTGTCCATCAATTATCCTGTCAAAGGTAATGGATTTAAGTAGGATCCTTAGTCTATAGACTTTATAGGACCCAAGGTCTGCAAGTCCCAGCTACTCCATGGTCACAGCTTGAATGGCCAGAGTTGAGCTGCCCCACTGAGGACTGAGCTTGCGCATGGGTCCAAAGCAGCTCTGCTTACAACACAACATGTATGAGTTGGAGTCTGGATCACAAGCACCAGCTCCTGTCCAGGCTACGGGGCAATACCCTGCCTATATGGGGAAAGGCAGAATTGCCATGGAAATTCAAGATTTGCCTATAACTTTATCTAGGAATGACTGTTAGAAGACCTGCCCTGGATGATTTAGGGGCTATGATCAAGTATGAGGTGGATGGATTCAGCTGGAGCAGAGCAAAGAGATAAGTTCTCCTTGAATACAGGCCAAAATAAGGTCTTAATTTTGTCAGGAGCTGAGATTTTAGAGAAGGGGTGGAACAAGAGACTCCTGGTCATCAAATAAAGACATGCTGCCTAGTTTAGGATCCAGAGGCCCCAGGGATGACATCAAAGACAAAAATAAGGAGCAGAGGCTTTTGAAAGGCTGAAAGCAAGTTCTTCTGAGGGGAGCAGACGGTAGCAGCTGGTTTGCATGTACTGCTGCTCTCCAGCCTGCTGAGTAGATCTCGACTCTGCTTACAAACCTTGAGTATGATGGAATATCCTTTTTGGTATAAACAGGATAATATTGGACAATATTGAACTTTATCTGAGTCATATCATATGGGAAGCATCAATGGTAGAAAACCATTCTCTTATCCCTTTTGATCACATTGTATTCAGAGAAAAGTCCCTGATCAGACACAACCTGCCTTTATTTTTTTTCCAATTCAATAAGCATTTATTAGGTTTTTTTTTAGTTCTGATGTTCATTTTTTTCTTCTTTTTTATTTATATATATTTGACATCAATTGTAATCCCCATGTATTCCCCATCACCGTATCACCAGTGCACCATCACCTCAGTCCCCCATGCTCCCATCTGCCCTCAACTCTCCCTCTTCCCACTCCCCACCAAGTGTCCCCAATTTGTCCTTGTCTTTTCATTTTTGGTTTTTGTGTCTTTATTGTTATTATTGTTCTTATTCCTTTCTTTGATCCTTATTTGGTTCCCTTATATTCCTCCTAGGGGAGGAACCATCTGGTATTTTTTTTTTTTTTTTGCCTTCTGACTTACTTCACTGAGCATAATCCCTTCCAGTTCCATCCATGTTCCTATGAATGCATCTAGTTTTTCATTTTTGATTACTGAATAGTATTCCATCATGTATATGTACCACCGCTTCCCAATCCACTCATCTGATTTTGGGCATTTAGGTTGTTTCCAGGTCTTACCTATTGTAAAGAGTGCTGCTATAAACATAGGGGTGCAGGTATTTTTTTGAATCAGTGTATTTGTGCCTTTTGGGTCTATTCATAGGAGTGGGATTGCTGGATCCTATGGAAGTTCCATTCTTAGTAGATTGAGGAATCGCCATACTGCTTTCCATAATGGCACAACCTGCCTTTATATGCTCCCAGAGAAGACCTACCTCCACCTTACTTCTGTGACTAGTTTGTTTTATAAGGCTTCGAGTTTATCTTTTTTTTTTTTTTGGATGGCACTAGATGAGATTATGCTGTGTGAAATAAGGCAGAAAAAAAGGAAAAATATTGGATGGTGTCACTTATAGGAGGAAAGTAGAGGAAACAAACAAGGAACTAAGGGGAAAAATTACGATAAATAAAAAATCAAAATCAACAGACAGCTATAAATCTGAGATATTCCCAAGGGGAGAGGGGGGGAGAAGGACAAAATGGGTGGGAAGAGAACAAGGGACTATGGTGATGGTGCACAGGTGAATTGGAGATGGGAATTTCACAGGACTGAGAAATATACACTGTGTAAAAATGAAAAAATAATGTAAAATATATATGAAATTTAAAAAAATAAAAGTTTGAGTTTTCTCCCTCCCTTTGAGACAGACTTTGTGAATGTTCTCCCTACTGCAGTAGCCTGCATGAAGTCATCTCCTTCATTGTTTGATACATTTTAAAAGATTTGTTGGTGTTGCAGTAACAGTGGTTTACAACATGGTATGTGATTCAGAGGCTTAGGCTCACACCTCCTCTGATGCCTGTCACCACACCCAGCACCGAGATACCTGTAGACCTCCATCAGGTCCCCGGCCCCTCTTATAATTTCAATTCTACAGTCAGATTTCTAGGGTTTATTATTTGTTTGGTTTTGTCTGACCCTTTGTTTTGTTTCTTTATATACTACACATGAATAGTTTCTCTTTATTGCACATGTGTGAAATCATCTGCTATTTGTCTTTCTCCTTGTGACTTCTTTTGCTTATAATTATATCCCTCCAGTTCCAACCATATTAGTACAAGTGGCAAGGGTTCAACTTTTTAATAGCTGACTAGTATTCCATTGTGTATATATACTGCATTTTTCTAATTCATACCTCTAAGTGGTTGGGCACTTAGGTTGTTTCCATCAGTTGGCTATTATAAACAGTGCATCAGGGAGCTTTGGAAACCGTATGTCTGATGGAATCTGTGGTTTTGTATCCTTCAGGTAGATACTTAGGAGAAGAATTGCTAGATTATATTATCTATTTTTAATATTTTGAGATACCTCCATACTGTTTTCTATAGGGGCTGGATGAATGTACCTTTTGAGGTACATTTCCACAGAGTGCACTAGTGTTCTTTTTTTTCCCCTCACATCCTTGCCAGTGCTTGCTCTGGTCTTTTTGCTATGGAACATTCTCACAAGTTTGAGAAGGTATGTCACTGTTTTGATTTATATTTCCCTGATAAGTGATGATGAACATTTTTCATGTGCCTGGTATCTGTATGTCTTCTTTAGAAAAGTACTTAGCTCTTCCTTAGAAAAGTACTTAGCTCTTCCACCATTTTGTGATTAGGTGGCTTTCTTATTGTTGAGTTATATGAGTACTTTTATGAATGTTGTTGAATAGTCTGATGTATTTTTTTGTCTTTGACATGTCCAAACTCCTTAGCATTTCACAGATACCCCTTCATAGTCTGACTCCAGACTGCCCCCCTTGCCATTCCTTAACAAAGTCTGTATTCCAGCCTCACATTTGTCTTGCATTTTAATCTCAGCACCATGTTCTCCTGAGCGTCTCTGCTTTTGCACAAGCTGCCCTGTGCATCTCGCAGCCGCCAAATCATTTTTTAAGACTAAACTGAGCTATCCCCTCTTGTTGGAAGCCTTCCTTAACCCCCACTGCAGTGGTTGTTACAAATAAATGAAAAGAAAATTTTTATTTTGCTAGTGCTTGCCACTCTAGTTTGGACATACTGTGTTGCAACTGTCCCATTTTCTTACCTTGAAATAGGCAAAACCCTATTAGACTCTAAACTACACAGTGCCTGGTGAAAGGGTATTTAATAAGTGTTTGCTGCAGGGGTAAGAATCTGCCTTGTTAATGATTATAGGTTTAGAGTGGACTGTCTATGGTAATAACCACCTCTGTGCTGTTTATGTGGAAATGAGCATTGCTGCTATTCTGGTTTGATTGATAGTACTCACCCTTTGCAGACCGAGGCCCTAATTAAATGTCAAAAGGGAGTAAATTGCATGAATTGTCTCTTAATTTAAGGGACAGGGCAATTGAATTAAATGAGCTGGTAATTGTGTAAAGTGACCATGCTGAATCTTAGAATCACCCTCAGTTTCTTTCTTGCCTGGGTTTCAGATTAGACAGAGGTGGGCATTACAATGTTAAAAGTAGGGCCTACTAAAGGAAACTCTGGACTACCTAAATAAGGGGTTCCCTTCCCCAATTCTTGTCACGTGCTAGCTTTCTTTCCTTTTCATAGCCTAATTCACTTTCTCAGCTTTTAGTCCTTGAGATCATTTTTATATTGGGCCTCCCTGGTGGTGCAAGGGGTTATGTCTCAGCACTGTCAAGCTAAAACCAGCCACTGCAGCATGAATTCAATCCCCAGCCAGGGAGGGAACCCACAGGGTGCAGCAGACTTCTGTCTCACCACCGCTCCCCTCAGCAGTGTATTTCAGTGGACCTGCCTGTTCTGCTCCCCACTCTGTCTCTGGTGAATCATCTCACCACCCCCCATACCTCTGACCTACACCCCAGTTCTTGTATGCATAAATAGATAAAAATAAATCTTAAAAAAGATTATTTTTATAAATATTGATACTCAAGATTTAAAAAATTCCTGCCATACCTTTCCCACTAATATTTTTGTGACTCTCATTTTACTAATGAACACAACACAAAATTGATTACTTTAACCATTGGCAGGTATTGTTACAGGGCAGGGAGAGGAGCACCCCAGAACTCCCAAGCCTGCCCTCTCTGAATGGGTTCTGCCATCCGCTGCATTAAGATAAACATATAAAACCTTTAATGGAAAGGAACTTTAATACAACTAGGGTACAATAAAGAAAGGACAAAGAACATATTGACTAAGTTAAGCATCCAAAGTTACCCATTTCCCCGATGGTTAAAGTCCAGCTAAATGGGACTGGCCCAAAGCAAGGTCCAAAAACCTGCCACACATCTAAAGGACCTTTCAGTAGAGACCCATAGAAAAGGGTCAGAAAGAGTCAGACAAATCTGGGAGGAAAAGAGCAAAATTAAAATTAAGATGACAGCTGCCATTGTTAACCTCCCCACGGGTCTCTCACCCGCATCTGTTCCAACCAGTCCAAGACCAAAAAGCAAGCACAATTTTTTCACATGTCCCTCTGCTCCACATGCCTCCTCCAGGTCTCCTTGCTGTTCTCCATCTTCCTTTCTTCCTTCTCTCTTCTCTGCAGAAATTTTCTTTTCCTTCTCAGCTTCACCCACTTAGGGCGGAACCAGGATTTTGGAACTTCACTTTTTCCTGGGACGACCCTGTTACAGTATTACTCATTTTGAACCAAAGATAACCTTTAAAATAAACAGGAAATGCTTGCCTTCTAGTCTAGCAGGAAATCTGTTCTACCCTGATAGAGCAAAAGAATTCACAGTGTTTTAGATCCTGGTTACCTTTACAAGCTTTCTTAGTGATTGTCTGCTTTGTATGAGCTGAAAGACTGTGTTCAAAATGATAATTCAGGTCCTATCTAAAACAAGGCAGTTAATTACCCTTTAACAAACCACCCTTACCAATATCCCATCTGCCACCCTCCTCCCTACTCCCTTCCCCTCTTTTCTTTCTGTTAACCATTAAATTCTTTGACCAAATCCAAAACTTATTCCTGCTGGATTTCCCTATAGTTTTTCTGTTTTGTTGTTTACATTCCCAGATGGGTAAAACCACCTGATATCTGCCATTCACTTTGACTTATTTCACTTAACATAATCACCTCAAGGTCCATCATTTTTTCCTAAAAGCCACTATTTCAGCTTTTTAACAGCTATTTAGTATTCTATCGAGTATATATTCCAAAGTTTTCTTTATCCATTTGCTGAAGGTTATTTTGGTTCTATGACTTGGCAGTTGTGAACAGTGCTATGTTCATAGGCATGAATAAATGTTTTCATATTAGAGTTTTCATATTTTTTGTATAAATACCTAACAGAGATATTGCTGGATCATAAACTTTCCATTTTTAGTTCATAAGAAATCTATGTTACACTTTCCAAAGAAGCTGCACTACCTCACATTCCCACCAATAGCAGATGAGTGTTCCTTTTTCACTGTGTCTTTGCCAACATTTGTCTCCTTTATGATAGGGGTCCTTCTCACAGTGGGGAGGCAATATTTCATTGTGGTTTTAATTTTTATTTTCCTTCTAATAATTGATGTTGAACAATACTTAATATTTAAAAAATTCCTGCCATACCTTTTCCACTAATATTTTTGTGGCTCGCATTTTACTAATGCACACAGCACAAAATTGCTATGATTACTTTAATCAAGTAAAACCATGGCAGATATTACTTATTATGACACACAGATCACCTTCAAAATAAAATAACTGTCTTTTCTCTCAGGATTGCTTTAGCCATTCAGGGACATTTGTGATTCAATACATTTAAAAGTTGTTCAATTTCCTTGAAAAAAACCATTGGGTTTTTGATAGGTATTTCACTGAATCTATAATTGCTTCCCATAATGTGATATTTTAATGACTATATATATATATAAAATATGACTATATATTTGTGGGCCAGATATGACTATCTTCTATAAAAAAGTATCTATTTGGTTCTTTGACAATATTTTGATTTGTTTTGTTGTTGTTGGATTGTATGAGTACTTTCGTATAATTTGGAAATTACCCCCCATCAGATATGATATGCAGATATTTTTTCCTATTCTGTGGGATGCCTTTTTGGTTTTGTAATGGTTTCTTTTGAAGTACTAAAGCATTTTAGTTGATGTTGTGCATCTTATTTTTACTTTTATTTCCCTTTCAATTAGATTTTAGTTGCTAAATACATCTTTGTTTAGATGTTCTACAATATGTTTCTTATGTGTTCTTTCAAGTATTTTATGGTTTCAGTTCTTATAATCAGGTTTTTAATCCATTTCAAATTAATTTTGGTTTATGCAGTTAAGTATGGAACAAGTTTCATTTTTTTCTTTTTTTTCCGCCTGTGACTATCCATGTTTCTCAGTGCCACTCGCTGAAGAGCCTTTCTTTCCTCCTTTCTATAGTTGTGGCTCCTTTGCTAAAGATTACTGTCTGAATTCATATGGGTTTATCTCTGGGTTTTCTACTCATTTGTCTGAGTTTGTTTTTGTTCTAGTGCCATACTGTATTGGTACTAGTACCATATTATTATTATTGCTGTGTGATATAATCTGAAGACAGGAAGTGTGATATCTCCATTTTTCTTCTTTTCTCTCAGGATTGCTTTAGCTCTTCAGGGACTTTTGCGATTCCATATACATTTAAATGTTTCAATTTCCTTGAAAAACAATTGGGATTTTGATAGGTATTTCATTGAATCTATAAATTGCTTTCCGAAATATGACTATTTTATGACTATGATGATTATTTTTCCAATTCCTCTTATATTTCTTTGTGTCTTCCTTTATCCCTTTAACAGAGCTCTATAATTTTTAACATATAAGTCCTTCACCTTCTTCATGAAGTTTACTCCCAGGTAGTTCATTCTTTTTGGTGTGATTATAAATGGGACTGTTTCCCTTCTTTCCCTTTCTTCAATTAATTGTTAGCATATAGAAATGCAGTTGATTTTTGTGTATTAATTTTGTACCCTGTCATTTTGCTGTATTCATTTTTCTAGTAGTTTGATAAAGGCTTTTATGTTTTCTATGTATATTAACATGCCATCTGCAAATAGTGATAGTTTCACTTCTTTTACAATTTGGATTCTTTTGTTGTTTTTTTTTTGTTCATCTAGGGATTCCAATATTATGTTGAACAATAGTAGTGACAGTGAACATCATGTCTTATTCCTGATCGTCACTGAAATGTTTTCAGCTTATTAACTTGGAGTATAATGTTGGTTGTAGGTTTGTCATATGACTGTTCTATTTACATAAATTCTGTTTTTATCATTTGGTTTTTTTAATCATAAATGGATGCTGAATCTTGTTGAACAACTGGATATCTATTGAAAAGATTATATAATTTTATCTTTTTATAAATCTGGTGAGTGATATTAATTGATTAATTGTGTATGTTTAACTACATTTGTATCCCTGCAATGAAGCCTGCTTGGTCATGGTGGATGATCTTGATTTGTTACTGTTTTCAGTTTGCTAAGATTTTGTTGAAGACTTTTGCATCTATATTCACCAAGGATATTGGTCTATAATTTTTTTTTTTTTAGTACTGTCTTTGTTTGGTTTGGGAATCAAGGTTGTGAGTTTCCACCCTCTTCAAGTTCTTTGAAGAGCTTGAGTAGGATTGGTATTAGACCTTCTTTGTAGATTTAGTATAATCCCCTGGAGAAGCCATCTGGTCCTGGGCTTTTGTTCTTAGGGAGAATTTTTATTACTTCAGTTCAGCACTGTTTCATGCTGATTCAGTCTTGAGAGGCTGTATGAGTTTAAAAGTTTTTTTCATTTCTTTAACATTGTCCATTTTGTTTGCATGGATAATTCATAGTAGGCTTTTATGATCCTATGTATTTCTGCACCATCTTGTAATTTTGCCTCTATCCTTTTGGATTCTGTTTATTTGGGCTTCTTGTCACCTCTTCATAAGCCTACGTAAGGACTTGACTATTTTATTGTTTTCCAAGAACTAGCTGTTGGTCTCACTGATATTTTAGACTATTTTTCTTTTCTATTTCATTTCTTTTTGCTCTTATTTTTATTTCCTTCCACTGATTTTTAGATATCTTTTCTTTCCCATCAGTTTTGGTAACTAGTCTCTCCATTTTCATTAGGTTTAAGATACATTTTGAATTTTTCTTTGACAACCCCCCCAAGAGTTAATTCAGAAACATTTTGTTTAGTTCACATATTTTTATTTATTCTCTGATTCTTTTGTGGTGAATTTCTAGGTTTATAACATTATGATTTGTGAAAATGATCATAAAATTTTTATTTTTAGAGACTTGCTTTCTACTTCAGTATATGATCTATTATTGAGACTGTTCCATGTGCACTTGAGAAGGAAGTGTATTCACTTCTTTTGAGATGCAAAGTTCTATACAAGTCCAATAAATGCTTCTGATCCAACACTTCATTTAAGGCCTTTATTTCTTTATCTGCCCATATGATCTATCCCTTCTTGGCATTGGTGTGTTGAGGTCTCCAACGATAATTGTATTTTTATCAACACGATGATTTAGGGTGTTCATAGTTGCTTAATATAACAAGGTTCCCCTAAGTTAGGTGCATAAATATTATTGTTATATCTTCTTGCTGACTTATTTCCTTGATCATAGTGTCTTATCCATCTTTGTCCCTGATTACTTTTTTCAGCTGAAAGTCTATAATTTTTCTGATAAGAGAATCCACACTTTTCTGTGTGGATTATTGTCCCAGAACTTGTTTCTCCCATTTTACTTTCCAACTTGTGCTCAGATGTTTCTTGTTTCCTAGGTGAGTGTGTTCCTTTTTGAGATTTTTGGTAAATGGAGTTGGAGCACTGGGAGATTACTTTTGTTTCTCTTTCTAGTTTACAATGGCATGAGGTGGGTCAGGAGGGGAATCTGGGACTTCAACACCGAATCTCAGTTTGAGGACTGAAGATGGTCACCTCTGACTCTTGTGCTTTTTCTCCAAAGCAAGTTCTGTTCAGTGCTTTAGTTGCCTTAACTTCCTATCCGACTTTCAGCCACTCCTTTCTGACACCAGTTGTAATCTATGAGGCTTGAGTCTCCCAGTTGGGGTAGGGAAGTGGCGAGAGTCTCCTCTGGACTGCAAGGGTCATACGGTGGTACTCAGTTGAGCTTAGCAGGCAGGAGGAGCCCAAGTGGGGCATGTGCCCTATTAGCTGGCTATGGCCACAAGCAGTGACCATCACCTCCCCCTAACACCTCTGCCACTCAGCTTCTGCCGGACCAAGGCTCTAAGTTCTGTGTGTCACTTGATACTACACAAGGGATTAGTGAGTTTTCTCTCCAGTCCCCTTTGCTATTCAGTCCACAATGGAGCTTGGCCTGCCATCTCTTTGATCACTTCTGGGGAGGGGTAGGGAGGAAACTTCCTTTGTAGGTGCTTGCCTGTTGTGGGGTTCCCAATGAGACTTGAGCCCTTTTAGAAGCAGAGTTCTTCCAAGAAAATTCACAGTGCCCTGTAGTACACCAGAGTACCCCTCATGCCTTGATTAACTGACACCCAGCTTGTCGTGCTGGTTGGGATATTTACTCTCCCAAGCTTCTCTTGGCTTTCTCCCACTCCTGCCCCTCAGTGGCCACCAATGTTAGTTTGAGTTCTCTATGGGAAAATCCTGGCATTCTATCAGGGCACTTCTGAAATGTCTTTCATACAAAATTTTTTTAATAGTTGTTTTTAGGGGAGGTGATCCCACTCTCTTTATACCATCATGTCTGTATAACACTTCAGATGACATTGCTAGAGTTTCCTGTCTCAAAATAGATGACAATCTCATTACAGTTGTGGGGTGGATAGGAAATTTTCCTTTAGCCCTCTAAGTTCTTCTCAGACTAAAAAAAGAAACAAATTAACATTAGACTGATTACTAGGAGAAAAAAGAAACAACTTTAATTATATACATATGGGAATTTACATGGTTGTAAATTCTAGAGTAAATGGGACAGTCTGGAGATCTGTATTCTTGAGTTAACAAGTGGGATGAGGCCTAGGGCTTAAAGAAGAGAGGAGGGGAACTCACATGAGAAGAAGAGGGTGGCTTATAAAACCAGAGAGCTAGAAATTTGTCCTGCCATAAAGATGGATTCCTTCTATAAAGGATATTTCTGGAAATGACCCTAAGTCTGGGTATTCTTCTTTCTTCTAAGTAGTTAAGGGAATGGTAGAGAGTTTCCTCTAAGTCTTACCAGCCAAGTGACGCATCTTGAAAAATCCAGTTCTGGACATATTGGGCAGAGTTGTCTGAACATTTGAAAGAGGCTTCTCCTTTGCTATCTTGATCATTCTGTGTCAGTAGGAATCCTGGTGTTTCACCTGTATGTCACCAATAATTGTAATTATCATCTTCCTATTTTGCTTTCCAGCCTTTTCAACAACTTCAGAGACTTGGTCTCAGGTTCTCCTTTATCCCTTTAAAAATCATGTAGCTAGGATTTGAAACTGACATGTAACAGACACTTTTAAAATCATTTACATGGTCTCTCTCCATTAATCTTGGTAACAAACTTGAGAAATAGGTATCATGATCTCTGTTTTAGAGAGGTGAAATTTTTGATAAACATTACAGAATTAAGGATTGTAAATGGCGCATTGCTTCACCCCATTCCCCACGGCCTTCCTGCACATGCTAGTGTTTTCAGTAGCCATGTCATGACAGCCCAGCTGCCTCAGACTCCTACCTGCTATACTCCTAGTGATAAAAATCAAATCGGCTATGCCCATGTCTCATTTTTAGTCTGGGGTCACTGTGACCATTTCATTCAGAGATAGCAGATAGATTACATCTGAATGTCAATGCCAAACAAGCAGAAGCTGATGGAGCTCTGCACTGGGAGACTGTGTCTGGGCTTGGCAGGGAAGGATGATTAATTAGAAATGTCTCCCATGGATTCTGGAGCAGGGAGTGGCAGCAAGAATACCGCGCATTCGCCATGCATGATGTAGTCTTTTCTTGAAATACTTAGGTGTTCAGTCACTTTCCGGTCAGCATTCACACACTCTTGTCTTTAGGTATCTAGTGGTGATCTTTTTAGTTTTCATATTACTTTGTGTCTACCCAGGTTTTAAAAAACTAAATCCAATTTTGTGCAAATGCTGGCTAACCTTGTTGTTTCTCTCCTTTACATAACCAAATATCTACCTACTGAATGTGATACGCCGAACAAATGAAGGCTGGAACAATCACATCACACATACAACCGCTAGGATTCTACTGTCTGCAAAATTTTGTAATCTGTTTGAAATAAATTTCACGAAATAGTCTTAAGGGTTTGACAGTTTTTGTGCTTATGGTTCCTGAATCCAAAACTGTTTGCCTTTCATTGAAAAGTACCAGTATTTATATGGCTTATATCATCTACTTGAAAGTTTTCGTAGAGAAAACTTTTCCAAGACTGAAAACTAACTTACAGGTTCAAAACCAGTGTTGACAGTTTTTGAGAATTTCATTGTTTAGTATGTTGGCTAAAATTTGGTAAGTGATTTTTATAATTTGTCTTTTAAAGTACTAAATAATTATTTTCCTTCCTTCCTTAAACTTAAATGTTTCCTAGATATCGGTTTACAAGAGAATTTTTAATGAATATCTGAGGCCATATTTTCTAATATCTACACAAAAAAATCCTTCTGAAATGACTTTCTTTGTGTGTACATATAGAATGTTTGGCAGAAAGGGACTAAATATATATTTTATATGTCTTATAATTCTTGTGTTTTGTTGTAGGGAAAGCATAGTAATTTTTTTCCTACAAGAATTTTTTACATGTAATTCAAGAGGATGAAATTCTAAGAACTATTTCATCTTTGTGAATCACTTATAAGAATATTCTATCCTTAGTATCTGCATGCTAATTCTTGGTAAGAAATGTTGATTTTGGAAACAAAAATTACCTGTTCCAAATTACAATATTTTCTTTGAGAATTTTTTTTCCTCAAGTACCCCAACCAATGGCAAATAAAATAAGAGAGAGTACAAGTCAGATGGCAGCCTCAAGAGAAAATTCATTTTAATTGCATTGATCTTATTTTATAAGGTTAAATACAATTGTTCCCCAAGTTATATATCATTTTTATTGAGGTTAATCTTGAGTCAAGATCTAATTTCAGCAGTTTCTTAAAGTTATTTGAATTGTTTCCCCCAGCTACATGATGATACTTATTGTTCATTTGAAATTCCAATTCAAAATATTTTATTCCACTCATGTATGTTTGAAAATGCTTCCAAAAAATTGTAGTTCAAAATAAGAGAATATACTAGTTAGAGACTTCAAAAGACTTCCATTCCAAACTTGATGACTTGACAAAAACTTGTTTTGAACATTTTTGAAACAACCTCACATTCTTTGATACTCCTCCTATGAGGAGTTGATGACCGTACCCCCTCCCTATGGAATTTGGGTAGATTTCAACAATAATATTCAGCTGAAATGACCCACATAGTCTAAATTGCGAGGGCACAAAGTACAATGAAACTTATTTATGCAAAGCTTTCTCTTGGAGCTCTGAGACACATGTAAGTTCAGCTACTAGGTAGATAGGTAAAGCATCATCATGCTAGAGATGTCCCATCTAAGCTTTTGAGTTTGTAATAGTTTTAGGTAAATCCAGTCTTCTTCCCAGCCCCACAAAGGTACAAGACACAAGTAAAGAAGCCTCTAGATGGTTCTACTCCAGTCCTTTGAGTTACCCCAGCTATTCATATCTTCTTAGCAGAGGCCCCCAGACATCGTGGAACAAAAACAATCTTTACCATGCCCTGTCTGAGTTCATTACTTATAGATTCTATGAGCACAATGAAAGGGTGGTGATTATATGCCTGTAAGTTTTGGAGTTGTTGATTAGCAAATGGTAACTGGCATATAAGTTGGTATGAATAAGTGCTGTCATCACAAAACAAAACATGGTGTTGGTTTTGGGACCTGGTAGCAGATAGAAACCTGATGAATTTTCAGGAATATGAGGTGACTATTAAAGAAAATTGGGAAAAATAAACAAGAAGCTGGAGAAAGAGGATCTGTTTTGATAGGGGAAAGTTTGGTGACTGTCACTTGTGACATGGAAAATAGATATAAGCCTAATGATCTCAGTTATTTTGTTTGTTTTGGTGGGGGGAGGAGGTGAGAAAATTCACCAGAGACAGAGTGGGGAGCAGGATAGGCAGATCATCTGAAGAACACTGCTGAGGGGAACAGCGGGCGAGGCTGGAGACATCTGCTGTGCCATGTGGGTCCCCTCCCTGGCCGGAGAGAGATCTAACTTGCACTGCAGTGGCTGTGGGAGCTGCACAGTGTGGCGCTCAACCTCTTGTGCCACCAGGGAGGCCCTAGTCTCAGTGATTTAACTAAAAAGATTTCTCTGCAGAATATGGACAATCTCTCATAAATTTACCTACCTCTCTATAATAAAGTGTGAGAGAAGAGTAACGTACCAGCGAGCAGTTTGGGAAAAATAAAAAAGACATACATGAGCTTTTCTAGCTAGTAAAGGTTTCTCAAAAGTAAGACAAACCTCTGGGGAAAAATTAGATTTAGCCACTCTCAGGAAAATGTGGCCTCAGGAAAGATATAGCCTAAGGTATGACCTATAAAACTGGCATTTTGACCTCACAAAAATTTAAGGTGGTATGCACAGATTCTGTCAAAACAAAAATCTTGTAAGGATCTTAACGGTATTGCTAGCAAACACTATTAATCATGACTTTCTAAAAGAGAGCATGTCATAACAGACAAACCCAAGAACCTTAAGATCATTATTTCATTGAGGCCTCAGAAGAAGCCTGAAGAGGACTTCCTGAAGAGATTTCTAGGAATGTCTACTGAAGCATATTAAAAATAGATAAATATGAAATTAATCCTTAAAGAAACACAAGCTTATAGTGAAAAGGAACACGATTGTATACATAAAATGAAAAGAGTCCTTGGACTCTTGGACTCCTCTGGGCAGAAAGCAAACAGAATACTTATTAGCTTCATAAATCAGTTATTTATTTTAGGAAAGGAAGGAAGGATGACAAAGTTAAACCAAGAACCCAGCGTGTGGAGCCTAGAGTCATGGTAAACCATTTCCATGCAAGCCCTAATCAAGGAAATAGCAATATGGGTCTCAGGGATTCCAGAATTGCTATGGGCAGTTTGTTGGGTGCCTTCTGGTGCGCCAGTGTTGACCAGGGGTATCCAGTCATACTATGGCTATCCTGCCTCTGTATATTGGCAATATAGGGACAGTAATTGTCTCTTTATTCACATGTTTTTGTCGTTGAGGTAACGCAATTTACAACACTATATATATGCTAGAGGTATACAGGATCACACATGTTCAGCTATATTACCACACTGTACCCACTACCAAGGCACCTGTAATCTTCCATGGGTCCACCTTCACCCTTTGTCTGCACCTTCTCCTTCTCCCTTTGGCATCTCAGTTTTACAGTAGGTTTTCTAGGATTTGGCTTGGTTTGGTTTGACCTTTTATTTGTTGCTTTATTGTTGACATGAGTAAAACAATTTGGTATTTGTTTTTCTCTTTCTGACTTAACTTTCTTATCATAATTTCCTCCAGGTCCATCATGTTTTCTCAAGTGGCAAAAGTTTATTGGTTTTTTTTGTGGCTTTTTTTTCAGCTAAATAGTATTCCATTGTCAAAACATGTCAAATCTTCTTAATCAACTCATCTGTTATTGGACACAAACTGTAGTTTCCATAACTTGGATATTGTAAAGAGTGTTCTAGTAAACATTAAGAGTACATGCATCTTCAAATTAATGTTTTTGCATTCTTTCAATAGATACCTAGGAGTGGGACTGTTGGGTCATATGTTAGATCTATATTTAATACTTTGAGAAACCTCCACGTTGGTTTCCAAAGGAGATGAACCAGTATATGTTCTTACCACAATGTATGAGGGCTCCTCTCCTCCACACACTGAACTACACTTGTTATTTCTGGTCTTTTTTATGTGGGCTGATCTCACGGGTATCTCACTGTGATTTGTATTTGAATCCCCCTTATAAGTGATGATGAGCATTTTCCCATTTGCCTCTTTGTGTTTTTTTTTAGCTCTTCTGCCCACTTATTGACTCGGTTTTGTTGAATTATGTGAGTTCTTTGTAGAGATTGAAAATTAGTCCCTTAGAGGGATCATGTGCAAATGTTTTCTGTCATTCAGTAGGGGTATTTTTGTTTTAGTGATAGTTTCTTTCTCTGTGCATAAATATTTTAGTTTGATATAGTCCCCACTTCTTCATTTTTGCTTTTTTTTCCCTTGCGGTTGGATTTGAGTCTCCAAGACATTGATGAAGTCAAAGTTGTGGAGGGTTCGTATATGTTTATACTTTGATATTTTTTGTTTTCAGATCTTATACCCAAGTATTGCATCTATTTTGAGTTAATTTTTGTATGTGGTGTTAGATAGTGATCTAGTTTAATTACTTTGCATGTGGTTGTCCAGTTTCCACAATACTGTTTGTTGAAGAGAATTTCCTTTTTCTAATGTATATTCTTGACTCCTTTGTCATAGAGTAAATGTCCATATGAGTTCATTTCTGTACTCTAAATTCTATTCCAATAGAATTGAAAAATTTAATAGGATTTTTTGTAATTTTTGATACTCCTGGTTTTCTGATTCAACCAGTAGTTCTGTATCTTACTTTACATTTAGGGTGACTATTGATATACCAGTCTGCTACTGCCATCTTAACTTTGGTTTCCTGGCTCTATTTTCTTGTTCAGTGAAGGAAACGCTTATTTAAGGAAGGATGTCCCTTTTGGTACTATCCATCTTGGTCTCCAATGTCCAGGAGGTCTTCTAGATTTTCATGGAACTACCAAATCATCTGGGATTAGTGTTGATCTACATTTACTTAGTTTATTTTCTCAGGAGTGAAGCAATGAACTCTGATGCCATCTTGGTCTGGTTTCTCCAATAAGTTTTTCAATCAAGAGAAATTATATCTGCGGTGTTAAACCCCAAGAGTTTCTATTATATTTTGACTTACTTTAGATAACAAAATCCTGTACTTCAAACTTGAACTTGATATTTTAGAAGGATGGACTTTTGTGGTTTCTTGACAGAGAAAGAGTATATTTTGTATTTGGGAGTAATGTAAATACTTGAGATTAGTGGACCAGTTGTGGTAGTTTTAAAACTTGGTCACATATTCTTGGACACTTTTCTTAAGAGTTGAAATTGGCAGCTTCCACTCCATAAAATGGACATATTTCCATTTGCTTGTGTCTTCATCAGTTTCTTTCATTGATACAACTTTTAGTGTATAGATCTTTCACTTCACTGATCAAATTTATTCCTAAGTATCTTAATTTTTTATATTATTATAAATGGGATTTAAAAAATCTGTTTCTGATTTGTATATATGTGTATGTAAACATAGCCAAGTTTTGTATTCGACTTGTGATTTTTGTGTCTATTAGTTCTAACAGCTTACTTTGAAGGGATTTTTAGGATTTTCTATATATGGTATATACAAATTTGCAAATACAAGTTTTGCTTGTTTCTTTCTGATTTGGATGCTTTTATTTTTCTTGACTTTTTGCAGTGATTAGGATTTTTTGTTGCATAGGAGTGGTGAGAAAATGGTACCTTGTCTTGTTCCTGATCTTAAAGGAAAAGTTTAACTTCCATCACATTAACTGTGGACTTGTCATGCATAAACTTTATTATGTTGAGGTACATTCTTTGCATACCCAGTATGTTGAGAGCTTTTTATTGTGAATGGATGTTAAATTTTGCTAAAGGGCTTTTTCCATATGCAGTTTTATTTTTCATCCTATTACTGTTATATATCTATCATATGAATTTTCGCACATGTTGAACTATTCCTGTTTCCTAGGGTTGAATCCCACCTAATTAATATTGATTATCCCTTTGGTTCTTACCTGAGAACTTTTGCATTTTCTTGTACTGTCTTTATCTGGCTGGGTATCAGGGTAATTCTGGCCTTGGAAAGTGAAGATGGGTGTTTTGTTTGGAGGCAGAATTATGTTCCAAGACTGAGATTGTTATTGCCATAATTTATTTAACATAGGTTCACTTCAGAATTATAATTTTTAATAACATTTCACAAAGTAATAGCATACGGGATAATGTCTCATCAAATCAATAAATAACATATTCCAAACCAATAATGGATTAATTACAGTATTGTTCCAGGCAAAAGATATATGAAAGTCCAAATTTCATTAAGGTGTGCCTTTCTATGAGTTGGTCCTCAAATTCAGGATTAGTGAACAGGAGCTGACATCCAGCTGCCAGTGCAAAGTGAAAGTCTCTTGTTCCCAAAGATCAGCGCTAGCAGTTGGCAAGCAAGATAATCTCCTTCACATGGCCGTTGCCCAGTTATTACCACTGCCAGCGAAGATTAGGCTTTGCCTCAGTAGGAGCTAATGCCCTAAGGTCATCAGAGAGGTATTTAGATCAGCAAAGAGTCATCTTGCCAAGGCTGAATATAGCTTCACATCTTTTGGTATTTAAAGTTCAGGTATCAACAATTCATCATGAATACCACCATGATTACTGTGATGTCAATGATGAGAGGATCCTCTAAATGGTCATATTTATAGGCACAATTTTGTTGACATTATCATGCCTACTTTTATATAGATAAGTCTTACTATCCAACTTCAAAAAAATTTACTGTCTATTAAAATAAGTTATTTAAAATTCAATACATGCTTTCATAACATGGATTTGACATCGTAAGTCTGTATACAACATTAGGAGTGTTTTCTTTACCCTCTTTTTTTTGAAGTGTTTGATAGATATTACAGTTAATTCTATACATATGTGAAGGATTTTACCAGTGAAGTAATCTGGTCCTGAATGTCCTATGACTGACTTCACTTCATGTAATGTTCTCAAGGTTCATCCATGCTGTGGCATAGGACAGGATTTCCTTTTTATAGCAGAGTCATATTGCATGTGTGTATATACTACATGAATTTGCTTACATAATAGAACTCGGAATTGAACTCAGAAACAAAGCTGAATGCTGGTTGTAAGGGGCTGGAGAGGGAAAAATGGAGAGTTGCTCTTCAGTGAGGGCAGAGTTTCACATATACTAGATGAATAGTTTGTAGAGGTGTATTGACAAGTGTGCTTATTATATTTAACAATACTATGCTACACACTTAAGATTTTGCTAAGAAGGTAGGTTTCATGTATTTTTTAACCACAATAAAAGTTAATACATAACTAAATAAATACATGAATGGTTAAGGCTCTCTAGGCTGTATGGAGTTCAGGTTATTACAAATCATAGTCTTTACCTTAAAATATGCTAAAAACTTTATCATCCTCCAGACCCTCTCAAAGCACACTGTGGAGGAGTATGACTGCTAGCACTTGTCTCAGGCTAACAGGGAAGCCTGAATCCATGGCCCACAGAATGTTTGACGGAATGTACAGACTGGCACAGAGCAAACTAAGCTGTGTTCAAATACATGAAGAGCATTCCTTATGCAGAAAGAGGCTTTTCTTTTATTTTGGTGAAGTTTGACAGTTTACAAAGCTGTATATGATTTAGGGGTACAGGTTCACATCTCATCAGATATATTTTACTATACCACACCCACCACAAAAGCACCCATATTCCTCCATCATAGTTCTTAGGGTCCCAGTCACCCTTTATTTACTCTCTCCCTACTGTCATTTCTATAGACCTTTAGGGCTTGTTTTGGCTGAATTTTGTTTGTTCCTTTGTTTTGTTTCCTGATATTCTGTATATGAGTGTAGTAATTCAGTATGTGTCTTTCTCCTTTTCACTTATATTTTGCTTCACATAATTTCCTCCAGTTCTATCTTTTCTCAAATGACAAGATTCTTTTCTTTCTGAGTCGTATTCCATTTTTATATATATCAAATCTTTTTTATTCCTCAGCCCACTGCCCTGTGGCCCTATATAGATCAAATCTTAATCCATTCATTTTTGTTGGGAACTTAGGTTGTTTCTTATCATGCAAAATCTATAATACTCTGATACAACTCAACATAAAGAAAACAACCCAATCAAAAAATAGGCAGAAGAGCTTTATAGGCACTTCTCTAAAGAAGACATACAGGGGCCAACCAACAGGAACACGAATGTTCATCACTTCCCAGTAAAATGCAAATCAAAACCACAATGAGACATCACCCATGAATTGCTGATATCAAAAAGATCAGAAACAAGTATTGGTAAGGGTATAGAGAAAAAGGAACCTGTGTGCACTGTTGGTGGGAATGTGGACGTGTCCAACCCCTATGGAAACCAATATGGAAGTTTATCAGAATATTAAAAATAGATCTACCATATGACCCAGCAATCCCACTCTTATGTAACTACCCAAGTAATGCAAAAACACTAATTTAGGGCATATACATGCTCCTACATTTATTACAGCATTATTTGCAAGAGCTAGGCTATGGAAACACCTTAGAAACCAAATAGACACATTTTTCTAGAGAGTGAGGCTCTAGAGGACTAATGTAGGAAGAAAGACTTTTGCCCATTCAAAGTATCCCAGAGCTCTTCAGTAAGAGAATACAATATCTCATGTGGGTGAGGTGTGAGATAGGTGGTTTCTGGGTGACAGTCTGCTATGCAAGTGATAGGAAAGTACCTTCTAACTCTGAAACTCATTGACTCTTTGGCTCAATGGCAACACTTATCAATTAAATCAACAAATTATTCTACACTAAACACTGAATTTTCCACAAGAGCTCTCTCTACTCATTCTGTGTGTTGAATATTGGCTATGACTTAAAAACTTGGGAAAAATGTTTAAGCCTTTAATTCTCTGTATGAGCATTGACACAGTGCCCTGACAACTTGACTTTCTGGCTTCTGCAGCTGGGACCATGTAACCTCCTGCTTGTAGAATCAGTCTCGTGTGTCTGAATCATCAAAATCAATTCAAACCAGCATAGAAAAACCAAGGAATTTATCTTAAGTTTTAGCAGAATTATTTCACAAAATCCAAGGGCAGGAAGCACAGTCAAGTGTGATGGAATCCAGAGTAGACTGCCATAAGGCATTGGTTCTTTCCACTTCTTTGTATCTCTGTATCCCAGTCTCTGAGGTCACATGGCCTTTGTATCCTCTCAGTTACCAATCGGTTTCATTCTTCTCTCTGCAGATGAGATTAGCCTTTTCACATGCAGTGCTGCCTCACATGTTTTTGTGCAAGCGTAGAGGTATTTCCAAATTCCTAGCACAGAGTCTCAATTGGCTGAGCATGGACCAAGTGCCCATGCCTGCCTGAATGGTCAGTGTGAGTGGTGGAGCTGTCACTTCACAGGATGTCATCGGAGATGGAAGGAGCATTTTTCAGAGGGTACCGTTAATGAGCAGAGCAGATACTTTAAGGTATTGAGATGACTTGGTGACAGAAAGTTTTATCACAGTGCCTGCAGCAGAGCAATTGCTAAAATCATATTAGACTAATTTTAGAGAATAAAAAAGTTGGTCTGAGATAAGGATTCTGCATAGAGGTAAATTGTAGCTTCTTTTTTTAAATAAAGATTTATTTATTTATGCACACAAGAGCTGGGGTACAGGCCAGAGTTGTGGGAGGTGAGAGGATTCACCAGACAGAGTAGGGAGCAGAACAGGCAGACTGACCGAAACACAAACACTGCTGAGGGCAGCAGTGGGCAAGGCAGGAGAGGCAGGAGAGGTCTGATACGCCATGTGGGTCCCCTCCCTGACCGGTGGCAGGGATCGAACTTGTGCTGCAGTGGCTGCGGTTTGCTTCATAGTGCGGTGCTTAACCCGCTGTGCCACCAGGGAGGCCCAATTGTAGCTTCTTAAAGTCACCCAGCTATTACAGATTTCAAATCTGTGTCCTATCAAAGTTATAATTTATGATATCCTACACTTTCAAAGTCACTATTAGTAAGTCAAGAATGTAATTTGTAAATGTTAGAAAACTATTATAATAACAGTATTTCTCTTCTAAATGTCCCAAATGTAAAAAAGTAAAAGACTGAGTTCAATATGCAGTTCCTAAGAGAGAACACTGATTTGTGGTCAAATCTGTTTTCTTCAACATTTCAAATTTGCTCTCATATAATGCCCCCTCCAAATAAATAAATAAATATATATGCAACAGGAAGAATTGTTAAATATGTTATATCCTTGAATTCATTTCTGAAAAGTATTAGGTAAACTTTAATATTTTACTTAGAATTACCCATGACTTCTCAGTGAAACTTTCATTGGGCATATCCAAAATATCCCAACAGGGTTTAAATAGTCCCAGAAGCTAGAAACTTGCTTTAGGAGAAAATATAATCTATGGAGTGCTAAGGTCTGAGTTGGTATGATGCTATATGACAAAGTCAATTATAGGAATAGCTATTCTCTACTTACTGAGAGCTAATTTAAACTAACATTTCAAATGATACTTCCTGGGAACTAAACCCTTTGCTGCTTAAGTAAAACTCTTTGACTTCAAAGGGAATTTTGTCTGCCTTAGAGCATCATGTTTCTAGGCACAGGCCCTTGTATGTATGATCTTCCTTATCTCTTTTGAGTTCTTTGGTGTCTGAAAAATCTGATAAAATCTATATTAATGAATTGGTGCAACCCCTTATTAGTTTGTGTTATATATTTTCTTTAGCCTTGGTTGCTTAAATAGCTTTCAAGAAAAATTCTGTTGGAATATTCCTGAGAAATCACATTAGAATACATATAATAATTTCCAAATAGATCAACTGAATACTATGTGGAACGTGTTATATAAGAAAATATATCACCCACGACACTGATAAGATGAACAGACACTTGTGTTCTTTTTTGGCTCTTTTGCACAGGTAAAGGACTTTTGAAATGCATTAACTTGTCATGTAAGAGGATAGGGGAGCTATATGGAAATATTTCACTAATTATTTGATATTTTTGAAAAATGGTTGGCTTTTCCAATTCCTTTCAAATTAAAATGTATAATCAGTTGTTCTTATCTCTGAAGAGAAAGCAAAAATCAACTGTTGGCAAGTCAAAGCTAATTTCATTCCATGGATTTATGCAAATTGATAGTTTAGATGAAGATGTCTCAAGTAAAGGTCAAGTGAATGTCCCAAACTGAATTTTGTTTCAAAGGGCAAATAGGAGTTCCAGACTCATTTGTTTTCATCAACATTGTGCTGTACCCACAATACTCATGTCATAATCAAATTTAGTCTGACCAGAGAAACCTGACCATAGCTTGTAATGGTACCTGGATCGAGAGTCGACATATATTTAGCTCATCTATATGACAAACATGTTCTGTCATGACAGTCATCATTTCATTCCAGTTTTGAAAAATGCCAAACTCAGTTACTTGAGTTGTTTTGTTAATTGAGATTATGTGATCATAACTAAAATTTTGGCAGCATGGCTCTAACAGACTCATTAATGATGATCAATTATGACCAGGTGGACTTCTGGACAGCTGACTTTTACCTGACAATATGTATAAAGATTTTAATTAGATAAAAACAGCTAACAAGCTGACCTTACCATCTGCTGAGCATTGCATGTGAAAATTTAACCCTCTTCAATGCTGGCCCTTTCAATCAGTCCTGCACAGAATTTGCTGTTCACCTGCCAGTACAGCCAGTGGTGTGTACCTCTCAACCTATCTATAGCTCATGGCCAGAAAGCAATTTTCTAAAACCAATTGGTAGGGATCTAAACAATTCCATTCTTGCTCCAAACCAGAGGATGTAGATTCGTCCGCTTTCTCTTATCCATCAAAGAATCGAGGCGTGGAATGGATGCTTGTCGTGATGGCTGGTGGCAGCTCGGGTGACGGTGTAGTGCTGCCGCGATAGAGGTAATCAGGGGTCTCAATGGAGCTGCTGTACCTGACCCTTCTGCTCTGAGCTGACCATTTCCCCAACTGCTTGGAGAATAGACACGAATCACTCGCAGATGTATCCCACCCACATTCCACCCACTAATTGCCCTCAGCCAAGCAGGAACTGCTTTCCTGCTCCCCCACCCCCACCCCATTGGTGACATGACTTCACTCCAGTCCTCCCTGTGCAGTCAGCTGAGTCTCTGCCAGGGCTTCACAATGCAACCTGGCCCTCTGCCCACTCTTGATGCCTTTACCCCTCACAAAATTGTTTCCAAGTTCCCCACTGCAAATTCTATACTCAAATCTCTCTCTTTGGGAGGGTCAGTTTCCCGAACACCCAAATTACAATATGCAGTTATATTTGAAGAGTTTGAGTTTGATTTTATTTATTTATTTTAAGATTTATTTATTCATGCATGCAAGCACTGAGGTACAGGCCAGAGGTGTGTGGCGGAGCGGGGCGGGGTGGAGGCGGAGGGTTGGGGGAGGGGGGAGGTGAGAGGATTCACCAGAGACAGAGCGGGGAACAGAACAGGCAGATCAACGGAAGTACACTGCTGAGGGGAGCAGTGGGCACAGCAGGAGAGGTCTGCCCCACCATGTGGGTCCCCTCCCTGGCCGGCAGCAGGGATCGAACTTGTGCTGCAGTGGCTGCGGTTTGCCTCATAGTGCGTTGCTCAACCCACTGCACCACCAGGGAGGCCCGAGTTTTATTTATTTATTTATTTTAATGCTTTAAGGCTTACTCCATACTTTTGTGTGTCTTCCCTATGAGTGAACAAGAGAATTTGAATACTTCATTATGTATACAGTGTGATGGTGGCTACTTTTATTTGGGATGTTCACATACATTCTTTCAAGGCATTTGGATAAGTTGGATACAATTAAAACATCATTGTGTTCAGTCAAAGATTTCAGCACAAATTGGGATGCTTCCTGTCCACATCTTATTCATTACCCTTTATTTTCCCCTAAGATAATTTACTCTAACTCCTGGTTGCTTCCCTAAGCTGTGATGTTGCTTCCAAAGCTACATTGTGTGCCTCATATGTTTGGGTTTGGACAATATAAACCAGAGATGATTATAAGATAATCACCAAGACCTATCCAGTAGGCTATTTGTTAGCGTAACCATGATCTCAGAGAAAAAATGTGACTTTAGTATAAACTGCTATGTGAAACCACGGATATGAGATGAGGTTATCTAGGGAGAGAGGACAAAGACAGAAGAGGGCTTAGGATGGCTGGGAAATATCCCAAAGAGCTGAGAGAGGATGTAGAACTTACAAAGGATGCTAAGAAGCAGCAATTAGAAAAATAGGAGTGTGGTACTCTGGGAGTCATAATGCTTCAAGAGGGATGGTGAGGTTAATGGTAGATTTTTTTTTTTTAAAAGGAAAATCATTTTTATGAAGACATAATACACATACTATAAAGTTACCCACTCTAAAGTGTATAAGTCAGAGACTTGAGCATCCATTGCCAATATCCAGTTCTGGAATATCTTTATCCTTCTTTGCTAAAAGAAGCCCCACATCTTTCATCAGTCATTCTTCAATTTCCTTTTCCCTCAAACTCTGGCCACCGCTGGTCTACATTACATCTCTTTGAATTTACCTATTCTGGACACTTCATATAAATGGAACCATGGCAAATTGCTCCTATGTGGTCAGTTTCTTTCGCTTGCATTTTCAAAATTCATCATGTTCTAGTATTACCAGTACTTAATTAGCTTTTTATTGTCAAATAGTATTCTGTTGCATACATATACCATATTTTATTTTATCAGTTGATTAACAAATGGGCTTTTTCTGCTTTTGGCTATTATGAATAATGCTGTTAACAATATCGTTATACATTTCATCATTTATATGTCTTCAGTTTTCTCAGTATCTATCTAGAACTGGAATTATTAGTTCACACAGTAACTGTCTGAGGAACTACTATGCTTTTTCCTCCAAATACCTTTACTATATTTCTCCACGTCCTTACCAATACTTGTTACTGTGCATCTTTTTTATTATGGCTCTCCTAGTTGGTGTGAGGCATTAACTCGCTGCAGATTTGACTTGCGTTTCTCAGGAGGATTAGTAATGTTATGTGTCTTTCTCTGTGCTTACTGGTCATTTGCATATCTTCTTTGGAAAAATGTTTAAGTCCTTTTCAGTTTTTAAATTGGGGTATTGTCTTTTGTTGTTGAGTTGTAAGAGTTCTTTATATGTTCTGGATACAGGTCCCTTACCAGATACATGATTTGCAGATATTTATCTCATTCTGTGGGTTATCTTTTCACTTTCTTAGTAGTGCCCCCTTGAAGTACAAAAATTTTCACTTTAATGTTGTCCAACACAATTTGTTAGTTTTGTTGCTTTTGTTTTTGGCATCATGGTCAACTGTGTTTTGGGTGCTGGAAGAGATTGAGTAAAGTAAGAAATTATGAGATTGGCATAAAAGGAAATCATTTATGACTTTGGAAGAAAGTTTATAAATACATTCCTTCTAAAGTACATTCTGAGAAATTAAAAAAGAAAATCTAAGCCAACTCCTGGTTCCGAGGGACATAGTATACTATAATAAAAACAACTTGACTTTGAGAGGACTGCAGTTTGCATTTGTCCTTGGAAATGTCAGTTTTGAAGACAAAAGAGTCAATGGACTGAATGTTCAGGAAAGGCTAAAGCCATATGACAATTTGTGGATCAGCATTTGGAAGTAAGAGATGGCACGGGGAGGGCTTTAGGGCTCCTGGGAGAAACCTGGATGAGTTCTAATAGATCCTTTGTCTTCATATCACTAGAATAAAATAAAAACTCTGTGGTGATGTATTTAGCTAGAGACCTCAGGCTTCTGGGAGGAAGAGTGAAGTAGGACCGAGCATTCTTGACTTCCTTTTTGGGAGATTTAAACAGTGCCTAGCATCTATCTATGCTACTGACAAGGGAGGCTCCCCCCAGATGGGACTGGAGATTGGATTCTGGGTTATTCTTTTGAAAACACAAAAATCTGCTACATAGACTGTTAAATGTTTGTGTCTACTTTAAAAGGCTGTTTTAGATGAAATCCTCTGGGCTAGGTGACAGAGATTCAATATCAAGTCAAATTCAAATATAAATATCTGATTTACTGTCACTTTTAACTGTATGTTTGTTCCAGAGGGTTTGAAATATGAATTAGATCAGTCTAGATTTTCTGAGAGATTGTACTCTTCAAAAGTGTTTTTAAGGCATTGCATTTTCCTCGAGTTAATACAGTATTTCCAACACAAGTATACAACACAAAAAGACTCATTGAAAATAATCTTTCCTGTGTATGTAAAAATATACTGAGTGTCTGCTTTTATTTATCCCATTCTACCTGTGACTGCTTACTGGAGTAGAAAAATGCAACAAGATACCCTTGGCAAACAAAGCTTTTTGCTGACACAACTAGCTTCATTTCTCTAATTCAAATTCCACATGTGTTGGTTAGGATTCAGTTTAAGCTGATTAAATACTGTGGATTAAATTTAATGGAAGTTTTGTGGTTTTTTTCTCTCCACATAATAATCCAAATGTTCTAGGATGAGTAAATGGCTGTTGTATGACCACTAATCTTTGCTCACGATGTATGCTTTTCATCTCTTGGCCAAAGGCTTCTGCTAACTTCTTGCCATTTCCAACTGACCCCGTAAGGAGGAAAGGCTCCAGTCTAGGCAAGCAGCTTATCTTTATATTAGATAAGCTCTATATTAGATTTCCCTGCATCCCTCAGAGTAACATCCCATTGGCCTGAATTTAGTCACATGGCGACCCCTACCTCAAAGGGAGGGTAGAAATTTTCTTTGCTAGGAGTTTAACTAAAATGAGTTCAGCACTAAAGGAAGGAGAAAACAGATACTAGGAATTCAACAATCTCCGTCAAATCAGGCAACAACTAACCTGTGGAAAAAGTCCCCCCAAGTGCCTGGTGCAAGTTCAAAGCCAAGAAGCAAGTGTGCACTCCACCACTTCTCTCTGCTCCACGTGTCTCTTCTCCTATGTCTCACTTGTGTATTCTCCAATGTTCTATCTGAGCCCACCTGCCTTAGTGTTGCACAGCTTTACCAGGCCGCTCAGCTCTGCCCCTCATTAGGTGGGGCAGGGAACATGGAACGTCCCCTTTTTATGGAGATGTCTGCTACTAGAAGACCTTAGAAACATCAGCGGGACTGCCAGCTGCACCCCTGCGTATCCAGTGCTCTCTGTAGAATTTCCTTGCCCTTCTCTGGTGTTCCCCCGGCTGCTCACTCTGAGCTGCCAACACAAGTAAATCACACCCAAGCTGTGACTGAGATGTCTATAAGACTTGCACCTTGTGCTTTCCTTTGTCTAGACTGACTGTAGCACTTATAGCTGGTCAGCATCCGGCAGCAGGTCTGACCTGTGGGTGGGCCTAGTGCCACGGCAGTCCCGCTTGCTTGGTCTCATTAACAGAAGGCTGTCACATCTCAGTGACAAATCCTTTGGTGGCTTGATGACAATTCTAGTTACTTGGGGTGTCTGATTTGTCCTTTTAATAATACTATTGAAACCGTGAGGGTTACTGAGTTCTCTTTTCTAAATTTTAAAAAATGAACTCTGAGAGGATATTTGTGAACATATAATAGGTTCATAATAATTGTTGAATGAATAGAAAATGAGTCACTAAGGCCAAGGAAACCCACAGGTCAGAATAACAACAGGGCTTTCTTTTCATAGTTTGTCTTCTGCATAGCTTGCGGGAATTTAGCCTGGTTGTAATTGATAAGGAAAATAAGAGTCTTTAATTCTTTCCCATTCTGTCTGGTCTGATTGACACCACAATATGTGGCAAGTGGTTACATGAAAAAAATGTCGCTTTGGCACTTAAGATAGTAATTCCAAGTGTGAGAGAATGACCTGGATACTCTTTGTGGTAGAAATATGAAAGGGGCTTAATGTAAAATGCAGCCTTCTGGGCCTTCTGTGGCCACCTCTGTGTCAGGAGCCACACTCACACCTGACCAGTACCTCTCCCTGGTTAAATCCTTATGTCTGGTTCAACAGCTGTTTCCTGGCTCATTGCATTTGATGGGGTTCCCAAGGCTGTGAAACTAAACCTATTTGGGCAATTAAAAAAAAAAACAAACTAGTGAGTAGAAACTGGGCAAATTGTTTTAAAAGCTAGTGAGCAGAAACAAACATTTTCATCTCATTACTGATTTCAATGGAGTATCAACTGTTTCCCCATGATTGTATTAGAAGTGATGATGGGTTGGTGAAGAAGTACTGGAGCAGTGAAGAAAAGTTTGAGAAATGAATGTACAAAGAAATGGCAAGTTGTCACCTAGAGACTAACCATATGAATGGAGGGACTCACTGAGGACCTGTTCACAAAGAAAGCTATCTCAGGGGTTGTCCCTCCATGGACCTGAGTCCCCTTAATTGTTCCTCTGATTCATTGTCAGGTTGTGTCCATTGTCAGGTGGTAGTTTTGGGGTTTTTTGGAGATCAAATAACTGGAAAATTTTGACTTTTTTCTATTAAAATGTTATTGAGCAATGTCAACTAAGGACCTTTGAGGCCAGAGTTTTAAGTGGTAAAATCCATCAAGGCATTAAATAGAAGCCCTTGAAATGTTGGCTAAGGTTTGAAGAAGCCTACTTTCCAGTGTGGGTCAGCAAGGAACTCAGGAGATTCTGCCTTGACTTTTTTATTCGCTGTAGATTTTGATTGTACAGAATAGAAGAAATAAATATTCTGATCAATGGAAATTTGAAGGTGTCTCAAAACATGAACAAAACTATTTTAGTATAGAAGTAGTATCAGTCTACAGTTAATAAAACAACTAAAAGAATAACTGTATCCCAAAGAAGAATGCATCAAGGGCCATTGTAGCAATGCTTGTGACACTACAACAAACCTTATGGATATACACTTTCATGTGTTGATTTCTAATTTTCACTGTCACTAATGGCATCTACTCAGTTCCATTATATCCCCTGACCTATCCTCTAGAACTGATGTGAAATGTTCATCACCAGTACTCACTCTCAATTTTCTCCTTCTGACTCTCCTATATCATCCCTGCTTTGACTACATCCAAACCTCAAATCATATTCCTCCATGTCTATCAGAGTCCCATAAACTGTGCTTTCTTTTTTCCCCATGTTTGCCTTAGCCTAATGGGTCATTGCTTTGTTTCTTCAGGTCCTGTTTTTTTTTTTTTTGTTAATTCATAATTTATTTTTGTATTTTATTACAATGTTAGCTTTCTAGGTGTTTTTCCTATAGAACCTCTATCACCAGTTCACCCATGCACCATCACCATATTCCCTGTGCTTTTCCTGTCCCTGCCTTGATGCCAATCCCTTCCTCTCAGAATGTCTCTGATTTGTAACTGTCTATTTTTGTTTTATTTTGTTGTTGATTATTTTTTTCCCTCGATCCCCCACAGTCCTTCTATAAGTGAGACCATCTGGTATTTTTCTTTCTCCTTCTGACTTATTTGACTGAGTATAAACCCTTCAAGCTCCATCCACATTTCTGCAAATGGCATTAGTTTATCTTTTTTGATTGCTGAATAGCATTCCATTGTGTATATATACCATATCTTCTTGATCCAGTCCTCTATTTTGGGGCATTTGGGTTGATTCCAAGTCTTACCTATTATACATAGGGGTCATGTATTCTTTTGAGTTAATGTTTTCGTGTGCCCTGTTTTTCATTGCCTTCTTGTCTTTGACTATGATGAACCAAGATGGTGGCAACTTTCACATGCCTTCCTGGTGCTAGACCTTGGCCACTGTACATTCTTGGAGAAAACTGGTATAATCACAGATTCATGATCTCTAATCTCAGCTGGCCATCCACACAGCTCAGAAATCATTGCAGCCATCAAATTTGGCTAAAACTTGACAAATCGCAGGTCTAATTTATGAGCTCACAATCCTACTTCCAGCAAATAATTCTTCTGCTGCTTGAATAAAACAGGGCCACCAGGAATGAACTCTTAACTGTCACTATATCTCTAAAAAATACAGGTCTGTTTTAGCACCAAGAGTCCCAGAGGAAGGGGTATCTTTCCTTTCACTCAGGAACAATCCTTGTTCTTTTTTGTTGTTGTTAAGATTTATTTAATTATATTTGACATCATTTGTAGTCCCCAGGGAATTCCCACCACCATTTTACCCATGCACCATCACCTCAGTCCCTTGTGCTCTTTCTGCCCTCATCCCGTTTTCTACCCACCCCACTGACCACCCCCGCCCCCAGCCAAATGATTCCTTTGGTTTGTCTTTGTCCTTTTGTTTTTATTGTGTTTTTTGTTTGTTTGTTTTTGGCTGTAATTATTTCCTTGAGCTCTCATTTTTTTTTTTTTTTGTAGTTGTTGTTCCTTTACATTCCTCCTAAGAGTGAAACCATCTGATATTTTTCTCTTGCCTTCTGACTTATTTCACTTGGTATAATTCCTTCTAGCTCCATCCGTGTTTCTATAAATGGCTCTAGTTTATAATTTTTGATTGCTGAATAGTATTCCATTGTGTATATGTACCACATCTTCTTGAGCCAGTCATCTACTTTTGGGCATTTGGGTTGTTTCCAGGTCTTACCAATTATAAATAGTGCTGCAATAAACATGGGGGAACAGGTACTCTTTTGGATTGGTGTTTTTCTGTCCTTTGGGTAGATCACTAGGCGTGGGATTGCTGGGTCATATGGTAGTTCTATTTTTAGTAGACTGAGGAACCTCCATATGGCCTTCCATAGTGGTTGGATTAACTTGCATTTCCACCAGCAGTGTAGTAGAGTTTCTTTTTCTCCACATCCTCGCCAACATTTGTTTTTGTTGGTTTTTTTTGATGTGTGCCATTCTTACTGGTGTAAGGTGGTATCTCATTGTGGTCTTAATTTGCATTTCCCTGATTATGAGAGATGTTGAGCATTTTCTCATGTGCCTATTGGCTATTTGCATGTCCTCTTTGGAGAAGTGTCTTTTTAAGTTCTTCTGCCCATTTTTTGATTGGGTTTTTTACTTTGTTTTTCTTGAGTCTTGTGAGTGTATTTCTTTGTGATCAGTCCTTTGTCAGTTGTATGGGATGCAAAGATTTTTTTCTCAATCAGTGGGGTTTCTCTTTGTTTTATTTAATGTTTCTTTTGCTGTACAGAGCTTTTTATTTATTTATTTTAAGATTTATTTATTTATGCACACAAGAGCTGGGGTACAGGCCAGAGTCGTGGGAGGTGAGAGGATTCACCAGACAGAGTGGGGAACAGAACAGGCAGACTGACTGAAACACACTGCTGAGGGGAGCAGCAGGTGAGGCAGGAGAGGCCCACCAGCCATGTGGGTCCCCTCCCTGGCCGGTGGCAGGGATTGAACTCGTGCTGCAGTGGCTGCGGTTTGCTTCACAGTGTGTTGCTTAATCCACTGCGCCACCAGGGAGGCCCCTACAGAAGCTTTTTTAACTTGATGTAATCCCATCTGTTTATCTTCTCTCTCATTTTTATTGCTTTGGGGGATGCATCTTCAAAGGTGTTACTGAGATGTATGTCTTGTAGCATTTTACTGATGTTTTCTTCTATATATTTATGATTTCAGGTCTCACATTCAGATCTTTTATCCATTCTGAGCTGATTTTTGTACATGGTGTAAGGTAGTGGTCTAGTTTCATTTTCTTGCATGTGGCAGACCAGTTTTGCCAGCACCATTTATTGAAGAACAATCCTTTTTCTGTACTACAGATCCCATCTGATCAACAGGAACATCTGCACCTACCCTGTAGGCCAAGCATTTCTCTCTGATATGCATTCTATTATTTCTATTGTAGATAGATCTCTTAAATTTGTCCTTTCTGCTTCTCCATAATTCTGCCTTTAGTCATATTGCCCTGATTACAAACCCATGAGTCCCTACCAAGTTTCCCTAATTCCTCCTTTCTTTGTTTCTTCTAGATTATCTTCCTCACCACTTGAATGTAATCTTACACAGCAGTCTTTCCAAAACATAATTCTGAACACATCTTGTTAAAATCCTTGAGGCTCCTGATCACTACCAGGAAAAAAGTTTAAACATTTTTGCATGGTTCCTTGGTCCACTTCTTTGATACTGTCTCTCTAGATGCTTCTTCAAAGTCCATTTATTAGCCACTAAATACTACTAGCTTAGCTTCCAGGTCTCTGCTTGTACAGGTCTCTATACCTGCAGTGTTTTTCTCCCAGTCATCATTTTTGGTGATTATTCAAGTCTTTGATCGAGAGCTACTACTTCTGTGATGCTTTTGCTACCCACTTCACTCTATTATCCCCTACTTTAGGCTAGAAATGTTAGCACTATCACAGAACCCTCCTCATGATTCTGTTATAGTCTTCATCACGCTTTAGCATTTATTTAGCCATTTACCTATTTATTTACAGAAATAAATTAATATACATGAGCAAAAAGGAGAAACAAATCCTATTACTCATCTACCCAGATTTAATCAACACTTTTTGACATGTATTCGAGCATGTGTCTGTGTGTATACACACATACCACATATACACACATATATGCATATGTATAATTATTCACAATGGGTTCATACTATACATACTGATTTATGCCATAAATTGTTTCACTGAGTAGTGCTGTGAGTCTTCCACATCAATATACATTATGATTTTAAATAGTTGCTGAAAATTATATTGTGCAGATATTTTATTAAAGCCATTTCCTACTATTAGCCCTTTGGAAGATTTCAAATTTTTCATTACTATAACAAAGTTGCAATAATTGTGGGTACAAGTTTTCCACATTGTTCTTAGAACAAATTCTTAAACATGAAGTTTATGGAACACAGAATTTTAGAGAGTGTTGATAGATATCTTCCCGACAGCAGAATCACCCTGTGCTTAAGTGCTAGTCTATTTTCCTTCCTTTGCATTAGTTTTCCAAGAAGAAAATATTGTTTTGATTGTTTCTATGTCCTCAACACCACACGTGGCATATCACCATCTCACATCAGAGTCAAACATACTAGAGGTTCATATCATCCGGTTGATTACTTTTTTCTAAGTATTAGGAAACACAAAAAGGGACTTCAAGATTATCAATTAGCCTTGTCACAGTGTGTTCAAGAAAATAAATCAACTAACAGTATGATAAACAGGGTGTTGGAACCTGTATGTTGAATTTTATGTATATCAGGAGGAATCAGCACTTAGGAGCTGTGCCAGTCATTTGGTTTGACAACCACTTGTTTATGACAATCACTTGTTTATGCATTCACTTATTTATCACTTGTTTGTGTTTATCATAAGATTTTTTTGTGTTATTAACTAATTAATTTCACACCTCCATTTTCCTCAATTAAGAATTGAGGAAAAATTTTGTATACCTGGAAGTTTATACTCTTAGTAGGTCTTCAATCATCACATAAATCTAGTCTTGATCATAATACCACTATGGAGGGGTTCTGCTAATGTTTTCAGGCTCTGATAAAGGACAGAAGTCAAGAATTTAGCACCTTCATTGGTGAAAGCTTAATCATTAATATAGTTGCACGTGACTGCTCCGTGCCACCTACAGGTAGTGACTGGGGCCGTCAGTGGCATCGCCAGCGGTCATCTAGAGCGTCAAGGACCACTTTCATAGTGTCAGTAAATTCACATTTGCTGTTGCCATCCAGTTCCCACTTTTCAACAAATCATTTTCTTTCAGCACTCCTGCTATTTGAGGCCTCTGTTTTGAAAATACCTCCACACAGCCCTCACCATCTTAAAGAATGTAGGAATGTTCTTTAAAAGCCATTAGCAGGAATATGTGAGCTAAGGAAATTAGTCTCTGGAAGCCATTATTCACTTGCCCGTTGCTCAAGTACTTTTGACTTAAATTCTACAGCAATCAAATACTCATGACTTAAAGTTCAAAATCAACCTCATGCTCTTAACCTAAAAAGTCTTTGAAATCACAGCTGAGCATGATGAGATAGAGGAAGGAATAACAGAGGTTGAAACCTACTAAATGATGTAAAATGGTGATTAAGAACTTAGTAGAAACTAAAAGTAAGAAACTAAAATAGTAACTAAAATACTACATCTCACTAAATACATGAGTCCAAGGTCATAACTAATCAGCTCATCTCCGTAAAATGGATTGATTCCTGCATAGACAGTATTAAAAGTAGTTTCTACAATTTTTCTTCATTTCATCAGAAGTAATGAGTGTCCCTGGACCACAGCCCTGACACATGCCATGTTGCATTCAATCCAGGCTTCCCATCTCCGTATCTCCTCTCCCGCTCCCCAGTCCTTGAGATTTTATGAAGCAGTACACTGAGGAAATAAAAATGAGGGGGGAGACAGTTCTAAGACTGCTGTCAAAAATCTTCTCCCTTTCCAATACATACACACCTTAGTTGTCTTATTACATTTTTATAATCGAGTTGTTTGAATTCTTTATAAAACTATTAATATTGTCATATTTGGTGCTGTAGTGGACCAAAAATCTGCCACCCTCAAATTTCTCTTTGGCAAATGATGATTTTATAGGAATTACCCTGAAGGCTGGGTTAAGGTTGCTTTTGAAAAAGATATTTATATGTAAACTTCTCTGTTCCAGGAAGACCTATTTTTTTCAATGGAGATGCAAAATCTAAATCTGCATAGGTCTGTTATTGTGCCTTGCCTAGTGCTATCCCTAACTGACCTCTGTCCTCACCCCTCCCACTCCTCCTTAGTCTGTTCTGTCTTAGTGAAGCTTTTAGGATGGCATCTGAAGCCATGTGGGTGAGTTACTCAGTCAAGCTGGGTCTCTCCCATATATCTAAGAGGTAAACATGTCATTATCACACTGCTTTTTGGACTTTTCTCAGTCTGCCTGATGCTTGTCGTTTTGTCAGCAGGAAGATATAGACAGACAGGGAAAGATTTCCTTTGTGCCCTGACGCTATAAACACTTTTTAGTCTACTATTTGCTTTTATCTTGTCTCTATTTTTGACTTACATAAGGCTTGAAATTTTGTGAATTCCGCTAACTTTTGTAGATTCTTAGGCTTTAGAAAGTTGTTTATAAAAAGGAATTAAGAAAAAGATGATGGAAAGTTATATAAAGTTAGTAGCTGCTTAGCTCAAGTAAATCACAAGACTGGTGTGTGCTTTCATCAGAACCAGAAAATTCCCATTATTGCAGAACCCCTTTCAGAACGCCAAAACTTATTTCTACTGGCTGTTTAGTGCTGCTATTAAAGACTAAAGAGAAGTTGAAGCTGATACCTATAAGCAATGACTTAATAGGATTGGAATTTTCTTGTATCTCTTCTATTCCAGGAGTTTCATTTGAGTCCTTCCCCTTCACGCCACACACACATTACTTTATATAGACACCTGGTTGCAAACTCTATGCAAAGCTCAAAGAGGTCTAAATCTAGATCTACTCTGGCATATAACGTGAGGAAAAATAAGCAAAAGAAGTGAAACTAGTGGTATCTGAATGTCATGAAATTCATGTTTTCCTAACTTTGAAAATGTTCCACAGTTACATATGCATAAAGTTTTATAAAGCACCTGACACATAGGAGTCCTTTGCAAATATTCCTTTCCTCAGCTATTTTTTATTCCCTGGAGCCAATTATTTTCCATTCTTAAAAATTATTTCTTGATGTTTATCCTTTTCTCTCTAAAAGATAAAACTTTAACTTTTAGGCATTTTCTGTTAAATTTTCATCTTCCATACAGGAATATATCTAATTCTCCATGTATAAAAATTCCTAGCCCTTCCTTCCCATTATAATTAAAGGTGACTGATCCACAAAGTACACAATAAACTGATTTTCTTTAAACTTTTTTTTTCTCTCTTAAGCTGATTATTCACTGTCCTTTTATAAGTTTTCTAGGTGCCTGTCTCCTCCATCTTTAACTCTTCTGTGAACCCAAACACAACATCATTTCATCAACTTCATCTTCTTGGGGATAGTACTTTTAGCAGACTATATGTAGCATTCGTTATGTTTGTTCAGGTATTGGCCCCATTTCTAGTAATAGGTTTTTGGCAACTTCACTGTCTGTGAATGACAAGGTTAAATTCTGGCCAACCGAGGTAGTACTTGAATTCAGAATCAGGGATTTTCTAGTATTTTTTACAAATAGAAGATGTAAAGTGTCTTCCTGACAAACTCTGGAATTAAGTATTTTCAGTATGTGCCATGCTAAGTATAATGCCTGTTACTTTTCTGTCATTTCTCATCTTCACTTCCTTTACAAGGACATCAATTTCCTTAGAATGAGATGCTGCAAAATAAGTGTTAATGTTTTCTCAAATTTTGGGTAAGGAAGCAATATTTTCTTCCTAAACAGCAAAAAACATCAATATCTAATCTTAGAAAAATGTTGCTAGTAGCACTAAAATCAGTATGATACTTTTGGGAAATAATTTGCTAATAAGCAAAAGAACTGCAAAAACCATTTTTCCTTTGTTTCTGCTCTTTGTCTGGGAATCCACTTTAAAGAAATCCAAAACATGGAAACAGCTGTATATAGCAATATTTCAACTGATGAAAAACTTCAGGCACCAGAATGTCCACTAATAAGGAATAGCTAACTAGTAGAACGTATATACTTGGCATTTTACACACGTAGTAATGTGAAAAGACGTAACATTGAATGAAAAATAATGGCTAATATGTCTACATATGCTTTGATTACAACTATATAAAACACACATGTTGAGGACTGAAACCATTTCCCCTATTTAGTTAATGAACACAAGTTGACTATTCTAATGTTCATGAGCATAACTCTTCTGGGAATCTCTTGGTCAGGCAAATCTTAATTGTTCATCAAAGGAACTTTTTAATAGGTCCAGCAAATCAAGAGTTTATATCCTAAAACTCTTCAAAGCCCTCGTGTCTTGTGTTCATTAACCCTAACAATGACATCATGATCTTACATATAAGTCCTTCTCATTGACTCACCTTAAAATTCTTAAATACCAGTAAAATATGACCTTGTCCTTCTCATGCAGAGGCCTACGACTACCAAAACTCTGTTGAGGTGGTGTTCTCCCGCGTGGCTGTGAGCACTAGACTCAGGCCTGGACTGTCAACTAATTTCTTGATGACACTTGGGGAACCAGCACTCAGCAAAGTGGAAAATGAGATGTTATACACGTGTAGTAAAAAACAAAGGGAATATGTAAAAATAATACCTATGTTATGGAATTGGAATATGGAATAATGTCAATTTTTCAAAGATTTATTCTTGTATGAGGGCAACATTTACTTCAATCAATATTAGTATTTATTTTGGTGCAAACCACTTTTTAGTGTATAAGGATCAAAGAAAGGCAAAGCTGTGCAACTTGTTATTCTTTGTTGTGTTTTGTAGAACAATCAATAACAATCCAGAGAGAAGACTACTTAGGTAGGAAACAGAGCTATTCATAATGTAATTATACTTGTAGAATCGAAATACTTATGTGCTCAGCTGTAATGAAAATGATCCAAAAAAGCTCTAAAATCACTTAGTTAATGTTAAGAAACAATCAGGAAGACATCAACAATGGCCTTTAAATAGGTTTTGGTACTTAATGGGACAGAGGCTTTAGACAATGGCTTGCTTAGCATTGAGTTACACAGATGTCATAAATCTAACACAGCTCCAACCCATTTCACAAAATTAAAAGCTAGGCTTCATTAACAGATCTTGTAGTCAATGTGTTTTGCAGTGTTTGGGAAATAGTTTCTATTTTATGAAAACTATGGGGAAAAACTGGAATGCGATAGTTTATCACAGTGGGCAAAAGCAGCTCTCAACGATTTCTTTTAATCAGCCAGTTATCTGTTCTATGTCATTTTCTTGTGCAAACAAATTTTGAGGGTTGACTTGTTAAAACTGGGTCTGGTTAGGTCAGTTTGAGGTCAGCCACACAGGTAAGTAAATGTTACCTTTTCTACTCCCAGTAACCCATACTGCTGTTACCTTTATAACCTTGGTTCTCTATGGCATAATAGCAAAAAACAGTATCTACCAACAAAGAACTCTGAACATTTCACTTTGATATGACCAAAAGAGCAGGTAGTGACACACTGATGACAGAAATAAATACAGAAACATTAAGATTAATTAGGTAATTTTATTTAATATTTACCATTCAGCAGCAACCAACAGGAACATCTGAGCTAACAGAATCTCTTGAAATGTTCTGCTATACAGCTGCTTCAGAAATACACACACATGATAAATTGAACTGTTCATTGCCAAAAAAAGGTTTAATGGCTTCAAGAGCAAATAACACTGATTTATACTGTGCCCAAGCACTAGTCAACAAATCTATTAAATTACAGAGGAAAAGGAAATCAAAGAAGCTTTGTTATCTTATGCATGTCACCTTATTTAAATGGAAGTATTTACTTCTTTAAAGCAACAGAAACATGGAGCTTCACAGATATATTATGTATACTTTATACATAATATATATGTTTTAAAGGATGTGATTACAAAGTGTTATCATCAAAAGCAAATGCTAGTTCAGGAAATTTCCAAAACTTGCAAGATACAAAGCTAAAATTCATATGTTCCTTTTCGCATTTATGAATCCTTTCACTAAACATAAATATTTTAACATATATTAATTTTTTTGACATTCAAAATTGTAAAGTCAATATGGCAGAATTATTGTTAAAAGCACATATGTACAAATATTCTTTTTCCATACATAAAGTATTTGGCATAATTATAACAATCATACTGCATCCACAACTGTTTGCTTTTATTTGTACTTTTTTTTTACACATAATGGTATCTCTTATTAAAATTAACCAGTTATGTACAAAAATACTGAACATTTATTATAGAAAACCTCTATAACCAGCCTCAACAGTGTATACCTGCTGAATGGTTTCATTAAGAGAATATAAAAAAGTGGTCACTGCCTTCCAGGTAAGCTATCAACAAAAACAAACACGGTTAAACTAAAATGAGCTTCCCAACAAAAGAGGGAAAGTATTTAACAGTATGATTTAAAATACAGTTTATATCTATTGTCAATTGAGTGTTATAAACAGTCAGTAAAGAAAAAACAAAGGTACAAAATACATTACTACATACAAGGTGCTTATTCACACTCCTACAATTGTGGCGCGAGCATCCCTATCTAGAGCTAAGATGCTAGGCTGCAATTTTCAAGCAAGAGCAGTCTACAGCTATCCTCCTTCAACAAAAGGGCAAAGGGATCAGCTAAGACGGACAAGCTCCACCAGTAAGAATGAAGAGTTGTGAGGAATTTATTTTGTGCAGGATTCAAAGTTAATGCCTTTTGAAAGTCCTTTTGCCATTTAATCATGCTAATATATTTTCTCTAAGGTTTTTTTCCTCCATTTATGCTATTGATTTAATACTGTCCTGTATTGATTCTTGAATTCTTGTTAATGGGACACATTAATTTGTGCCTATTTAATACACGAACATCTGTTCTCCTTCAATGACAAATTTCGCAGCGGAAACTATCAGTAAGGAAGCCTAGGATTCAAGTAAACATTTCTCCTGGGGTCTTTTGCTTATCTACTTGATTGGAACTCTGAAAGTAAAATGCACCTTAGGAAAAAAAAAAAATAGTGTTGTCAGATACTTGAAAGATTTACCAAGCTAATCACAAAGTAGAGTTTTAAAGTCTGGACAGCTGTCAAATGTCTTAAGTCACCTTGAGTATTTTGTTTCAAGAACAAAACAACTTTCAGTCTCAATCCTTGCAAACCCTGAAGTGTACTGTGTAACTTCTTTTAACTTTTAATTCTGATGTGCACTGGTCAGTCTGCTCATGGAAAGAGCTGGAAATCACCTTATTTTCAGGTCTTCCAAAGCAAGGATCATTGTGTTAAGATGTATATTGACTTTATAAGCTTTCTCAGAGTATCAAGTATTCAGTAAAAAGTATACAACATTATCACACGTTCAACAATATTGTATTGGTTTTAGGATTAAACTATGTAAAAAAAATGAACATAAAAAGATACAAAAGAAGTCTTAATCACTATTTACCACTTTCAAATGAGAAACATTTTAATGAGATTCAGCCATACTTCAGTAAAAGTTGGCCTTTTAGATCAGTAACTTTGAATATTGTGCAACATTATATTAATAAGCAAGTTTTAATTCCATTCATTTAAAGACAAATTTGCGTAAGTTATTAAAGTGCCTACACTAAGTGTCTTCTCATCATACTTCTTATTCTCTTGTAAACGGCAGAGAGTCCATTGCAGGTTAAATAGAAAAGTGACTTATAACTGAGAGACTTTCCGAGGCAGGGGTCTGGGCCGTGGCCCGGGCTCAGTCCTTCTGGTCCCATTTTCCAGGTGGTTCGATCGCGCTGCCAGGGGCTTGGGGGGCAAGGCGGGCGGGTCGGAAGTGACGGGAATGGAAAGGCTGTGAGGTAGCGGGACCGGGCGCCGCAGAGTCCGCTCGTAGACACTGTACGGGGGCGGCGTTTTGCTCTCTTTGCGCACGGGCTCTTCCGGCGGCCCGCTGTAGCTCGACCCAGACACAGGCGCTGACTGTTCATTCACCTGATTTTCAAAGCCTGAGGTTTCCGACGTGCTACACCGGCTGAGAGACGAAATCCCACTGCTGTAGCTGCCCGACAAGACTGGGGAATTCGACATCAGTCCTGGGGAGTGATACTCCACCGGAGAGGGAGTGAAAGACTGCACAGAGCCCTGCTCAGGACGAAAGGGAAGAGGTAAGGGGGGAGACAAGGCAGTCACGAAAATGGTTATGGGAGAACTTACCCCACCGTCCTCCCCCGCCATACCTTGCAGCCCTAACTCCCAGGGTGTCGGTATGTGATTGTATTTGTAAATCGGGATTTTTATTTTTATTTTTTAAAGGCTAATTTATTTATGCATATAAGAGCTGGGGTACAGGACAGAGATGTGGGGGCGGGGGGTGGTGGTGAGAGGATTCACCAGAGACAGAGCGGGGAGCAGACCAGGCAGACTGACTGAAACACACTGCTGAGGGGAGCTGCGCCATGTGGGGCCCCTCCCTGGCCGGCAGCAGGGATCGAACTCGTGCTGCAGTTGCTGCGGTTGCTGCGGTTGCTTCACAGTGCGTTGCTTAACCCACTGTGCCACCAGGAAGGGCCCTAGCCTGTTAGTCTTAAAGAAACCTAATTGACTTTGTTCTGTCCCATGTTTTCTACACTTACTTGACTATAGACTTTTTTTTTTCCATTTACCACATAATGGGTATAAAACTAATGTCATATGGAAGATACTTTGAGAATGCTGCCCTAGACTATAACTTGGTGTCTTTTTTACCCAAAGTAATGCTGATAGTCACATATCCTTTTATTTAGCATAAACTAAAATTAAGTACGGTCAGTTAAGATATTCAAATTCAATACTGCTGTCTTTATTAAAAAAAAAAATAGGTTCTAAGTTCAAAATAAGACAGGTTAAGGGCAGTCTTTAACTTCAATTAATTGTGGAAAAACCCTTTCCAGTTAAGGCAAGGAATCACTCTATTGATGGAAGTAAAATAGTAACTTGGTAGCAGTGTGCCCTCTAATGTAACCTAGGAGGTACAACAGCAACATGCCAGTTAGCTTCTCTTCCTGCAAATCCCTGTGGCTACAAGGTTGCATATGGCTAGTAAACACAAATCTGCAACATTAGTATCTACCACCTTCCAACAAGGACTATTCGGTAGTAACCTGGCAAGTTTTCAGTCCTGGGAGAATGATTGTTAAAAAAATAAGAACCTAAGACTTCTTATTGTCTAGCTACCATTCTGCAAAGTCAGGTTGAAAAAAACAGATGTTATTCCACAGCAACGTGCTGGGAGTTGTCTTTCAGTCAGGGTAAATGTAAAGACCTGGAAACACCATGTTGCTTTCCTCCTCATTACAGCAGGAGACGGCCACGGTTTCCAGAGCCAATGCAGTCACATGGACTTTTTGATTAACAGCTGCATTGCAGGATGACAACAAAACTAGCAAATAACTTGCACTCGCTAGCAAATTTCCACATGCAAAATGTTGGCAAATGCAAACAAAATCACGCTTCTTTGCGATTTTCTCTCTTTTTTTTTTTTTTTTGGTTTTGTTTTTCAGCTTCTCAATTTATATCTGCAACTATCCTTAGCAGCACAGATGTATCAGATCACAACCTGCCTGTGTTTGTAGAAGCTAATTTGTCTTTCTTTCACATCAGCTAGAAATAGCTCATCAACAGAAAGGACATGGAGTGTATGAGCCCTGCATCATTCAGGTACAAAATCTCCTTTCAACACTCACTTCAACCTTGTATTTGCCTCTGGTGCAGCAGCTCTGAACACCAATCTGTGAGTGCCGACAGTCCTTGAGCCAGTTGGATTCAATTTGGACAGAGACTAAATATTATTCTTTACCTTCATGAGGGACTTTATGTTTAGAATTGTTAAATAGCCTGTGTCTACACAGGAAAGCAATTATCTATCCTTTAAAGTTTCACACTTTGCTCTTCATTTTATTGTTCTGGTTTTATTAACGAGTATGCATCTCTAATGTAAGTATGAAAATCTTGGTAAAGAGAGCAACATAGAGAAATTTGAGTTTAGCTTGGTCAAAATTGGTGAGGCTGTTGATAAAAGCAAAAAGGCACAAGAGACTATTTAGTAGATCTTAATTATTGTTGTTTTTCAGTTTAAGTGCCTTTAAAAAAAAAAAAATAGGTGTGCCTTGAACCAAAAGCCAGGTTTAAAATGTCCTGGAGATACATTAGGACTGTATTTCTTTTCTAAGTGTCTGTACACACTGTGGTTTATATATGCTCTCTCACTGCCACCATTTGGAAAATAAGGCTTAATAATGTGCAATCAAATGGCTGCATTCATGGGGACAGCTCCCCAAGGGGAAGCCTGGTGCTGTTTTCTCACCCATCTTTCTCTACCCCTTGTTCAAATAATAGTGCATCTTGATGTAACAGGGATAAGTCTTAGGGGGAAAAAAAAGAATGTGGCCAGTCTTTGGCCACAGTCCAAAGAAAGGCCAGTACCTTCAATGGAGATCGCCCCGCAGGTGATGGGGAGACTGATGTTGTGTGTCTTGCTGGTGAAGCTGTAAACAGAGAGAGAGAGAGAAAGAGATCATCTCCATTAAGAAAAATCAGAACATTGACTATTTGCAAGTGAGCTCTATGGGTACAACCCATACAGATGAACTAATGTGTAAAGACCTCCTAGGAAGGAGGATGAGGGAGAAACGTAATGCTTACTGTTCAAAACAGATTCCTCACACACCAAGACATGGGCTAACGACTGAAAAGTCACCAGTGCATAGATGATGCTTTAACCAAGTTGACAGGGCCCTAAACTGGTTTCCATTTCCCCAAGACCAAATGCTTTTCTACTGCTTGAGCTATTTCAAAAAGCATTTAGGAGCGAGGTGGCCGAGAGCAGTGTGCTTGGGAAACAGCTGCTGACTTTGGCCCGAGTAGCAGTGGGAAGACCAGTATCACCCAGGCAGCTTAGAATAGGTAACACAGAAAATTTGACACCAGCCTCCTCTTCCCATCCCAATACTGAAACAGAAGATTCTTGGTCCAGTCCATGTAAAGGGAAAAGTTTTCCATTTCACCTCCTAATGCCAGTACCCAGGTTTTCTTGTTGTCCCTGGGGGTCTAGGGGTAAGGTGGAGGTTTACTCTAAAGACTTCATCCCCACTGAAATGTTCTTCGTTTCTCCCACTAGGTCTTCAAGGCCTAGATCTAGGACACAGCGCGTGCACAGGTGCTGCTGTGTGTGCTTAGGGATCCAACGCAGCTTGCTAAACAGCGTGCATGTGGCGAGCCTGCTCTGACAGTCAGCACGGCGAGTGGAAGCCCGATCTCCCATTTCCACCTACAGAGGTTTCGGTGAGTTCAGGTCTTGTTGCTCTGTGATGAGCTGCCATTCTCCCAGCTGTCACAGTGAGCTTAAGAGAACGACAGGAAGGCTGAAGGGAAGACAGACAGTTACAGCTTCCCCCCAACAGTGACCACAGATGACACGAGGACAGACCATGAGAGCAATCAGTGCAGAAGGGAGGGCAACCTGCCATGTTCACCAGGGAGGGCTGAGCGAGCGGCCCCTTATCACAATACGGGGTTTGCAGTCTCCCTCTCGGATAATGGGGTGTTTATGGCATGTCCTGGCAGGCACAAGTGTTGGTCTCAGATCCTGTCAGTTGTCAAAGTTGATTATGGGAGAAAACCATGTACGGATAGAGAAGCAGAGCTTGACTGGGAACTGTAGTTCTCCAGCTCTTTAGCAGAGCTTTGTTGCTGCCTTAGCACCCCCCCCCCCCCGCCCTTTTCTTGACTCCAGTGTTCGCAGACATCACCAGAGAAGCCCCACCCCTGGTGTGCATTTAGAGAGGATTCCCTGTAAGGCATTCCCCATCCAGACTTAACATAGTTCTAGCAGTAGCCTTGTCTACAAGCTTGAACTGGCCCAAGAACCTAGCTACCTTTATTACTGTTGCTCGTTAGAAAGTGTTTTTTCAAGTTCCAAACTTTAGGCACACACCAGATTTATACTGAGGACTTCCTGAATATATGTATGTCATAAATATGACAAATTACTTAGCTGGGAAGTCTTATTCTTTCACGGTCACACTGGTATACTAATCCAGATATCCAATTAGGCCTATACTCACTGCTTATTCTGTTTAAAGTTCTCACATGCCTTTCAAAACCCGTTGGTGACTTTTAACTTTGGCATGTACAGAACAAACTGGGTAGCACATTTAATTTTTAGAAAGGGAAAGTCAGCTTCTTTTCTTTAGTACAAAAGAAAGGAGGTACTAAAATCAGCAAATAAAACAGGTTAAGCCCAGAAAATTCCCTGAAGGAAACAGTGTCATATATTCTCTTGCCTCAGGCCAACTGCATTTGTGAAGCTTCAAAACCGCCCTAGACACATGGAAGTTTTGAAAAGACTCTCAATTACCAGGACAGGAAGAGTGATTAAAAGACAAAAGGAGCCTATTATTGCTATTAATTTACAAGGTGCTTAAGAATAACTTTCAGGGGTTCTCAGTATCTAGAAAGGTATGGTAGAGTATCGATTCTAGGGCCTTTTTTCCAGAAATACTAAAATTCTGATTTAGTACTTCTCAGGTTAGCCTTAAAGAGAATTTGCTTCTACAAACCACTGCTGCAGGGTCCTGAGTCAAGCATTTGAGAAACATGAATCTCGAGTACAAACCTCCCTAAACAACAGATAGGTACGATTGTTTACTAGATTATTATTTTAAATTACTGGTTCCCCACAAGTCAGTCAAACTTAGCCAGTTCCTATCGAGAAGCAAGCTGACACATTGGCGTCAGTCCAGAATAAGACTGAAGTGGCAGTTGGCGGAAGCTGTTAAGTGAGGTGGTTCAAGTGAAGGACAGAGAACGCTAGCAGCTTATTAAGCTTAGAATACTCCCCAGAGTTTGAGGATGATGCCCAGCAGGGAGAACAGAATATAAAATCTGAAGTTTATTAGGAATGAAGCACCATTTGACTTAGTGTAACAGAAGTTTAAGACAGAGGGAGAAGGTTGTTAATAAATGTCGCAGCTAGTAAGGTTTTTACCTCAGACACCAATACCTTTCTCTGAGGAATTCAGGACTAGTTGGAATAGTCAATAAAAGTTATCTTATGAAAGTGATTGTTCAAATGCTTCAAATACCCACCAGTCTGTGTGGGTCTTGGAGGGACAGGGGGAGAGATAAGTTTCCCACTATCCAACATGTTCTTGGCTTCTTTCCCACTGTCCAGGCTCCAGCTGCTAGGGGTGGGATTCACAGCTGGAAGGGAATAACACAGCTAAAAACACATGGTCCACTTTGTTCTTTGAACAGTTGAGATCTTAGAAGAAAGTCAGAATTATCCAGAATGGAAAAAAATTCAACTGGATTAAAAAAAAATGCAGAAACCTCCTAAATAAATATTTAATTGTCTATCTCACAGTTATAGTTGACATTTAATTGGATGATAGCATGTCTCTATTTCCCTCAAGCAGTAAAACAGTGCTACAAATATCTATACTAGAGTATAGAAACTTGTTGAAAATTATAAATGTGCTTCGATGCTAGATAACAGATGGAAGATGCTGTCACTGGACTATTTTAAAACTTGGTTTTTAGTGGAAATTTCTGGACAAGTGGCACTCTAAAAGGGGGAAGGAAATGACATGCTATTTGACAAAATTACTAGGAAAGAAAAGTCACACTGTGCCATTCTGATAAATTATTTTAGAGGGCTGTTATTGGTGAAATCCATAGACTATAGTGAGCTAGATCTCCTAAAAAATATAATCTGGAATAATATGGATGGCATCATTCCTTCCTTTGTAATCTGCCTGCCTCGTGCTTCAGTAAGACGCAGAAATACAGACCAACCCTGTTGGGAACAAGGGCAAGGCGCACCGGTTTATAAATAGCCTTGATGCAGTGAGGTTTACAAAACCAAGTCCTGAGAGTGCCCGAGCTCACTCCCTTCCTTCACAGACACTGCCACCTGATGGGCATGTGTGGGATTTCAGCATTTTTACCACTAAGTCACCACATTCATTGAATGAGATGAAATATTTTTGTCTGTTTTAGATTTGCTTTGTGGTCTTCTTTGGGAGAAAGTATGAGGGGACTTCCATGTTCTGAAGTTCTCCAGATGAAGGTCAATATTTTATTTGTAATATTAAAGCAGAGCGTGTGTTTCATAAAATAATTTTGGTCTGTCTGGCAAATTTCTATCTCCCAAGGAAAGTTTTAATGTTAATATTTCAGTGTTCTCACGTGACAGGTCTAGTTCTTAATGAGGGCAATTAAAGTGCACTCTACAGGGACATTTCATTAGTGACTCTTGATTCATTGACTTGGGGACCATTCCAATTTTGAGGCTTGACCCCAAGAGAGGCAAATGGGCAACTTACTGCAAGTCTCTACCCTGTAGCTGAGGAAGTCACATTTAATCTGCTTGTCATCCTCTGCTGTGTAGCACAGACTGATGCTAATGGGCTATTAACTGCTATGCGTGTATTTGCTTTTCATTTTTCATGTGTGACCTTGCAGCAGGGCACACTCCATTATGCACTGGATTGCAATTCTTAAATAGTATTTGAATCACCACAAACAACAGATGAACTGGCTGAATGAGCTTTGTAAGGGAGACAAAGGGTGGAATGGACACAGTCTGGGACGGTGCTATTTTCATGGTGCTGAACACGTAACCTAATTGGCAGTTGGTTTTTGGAAGCCCAGGAATTGCCTCAGTGACTTACTGAATGACACCAACTGTGGAGTGCCTAAGCCTAGCTTACTCAGGTGCTGCTGTTAACTCCTACAAGAAAAGTTTTTGAAGAATGTATGGTAACATGACTATTTTGTAAATCCCCTAAATCCTCTACAGAGCAAATTAATCCTGCTCTTTAAAGATCCGCCTTCCACATAGACACACAGAAGACTGGAGAAAGTGAGGACAAAACAAACCCTTACACACCCCAGGACTGATGAAAGGCCTGGCTTCGTACCCACCTTTCTCAGGCGCGGAAAGATTTGGGTCACTACGTGGCAATGCCCCGTCTCCGATATGATTAAACAGCAGCCTCTGCAAAGGTATGAGAGTATTTTTATGCTTTAATATGTTGAGATGTGAGACTTCTTAAGAAATGAGATGGTTATCTCAATACTGACACTTTTTGTTAGAAAAGAATTCAATTATATTTAAGGAATAAGAGAAGAGTCTTAGATTTGGAGGAAGACAACAGTGTTTTTAAAAGTTTGTATTAGATTTTATATGTAAATATTAAAGGACTTTTTTGGTAATAAATGTAGGGAAAAATAAGTGGTAAGTATCAGGTAAGCAATGGTGCTCTTTTTAAATACAAATGCTGGACTGGCAATATGAAATGCAGGTACAAGAAGAAATGCTGCCTCCAAAAATCTTTAGTGAATGGACTTTAACTCCTTTGATTTAATTTCATAGGTTAGGTTAAAAGAAATGAAAAAATCAATATCCTAAATTTTTCATCCACAAAAATGACAATTTTATATGGACCACATGATATGTTAAAAGAAGCAGCACCACACTCTTCAAAGTAGCTGCACCATAGCAAGGGGTATTATTGAAATTTTGGCCACAACACACTGCTTCAGATTTTACCCAAAGCAGAACACTCGAGGGACTAATCAAGGAAGGCTGTCAGAGGCCCCCATGCCGTCAACACGCTCTCCTAGAGCAGATGGAACTGTGAAATTCCCTTGCTACATCAAGTGACAAAGGGAAATAAAACTGGTTAGGTGGTTGAGTCAAACGCACTCAGAGGTAATTTCTGCGGGCGGTCAGTGTTGTGCAGATGAGGTATCCAGGGACTTTCGGGAAGATCACACAATCAGCAAAGATAAACCAATCAAGCCAAATCCCACTCGCTCGCATCCATTTCCAGATGCAGCTACAGCCTTCTGCCAGGATGGTGTAGAAAAACAGAGAAATTAGCTAGAGTACAAATACCTATTTTCCCCACTCCTAGTCATTCCCAGATAATCAGTACAACTTGGGGCTACATTTGAATTATTCCTTTGAAACCACCCTTCCAAGCCCTTGGAATGCCACAGGGCCGAGCCTCTGGCTCTGCCTTCATTGGGATGACAGGGGATTCCTTCAAAACCAACACTAGGGGAGGTTACAGGCCACATCCCTTACTACTGAGGCGTGCAGGGAAAGCCCAAGGACCCAGTCACTTTCCCCTCAGCATATTAAAGAAGAATGGTAAAGGCCAATAGAAATGGCCCCAGCCCACCGGGGTAGCTCAGAAAGGAACTGCAGCTCTAACTAGTAGAGGCAAAAAGAAAGACTGTCAGGCAGAGCATGCATCTCTTCAAGGGTCTTCTGCTACCTGCACATACAAGCATACATGCACACACATACACCCCAATTCATTCATTCAGTACCCCTTGTAATGTTTAAGCAGCAGCAATGAAATAGCAGATTAAGGAGGGTAAAAATCATTTTCCATTTCTCTTTCAGCTTTATGGCCCAGGCAACAAGCCCATATCACTCTCAGACAGCGTACTCAGCAGGTACTGAACAGTGTGCACGCTTTACCCAGGGACTAGTGGTCTAACACAGCCTGGGGGGTTGTCTCTGACAGCTGCAGTGTGCTTCAGCAGAGATGGAAGCGCTCTAGACTCTTAAGTTTTCTGCTCTCTCCATCCCACAGGACTACCTGAGAAGGTTCCACAGGTGTCGGATAGATGGCACTGCATGGTCTCTCTCTTGGGGACAGGCAAGAGTTCTCTCTGGAATGTTTGTGTTTGTCAGACAACAAGGGAGAAGCTGGGAAGAGAAGAAAGGAAAGGATCATTTCCATGCTGGTGGCACTGGACCTGTTTGGAGGACAGCCCTGGGTCGCGGCAGCTGGCCACAGTTCACGGGTGCTGAAGCCACAGCTGCCAGGGAGGGAAGGTGTCCTGGGGACCCTCAGTCTACTGCACACCCTGGCACTGACCTCTGGCACTCGATGGAGCAGAACTTGTCACATTAGGCGAAGCGGAGTGAGTAGAACTCAAGCTTGAGGTAGATGGACTTGGCTGCAAAAACAGGGTATCATTATCATACATGCTTAGCGGCTCCCTACAATGCTGACATCACTGAAACAAAATCACTAACTTTTTGTCAACTTAGCAAAAAAAGAATATGGTCATTTAGAAATGTATAAAAATTTTACTCAGCCCAATAAGAAGGCCTGTCTGATTTAATCAGGAATCCCAGATTTTGACCCCTGCCAAAGGAAAGCATTCGTGAGAATTTCAGCTACAGACTGTGAGTGACTCGGCATGCTCCCTGACCAGAGTGCAGTGGAAAAGCCCCAGCCTGGGGCATGTAAACAGGTGAGTGCATTGAAAAGGCAGAGAATGTACTTCTCTCTTTTCTCTAAAACTGTGTTTAAAGCATAATTTTTGCAAGATGTATATACCCCTTTCTCAAAGATAGTGGTGAGAATTTCAGCCTAGTCTGAATTACTATAAATGCTGCGCTAGCAGTGTACAAATATTTTTTGTTGCAAATCAGAGGACGGTCTCACATGAAGCCCTGCCCAGGCTGCCGGGACCTCTCCAGTGCTTGCTCTTGTTGCCTTAGAGTAGACGGGGTGGCTTTGAGAGCAATAGCTTTGTAAACTCCAGAGACCAGGAAAGCAATAAGGGTGTTAGAAGATTTGTCCTTAAGTCAAATTCTTGCTCGTAGTCTGTTCGTTAACAGAGCAGAGTGAACAGAAACTCATGATGGAGACAGAAAAGGAATGAACACAACCAGACAAAAAGCTAATCAAGTACCTGCATGTTAAAGACTTCATCAGAGCTTTCTGATTGCCCTGTAATATTGCTTACTTCAGCAGAAGCTTGTGAGGACAGTGAGGAGGAAGAATATCGGTTGACAGCTGGGTAACTTAATGGGCTGTTTCGGGGGGGGGAAAAGAAATGTCGTTAGCTCAGTCTCTCAATTGTACTTTATCACATGCTGGTGTGGTATAAAACCAAAGGAAAAAAATATACATCCCATTTTGTTGTCTCCTGTTCGCCTCAGTACAATCAAATGTTTGAGTCTATTTATTGTCATGCTGTTGCTCTTTTACCACTGGCAGATGTCTGCAACTGCCTTGCGGGTTAATTATTTCATTAAGAAATAGCGTATTTGAAAAATTGTGTCATAACGAATGAGAAAAATCATTCCAGATCATCTCGTAGGGATGCCAAATTGTAAGATAATTCAGAATATGACTTACCTGCGTCTAGGAATTACCCTGGTACCATCTGGGCTCATGGAAGGAGGTGCTGAGTTTCTACACACGCGAGGGCTTCCATTAGGGAAATGGACAGGACTGGCTTGTATGCAAGCAGCGAACTCCTGCAGATGTAGTAAAACATTATTTTAGAAGAGTAATTATATGGGCAAAGTAATTCTCGAGACATATTAGTATAGTAGCTAGGCATTCTAATGGTCATGCTATCTTTACATAGGGACCTATTAAGGTATGTTACAGTATCAGGCTTTCTTTCACTTAGTGTTTCGTTTTCATAAAGGGTGAACCTGGCAAATAGAAACTAATGCAATTTTAAGATCTGAGGACTCCTTGGTAAAACGGTGCAGTTTGATAGAAAGGCCAAAAGATGGCACTGTTGGATACTTTCCGGAGCTTTTAACAAAAAGCAAAAAGGCAGTGGTCAGAGTGCCCCTCCATGGACACTTGGTATACATACCTGTATCCCTAAACTGGACTTCATCACAAAGAACTGGTCAATCAGCTTTTTGTGAAGGGGTCTCATGTCTTGAGGCACAAACTTCTCATGCACAGCCAGACCAAACTCCAAAATCTGTGCCTGGATAATAATATAAGGAAAAAGTCACATCAGTGAATACTTCCACTACTACAGTGCTAGGAATCAAGCTCTGCACCAATGCAAGCTTTGCATGCATTACTGCTAATCCTCTCAATCTGATGAGGTAGAAACAATTCTTCATTTACAGGAGAGCACACTGAAGATCAGAAAAATTCTGCATGCAGTAAAAGACGTGAGGATTTGGAGGTAGGTCTCTGATCCAAAGACTTGATTTTCCTGCAACTCCAAGTTTCTTTCGCGTGTATTTCAGGTCTATAATAACAACCCTTCCAAGGAGTTTTGTGTCTCAGCCCCTTCCTGGGCTCCCAGGGTGGGGTAGTAAAAGCAAACGGGAGTTGCTTCCCATTAATAGGGTCAAGCAAGTCTCTCCAAGGGCTCTCGTCTGTATGGCACCCTTTGCCAGGTGACCCTTCTCTCTTCCATCAGGTTCTTCTGTTCCCATTACTCCCTCCCCCAGATTTTCAAAATCTGTTAAGGAAGGAAAAAGTGAAAAATAATTTGCATCAGTTACTATGTATCTTGTGTTTGTTTAAAATTTTTTTTTTCATTCAATTATTACAACACAAAAGGAACAGCCCGGCTCCTCCTTGAAAAAGACTTTCCTTCTGTGAGGACCCAAAGAGAGAGGACCATAAACATTCTAGTTGCCTTTGTGCAACTATCAAGAGTGCTTAATTCCTTTGATTTGAGCAGAGGCACTCTTTTACATTAAAAAAAAAAAATGCCCCTTGCTAAAGTGTTCAAAACAAGAAGATGCACGGGGTGGGAAGAGAACTAATCATACATTCTTTCTTTTATCTCTACAGTCTGTGAAGATTGAAGATTGAAAGCTTGGGTCAACAGGACTGATCCTGGTGGGTGAGAGCATCCAGCACCTTCCCTAAGGAGACAGGTAGCAACTCCTCTCTATCACCAGCTTGTTTGCAAAAAGATACTTTGCAATAAACAAGGACCCCTTTGAAAGGAATAGTCTGAAGCACAAAGGAAGAGTGGAGTCACTGTGATGGGGGTGGGGGGAGGATAGAAGGCAGGGAGGTGCCCCCAGTCTTCTCTAAATAGCAGCAGTTGGGAGACCTCCCTTTTGTTCACATAATGTTGCAGTGGCTTTCTTTAGGAAGTAGGGAGATTAGAATGCTTATGGGGCATATCCTTGGGATTACTGCTTGGGGTTGGGTGGCAGAAAAAGGGTTTGATAAAGAAGTTGAGCTGGGAATGGAGTTGCCTGGTGGTCCGGTCAACCTCTTCTAAGCCCAGGTGTGCTCTGGACCTTTAACAGTCTAGCAGAGTTGGCTGCACAGGGCCCAAATGACCGGGCTTTAGAACACTTTCTCAGTCGTTGGATGTGGTCACTAGGGAAGCTCAGGCAGCTGTCTGTAACTCGGGCAATGGCTGGAGGACCTGAGAGCCAAAGGTGTCTGTCGAGAGCTCTATTCGTAGCAGCTGGGGCAACAAGCCCTTTCCAAGCAGCACCGTGGCAGTGCAACTTCATGTCTTCCAGAGAGCTTATCTGAGCCACCTCACAGAGGTCCAGGGGAGGACAGTGCCCTTTCTAGCCCAGCCCTCTACTATTACTGTCCCATAGAGATGCTGTGACTTGGGTAAGGTCAGCAGGCAGCATTGTACCCCTTGTCCAGGAATAGAGATCTAATGTGTCCTAGGCTGTACACCTTTCAAGGCCCCATGAGCATAATCAGGAAAGATGTGGAAGAAATAAAGGTTCTCTCTTTTTTTTTTTTTTTTCTCCCTTTCCTCAGGCTTCCAGGCCTTTCAATTCTGGGGCAAGAATTCCATCTGAATACAGCAATGAGTCCTAAGGTGAGTCAGATCACTGACAAGAGACTCTGCTCAGATGAAACAGTTTTAAAAATCAAAAATGTTATGTGATTCCATAATCCTAAGTACTAGAGAACCCGGACCTACTGACTTCTAGTATCTAGTTCATTGCAGGTCAATCTCAGACAACCTCGTTTTCTTTTCCAGAAGTTGGACAGCTGTTTTGGTTGTCCATGTTCAGTCAGACACAACCCCATCTTTTTCTAATCCAAGAGAGCATGTTTATGAACATGGTAGTATCAAGTGGGAAGAGTTGCCTTTGTCAAATTTTATCATGCATATTCCACTTTTTTTCTCTGTATAAAAAGTATTTCCTATTTAGCCCCGCCTTCTAACAATAACATCTCCTAACTGAGAGGTTCCCAGACCATTTTCAGGCCAAGAACTACCAATAGGGACATAATAGCCATCAGATTACCTATTCCTCTTCTTCATATTTGATGGAACCAAGTAAGTAAAAATAAACTATGCTTTCTTGAAGTAAAAAATGAGTTTGTATCCAGTTTTGGCTATCATATAATCTATTGGTTTAGTCTGCAAAACATGACCAGTCTTAAAGCAAAGTCTATTGATTGTCTACATCCTTATAACTTTTAAAAATCTCATTGTCCACATCCTTACAATATTTAAGAAACTCATCCATGCATTCCTTTATCTGTTCATTTATCTGTGTTGTACTGACTTACTAGAGCCTGTAAATTTGGTATCAAGCCTAAAGTATGTCTTCAGGGAGAAATCATTGAAAGAGCAGTCCAAGAGCACATGAAGTTGCTATAAAGGGTTGCTGTAGTCTACTCATTGTTAATCGTTATATTATTGTTCTTATCCTTAACCAAAATGGGTAGGAATCAGCAAATTGGGATAAGTAATACACAAATCTGTAACCCTTGACTGTCAGTTTCAGTAGGGCCACTGATACAAAACATTGAAGGTCCCTGAATAACCAAGCATTTATCTAGGCAGGAGAAAAAGTGGGGGATTACACTTCCCCCCTTACCTGCTCAAGCATCAGCTCTCTTAACCGTGCAATTTTCTCTCCATCTTCAGGGTGACTTAAGATATATTCTTTGACAAAGAATGCCTAGCAAGAGATGAGATAATTTACTCCGTGAGAGTTACAAGGGAAGTAAAGGATACACTTGTTTTTGAAACCCTAGCATCTTTGAACAAATGACACCATTAAATACCACATTTGGGGTAGAGTGATTTCCGGTGGCTGATCAGAATGGGAATAGAGGGAAAGGACTATTTAAAGGAGATCAGGTATTGTATAAGTGTCACTGGTAAAACAAATAAGCAAATAGCAAATCCACACAAGTAAGATTTATGGCATTATATTCTAAACATGCACTAATTCAGTGTCATCAAGGTGGTGGCCTCATTGTCCAAGTTATTGTGCCATTTTTAAAACTAAGAAGGCAGATGAAAATCCACTTTTTACGTGAATCTTCTAAGACTTCTCTGTGGCCATGAACATCTTTACTCAGGGAAATTTCAGATATTCCATTTATTAAATGATCTTGATGTACTCACTACATCTTAAAGATTTTTCTTGAATGAATTATCTTCAACACATCACATCTTGGGCAACGGAATAAATGTATATCATAAATGACTGTATTTGCTTCATTTAAAAATGACTGCCAATTGTGGCCCGAATTTAGCATGTTGACATGTATATATATTTTGAAAAAAAAATATACCTGAAACCCTAAGAAATGACATCTGAAAACTCCTTTTCAAACTCCTTACCTCTTGATACCTGGAAACTCCACCATTAACTGCAGCGTCTATAACGCCATTCAGGCACATGGTCAGGGGATTAATATTCTGCATCTGTCTGGTTTGACACTGACTTATCAGAGTCTTCAGCTGCTGATTTTTATTTTCCAGCACCTCAATTGCATTTTCCAGAGGACTCATTTCTACCTGTGAAGCAAATGCGTATAAATATATATTGGATTTTGTGACATTCAGAAGAAAGACAAAATAGATTATCCATGTTCTGAATTATCTGTTTCCCTTTGGCTCCCATCAATACCTCTACTAGGGACTATCCAGGGAAAAGACAAGGATGTGGAAGGCTAATGAGTTGTTCATTAGGGAAGTCTGGAAAGAGAAGGTGATTATACTCATTGGTGGACATGTGGTTTCAGTAATTGACAATCATTGATTATATATTAACTCTGCAACAATCAACTTAATCCTTAACAAAAAAAATCCAAGCATCTTATGTCTTTCAAAACTCACTTTTTCTTTTGAAGGGCTAAATATTCAGGGCCTTGCATATTATCACCTTCTAGATGCAAAGCGCTGTGATACAAAGATGCATTTACAGAATTCTGATGTCAAGGAGCTTTCAGCCCACTTGGGAAGATGGGCCATGTGCACATACAGCCCTGTATGCATCTATAATAGCACCATACGGTGACACAGGATGGTACACGGTTGGGAGTTATAGGAAATGATCATATATGCTGCAGGATCTAATTATTGAAGGAGAACCAAACAGAATCATAATGACATAAAAATTCTGGGTTGTGTGGGGAACCTAATTGTGAAAATGATGAAAATACTCTTGAATGGCACTGTTATTGTCAATGACATTCCCTTGGAAGCTCTCAGCTGTAAAGCAATTCAAATTTACAATAAGTATATTTAAATATATTTTTCATTCAGTTAAGAGATGAAGTTTTCTTGCTGAAAAACAAACAAAAAAAATAGCAACATCTTATCCAACCTCTAGATCTAAGTGCCAGTTTACAAAAAATAGAGGGATAAAGAAACATGGTAAATAACCCCATTGCTTCTCAGTTTGCAAAATCCATACGTAAGGAAAACACTTCAGGATAGACACAGCCTGGTTTCGTCAACTACATCTAAATAAATAAATAAACTGCAAGGGAAAAAAGTTATTCGCAGGGACCTATAAATCAGCAAAGAACCTATAAAATCATTTCAGTCAGTTGCAATGTATAACTTTTTCGCATCTAGATTCAAGTGGCAAAAATCTGAAGTAGAGAGTCCATGAAGTGTGTGAATGAATTGGATATTTTATGATCAAAGAAAGTTATTTTTTAGACGGGATAATAGTATAGGTTTTTTTAAGACACATACTGAAATATTTATAGAGGAAATATGTCTGAGATTTACTTCAAATAGTCTACTATGAAAGGGAATGGATAGAGATGCAGATGGAAATTAGCCTTTTTGATAGCTGAAGTAAAATAAAGGGCAAACCAGATTCACTGTACAGTTTCTTGATATGCTATGAGAAAAAAGGACAAGTGATTGCAGGGGATCAGGGCAGGAGCAGGCAGCCTCTTAGAAATTAGGCACTAGATGGCGCTACTAGTGGTAGGGGTGAGGTGTGATTAGATTCTGGATATATTTTGAAAACAAAATAGAGGCCTATGATTTTCTGAAGGATGTGAGGTGTGATAATCTCATAAGTTGTAATTTCTAATATTTTTGTCTTGTTTACAAAATATTTTGTCTTGTTTACAAAATTTTTTATCTTTTGACCAATCTAAAGATTTTTTTGGTCCTGTTTTCAAAACAGCTACTGGGAAACAGTAGCTCAAAGCCATTTTTATCTTTGAACAAATGGGCTAATAATGGCTGGGATATGATTTAGAGAACCAAGGGCCATAGTCTCATCTGAAACTTTTGGTGCCTGATGTTTCAAAATTCAGAACTTTTCAGATTTCAGGTGTTAGGGTGTATATCAGGTAATTCCCAAGCCAGTTCTGGGAAGTCCCCTTTAATGAAATGCCTTGATATTTCTGTAGTAAAACACAGGAATATTCACAGTGAGCTAAAGGTGGTCATGCATCAGGTGAGGTTAGGTTTATAAATAAATGAAAATTGAGTTTTGGCATCCAACTCAATGAAAACCCTTTTGATTTTCAGAATTTTTCAGATTTTGGCATTGCACATAAAGAATTTCAATTCAGCCTGGCATACACGTATTGAGTACCCATTATATGCTCCCAATCTTGCTGACCTTCTACACTAGGAATTAAAGCAGTAAATCAGTAACTTTAATAGAAGGTAGTGACATTCCAGGCAGTGGGAACAATAAAATAATACAAGGTTGGTAGGAGTGGGTTGTGTTGAGGGAACAAAGTAGCCCAGTTTGATTTGTTCTGTTTGACAGAATAGAAGACTGCATATTCTAATACATTAGGCAGCTGATGTTCGAAAGGTGGTATTTAACAATGCTCTTTTAATCATTATCAGCATGCTACTTTTTATTAGTGTAGTGTGTGTGTGTGTGTGTGTGTGTGAGATATTTTGAAATGAGACTTCACAGAATTTAACACTCTGGGTAGTAAGTAGCTGAAAAGGCTCTCTGAATCATTAATGCAGCTTGGATGACTAACAACATTCTGTGGGTTGGGCCTATGCCATACAGCAGGAAGCATAACACTAAGACATTCTGAGCATTAGTTTTAGCTGGCTCTCCTCTTCCATGGAAGGCACTAGGGAACACCACATAAGGAGCCAGCTATAGGGACCTTTCACTAAGAACATACAAGAATACAGCTGCATTGATGCAAATTAAGGAAGTGAGCTCAATTTGTTTGGGGATCTGTACGAATTGGTAGCACTTCAAAAGGAAGTGCCATTAAACGAACATGGAAAGTTCCAATGTTTAGAGAAATTTTAGGTAGAACAAGCCATTCTTGGAAGAGAACTTACACGGAGCTGCTCATTCTTATTCATTGATAGAGTAGGCTTGTTACCGAAAGAAGGAAGGAGTTAACTTATACTTTCACAATTGGCATATTTTCTCACAGACAGAGAACTACAGTTACTAAAGGGCTAGTCCCAGCCATAATGATACCCCAGGGAGGGAGAAGTGGGGTGGGGGTAAGACTGACAGCATAGGGCGCTGTCAGCTTCAAGAGCAGCACAAGCTGCAGGCAGGGTCTCACTGGGATGTGGCTGCCTTCAACACTGTTTCCTGTTCCATACAACTGAGGACTGAAGCTGGGGGCATGTTTTAGAACCCAGTGGTTCTGGGATGCTGTGACTTTCAGGTTCTTTAATGATACCCATTTATCTCCAGGTGATGTTCACAGAGAGCTTGGCAAGACTAACACACCAGCATCCCTTCTAAAGCACAGTACAGGTGGACTTACTATGTCGGATGCTGCGCTAGCCTTTTCTTCCTTATGAGGAAACCCAGGTAAGAAGAGACGAAGGTAACTGGCTTGGGAGCCAGAAAAATCTGCCCTTTACCCACATCTTACCAAGTGACTTGTAGCAGAGGCTTTTAACTTCTTGTTGAAACTTGTGGTAATAGCTCTAAGAATATATACCTCATAGCTTTGATATGTGATTAAGATAATGTTGATGACTGTTGCACTGGCCCAGCACATAGCTAAGGACTAGGAAACCTCAGCTGGAATTCCAGTTCCCATAACTCAAGGGCTTAAGTTGTTTAAATGCCACAGTTGTAGTTATTTTTAAGGAATCCGTCTGGCTGAACCAGGGTAACAACAATATTACCCTTCAAGCCCTGGTGATAGTGCTCATGAGAACAAACATTAACTTACTGCGGGTGCTTCCAAGAACTTCAAGCCAAAAACAGAAGCAATTGTATACAGCATGACTCCAACTGAGCAACTGTGATGAGAAATTACTGGAGAAGAAGCTGTGATGCTTACCACTTCACGCTTCTCCACTTCAAACCAGCGGGAAATTCCAGGTAAACTTTGCACCAAGTATAATGATGTTCTCTCCACCCAGAGACTCTACAAAACACAAAACAATTAAGTTCCAAACTGTCCTTCTTGCTAGGCACTGAGCTATGACCAATGTTTACCATTCGATGTCCCTAGTTTTGCCTATGTCAGTCAGGCTTTCTGTAGTGTTCAGTCTCGCGCGTCAGCAGTCCTCCTTGCTCATGAAGCACCAGTCAGTGATCACTGGAGCTTCTGTGAACACTTCTGCTGTAGAGCACCTGAGACAGTTTTCTGTGCAGAGTAAGTGACCTACTTTAGACAGCAAGCTTAGAAGTCCAAACGCAGGCTATCATTTTCTTTACTTTCTAACTTACACTGTCAATATTTGTCAGGGTCTACCCATTTTTATCTGGGTAATAGAAAGGGGTAACAGTATCAGCTGGTCAACACAGGACTAGAATAACAGAGTCCTGAAGGAGGAAAGGACTTTAGGAATCGTGAACTCGATCTTTCTATTTTAAAGAAGAGATGAAACCTCAAAGAGGCAATGTGACCAAATCAAAGCTTTATTCTATTTACCCACAGAGCCAGCAGTAAATTCCTTCCAACTTCCCCATGCAATATCCACTGTCCACGTTTTCTTGTACCCATTTGAGCTGCTCTGACCCAGGGAGATCTATACTTAACAGCCAGGGTTCCCTACAGCCAGGACTTCCATGAACCATGAGCCCACGGCTGCTTTTGCTCGGAGCTGCTGCTGATAATGAGCTTCTCTTTTGTCAGTCAGGTTTCTACATCTATGTCTCAACTATCTGATTTAACCAGTCTATTTCTAAGAGGATAATAAACTTAAAAATTCCTGAAATAGTGCCAATTTTCAACCACAACAAAACCCGAAAGGATGTCTGTGTGCCGGCCAAGAGAAACTGAAATGAACAAAGCAGAGTCCTAGTGACAGGAGCTCAAAGGGTTCTGGTGGCGCCAAGGAGGCAGGCAGCTCCGAGGGGCTCAGGGCTCAGTCAGGCATGTGCCAGGTGCTGAAGGAGACACGGGAGGAAGCAGGCGAGCACAGCATCCTGTGGGAGGAGGACCACACTCCTCGAGGAGGTGACATGTGAGCGGAATTTTGAAGAGTGAGTAGGAGTTTGCCAGGTGGAGAGTGGGGGAGCACTGCAGGCAGCAGGAAGCAGCCGGCGCAGAGACATTGAACGGCTATGAAAGGGCACAACAAGGGATGAAGTGATACTTTGGTGCGGCTGGGACTAAGAGAGAGGATGGGTGGGTGGGTGAGGCTTCGGGAGGAGCAATTTGGAGTCAGATGTTGAAGGCTGTGAGCAAAGGAATAAGCAGTCGATTTATTTTTCTAGGGGGTGTGTGTGGGTTGCGGGGGAGGAGAGTTGCTCTACCACCGGTAAATATTTAAAGTCATGATCATGTGGAAATGTAGTGCAATGGGAAGAAGTATCTGAGAAGATATCAGAAGGTGAGGGTTCTAGAGCTGGGTCTGCTGGGAAGTGGAATGTGACTGGGTGAATACACTGCCTGCCTCCAGTGAATCTCTGACTTCCTATTCACAGGAAGCAGCTGCAATGAAAACAGTACCATAACCTTATGATCTCTGATTGGTACTGGAGGGCAAATAGAAAAATTCAAGGATCCAAAATGAGTAGCAAGTGATCATGGATCTTTTTAAATAACAACCCAGTGCTGCTTTGTCCATGGTCTCCTGGCTTGGATATTTAACCCATCAAACCTCCTTGCACAATGGACTACTCTTTGTTTGCTGCCATCAGCACTGCAAAGCTATCATGGGTTCCCCTTTTCATCACTTAGTTGTGAGTATTTCCTGGAGTTACTGCTAGGAGCACTGGGAGCTGACACTGAGGCAGAGGTGACAAGGTGAGAGAACATTAGATCATCACCACTGGTAGTGTTAGGAGGACTTTTCCAGCTTCCGTGGACACCACATATGGTAAAAGCTGCCACACCCATTAGCTCACAATAAAAGTTCATTTTGCGATCTTTGTTTAGTGGGGTGGAATACTGACTATCCGGGGCTCTATTCTATGTTACTGTTGTCAAGGAAAAGTTCTTATTTATCCTTGGGACACTCTTGCTCCTTTCTCTCAATGTGGATGCAAGAAATCTTATCTCTCTTTGGCTAAGGAACCTCTGAATTTGCAAGACAGATTGGAACTACTCAGAACAGAGAAACTCAGCATGTGCAAACCATACATGGTTGGCTTTTACTCTGGGTCTTCTCAGAAGACTTAATCACACATCGTTCTTGCAAGAACAAGCAGCAGAAGACAGCACAGAACTTAGTATGACACCAGAATCTATCCAACTCTTCTCTGAAATCCTCTTTTCTCCTTCATTAAGTACCCTTTATTCACTGAATTCTACTGTACCTGAGAATAAGTATGAGGTTCCCACAGTTAGTTCAATATGAATGAGATATCAAAGACTGGTCTCAGTACTACTGGTATTAGAGTTGTTACAAAAAAGTTTGATTTTAGGGTTTCTCCTCAGGTGTACTTAGTTAGAAATTCTGGGTTGGAGGGACAGAAATCTGCTGGGTTAGAAAGCACCCCATGTCACCCTGATACACAGCAGAATCTAAGAACTACTAGACTAAATGATTTCTGGTTCCTTGTGTTTCTGTAAATTGATTCTATTCGGAATAAGTATTTACTAAGGGTTTTGCCCCAAGGAGCACAGTCTAACTGAGGAAAGAACATATAATAGAAACAGCACAATACCTTGAATTCATTTTCTTTATCTTTAGTGCCTTTGTGAAATGGTCTGTCATAGCGGAATTTCCAGATGTGATTCACTTTATAGAAGCTTTTGATGTTGTCTGGAACACCCTCTCTCTGCAGAACCTCCTGGCTCTCTGGAATAGGTGTCACGGCGTAGATCTGCAAGTCTGGGTTCAGAGAGTCAAGGAGGAAACCCGATTTGGCAAACTCAATGGCAGTCTAGCTCAAGGGGCGCTGTGGTGGGGAGAAGAGGGTGCGTAACCATCAGGTGTTTCCATTTGGTCAACGGCATCAAAAAATGGACAAGAAGGTGCCAGGAACTAGGTTCATAGAAACTCATTTCTCAAACTAAAGAATTTGAACTAATTTTAAAAGCATTTTATCAGTTTGAAATTTCTATGACCCACGAATTTATTTGACATTGACTTCTCTGTGGCTGGGGTAGGGTGGGAATGAGATCTTAAGGTACCCAAATTATACGACCTCTAATTTTTACATCTAATCCATAGTCTATTCATGAGGCCATCTTCAGTCAGTCCCTGCATGGCCCTTTTAAAAATTACTTGTTTAAAAAACATATGAATAGGTCCATGCAACCATGACCAAAGAGATAAGCCAGTACTGACAGTGACTTCTACTTACCATTCCTTATCTGCAACCTCCCCATACTGTGGTATCCATTCTCCCAAAACTTGTACTGATGAGAGTATTTAGAGTTCATATCACATGAACTACAGATACTACATAGTTGTATATTTACTCTTCTCATTCAAGGAAGGTATTCTTTCAGTTACATCTTGAATATTTAACTTTTCTCATTCAAGAAATTCAGCAAAATATTTTGCTTTATGTAATGGTTTGATTCTGTGGCACTTTACTTTCTACTTTGAAATGGTATCCAGAATTGTCAGTGGGAATTTCTTGTCCTTAAGACCATCAGTGTCAGGAAGAGACTGAGGGATTCTGAAAGGAGTGCTGGAGTGAATTCACTTTCTCTATAATGACTATATACTTTCAGTTGAGTTACTTGTGTTTAGATGATGGGGATGTCAAGCATATGGATAGCAATTATGACAAGTGGTCGAGGATGCCATGGCTCAGAAGCCTCAAAAGATACTAGAGTATATACCTCTTTCTCGTCCCTTCTTTATTCCAGAATAAAACTATCAAGGGATCAGGGGGTGAGCAATATGTGCCTGTAAACATAATGCTGTTACTTCCTTGAATTGAACTAGTTTCCATAGGATCTATCAGAGGAAAAGTATTCTAAAGGAAATCACTAAAAAGAGCATTTAGCAGGACTGAGCTACAGAAAAGTCTTAATGAAAAGGAAAAAAAAATCTTTAATGGAATTTTTAAAGGTTTTCTTTTCAACTGACACCATGGTAATTAATAGAACAATTTTGTTCTGAGGCTAAAGCTAAGCTAAAATTAAGGAGAAGAGAAAGAGGGAGAGTAAGAACATGGCAATTGAAAAGGGATCTCTGGCTGAACCACCTTGCAAGAAAGTGCTCTGCAGGCTCACAGCCAGCTTGATCTCACTGGAGCCACCTTTGAGATGTGGATACACTGTGCTTCTGCCTGGAAGATGGTCTCATCGGGCTGGTTGGCGTGCTGCATGGCGATGGCGTGCGGGAACTCGTTCAGCATCCTCTGTTGGAAGGCCTCCAGCCTCTCATAGTCATGCCCTCGACACACAAACTCCTTATTCTGGAGGTGCAATTAAACAAATTAGGACCATACAGCTGAGTGCCTTGATTCCAGAGAGAGAGAGAGAGAAATGATGACACTGGCATATGCCTCCCCCCCTCGTTAACAGACTAAAAACACACACACAGTAAGTCTGAAAAATCTGGCCAAATAGTACAAATTCAGGGCAAAGATCAAGAGTTTACTTTCTGTTCCTTCTAATTTTTTTAAGTAATACACAAATTTCAAAATTCATGAAAAAGTATTTTTTTTAAATTGGGGTAACATTACTTTTAATAAGGCCCGGTATCGTGCCTCACTTTTCAAGTGTGCAATTGCATTGTTTTTAGTATATTTAGAGTTATGCAACCATCAGCACTGACTTCAGAACATTTCAGAAATCCATATCCATTAAGAATCACGCCCCACTCCTCCCTTCAGCCTTTGGCAACCAAGGGCTACTTCCTGTTTTTTTGTTTTTTAAATCTACTTTCTGTTTTATAGATTTGCCTATTCTGTATATTTCATATAAATGGAATTCTACAACATGTAGTCTTTTCTTCTACTTGGCTTTTTAATTTAACATAATGTCTTCAAGGTTGATCCATTTTCAGAATGTTTTATTACTTCATTCCTTTTTAAATTGCTGAATAGTCCCTTGTGGAAATATACCACAGTTTGCTTGTCCAACAGTTGATGAACATTTGAGCTTTTCCAATTTTGGTTGTTATGAATAATGCTGCTATCAACATTTGTATACAGGTTCTTGCATGGACGTATATTTTCATTTCTCTTAGGTATATACTTAGGCATGGAAGTGGGCGGTTATATTTTTTGGTACATGAAACATACATCATCTTTTCTTAAAAAGGGGACACATACCTATAATTTAAAAATTCCAAAATAAAATACTAATTTTAAAAGATATATGTATTTATATGTTCACAGCAGCATTATTTACAATAGTTAAGGCATCGAAATAACCTAAGTGCCTAGTGACGGATAACTGGATAAAGAAGTTGAGGTATAGATACTCAATGGAATACTACTCGGCTATTAAAGAGAAAATTTTGCCTTTTGTGACAACATGGATAAAATTTGAGGTGGTTAGGTTAAATAAATCAGAAAGTGAGAGATAATTACCAATAGTCTCTTCATATCTGGAATATAAATAACCAAAGCAAAAAACTAACAGATTATAACAAAAGTAACTCGTAAACTGAAAAATTAAGATGGTTACCATAAAAGAAGGGGAAGGAGGGTGGAGGAATGGGCATAATGGACCAGTTTCATAGGGTGCTGACACTAGAACTTAGGTGGTGGGTGAGGTAAGGTTTATGCACTACGGGTGTGAAGCTGTATCCTCAAAATTGATATAGTATTGAAAATTAGTGGTAAATCAAAATTTAATTAAAAAAAAACATTCCAAATAGTACAGGGTATAAAATAGAAAGTGAATCTCTTTCCCACCCTTGACCTCAGTCATTCTCCTCAAAGGAATCATTCTTCAGAGATAGTTTACACATATAAAACATTGTTAACAGGCTATCCATTTTCTAGGAAAAAAAAATTTTTGTGATACAATTATGTAACTCTTCATTTAAGCTTTAAAAGTTATCTTGAATTGATCAAACAATAAAAGGAAAATTTCAATGCTCTTTGCTTTTAAATCAAAGAACAGGTCAGAAACTTATTTCCTACAAAGGGTCTATTTGGCCCCATGCACTGAAGTGCAGTGCCCTTTGGAGACCAGTAGAGGGTAATCCTGTGCTTTCATTTTGAAGGGAATGCTGCTTTTAAGACTCATGATACAGAACTTGATTTATTCTAATTGCTATTCTAACAAAATTTATATCATTTGCCAATATAACTTTCTAATTTTTAAAATTCCCTTTAAAATTATGGCTCCTAAACTATTTTTAACTTTACATATTTAATTAATTGTATATACCAGATTGCTGTCTAGGGACCCTCATATTTCAATTGCTAGCTGAACTCACAATTTAATCAGAGCTACCTTAGGACTTTTGCAGGCTCTTCCTCTGCAGAAAATATTAAAAATCATATTATATGACTGACTTGATATGACAAATTTCAACGTTATCTAACATATATGATATAGTGTACATTACAGCATTTTCTTTAACCTGAAAGTTGACTCTTCTGATTTTTAAGATAAAACAGCTTGGTAGGTCATCTAAATTACTACTGTGTCTAAACACTGCATCTTGTGCGGAATGGATCAGTTAGTCCCTAGGATGCTGCAGAAGAAATGTAACCTCTTTGTCTGCCTGATTTGGAGTGACCAGAGGCAGGGACTGTTCTGCAGCAGAGAACTGTCTGGGCCCTCCTGTGGGGTCTCTGGTCCTCTGTGCACCCACGACTATAAGTATCCTCACTCTCCCAGGAACCGGGCTGCTGCACAGGGCTGTGGCTGACAGCACATCCACTGTCACAGCTTACGCCTTCAAACTCAGCAAATGTTCTGAATTTGCCACTGTTTTTGAGAAGCGAGTTTTCCTCTCCTCAGGCAGATCTATCTGCAGAGTCAATGTTGTGACCCTGCACATCATCACGTGCATTGTTTTTAACACAAATTTTCCTTATGTATGTGGCATCCAAATACATAGACATTTCAGTCAAATAAAGACAGCCTTGACCTGTCTTGGAGTGTTTGTCCCATATACTATTAAAATGACTCCTTTGTCTATGGTGTTTGGCTATTCTGGGATAAAGAAATATATATGTTTATATATTTTTTTCAACTTACAAATATTCATAGTTACTTATTATAAATTTATTGCTTATAAATATGTATTACTAATACATGTAACTTTCATTCCGAAAGGCAGATAAGTTAGTAATTGTAAATAAAGAATGAAGCCGAATCTTCCTCCTCTCCCTTCCCCTTGTATCTATCATATGTGCTGACAGTTAAAGGAAGATTTAGGACAACCCCAATCAATACCAACATAATTGTATACTGAGATAGAAAATTTGAAATGAATTCACTCAATTTCACCAATTATCCCACACATTTCTTAGGTTGCTTGGAGAGGTACATTTCCTTTCCTAACCAATGTTTTTATATAAGATGTTACATATTGAAATGTTCAATAACAATTCAAGTGTATATATAAACTAACTGGCACAGTGTGAAGATGGTAAGAATGGAGCAAAGTATTTCATTATCCAGTAGATACCTTAGAATGTCTGAACAATTGCCTTTGTAGAAGTAGTTTATAATAGCAATAAATTGGATCCCCTTTCCACAGAGTTATCAACTAGACCAAACAACATTCTCCATAGGATTCTGGAGGCAGGATTTTCACATGGTATAAAACTGCGATGTTTTCCCACAGCCCGCAAGTCCCAGCCTGAGTGCCCGTCATTTTTCTCTAATGCTAACACTATGCAAACTGCAGACTGAACAGAATAGTCATTTCAACCACACAAGAGGAACAACTATAATGACCAAAGATTGCTCAAAAGATATAGAACACTTAGCAACTTAGGAAGAAAAATCAAAAGATAGCGATCTTGGGGAATTATTCCAAAGAAGATGTTCTAGATTGGTGTGGTGTTTGCAACCTAAAACTCTCAAAGAAAATCTCACGAGGCTATTACCTGTAATAAAATGACAACATGTCATTAATGTATTGTTTTTCTTGATATTGGCAGTATGAAAGCAAATAGTAAATTACTTACTCTTAAGAAAAATGGAAATTTTTTCCCATAAAACCCAACTCTGAAGAACTCTGGTTCAAGACGTTGCTGGTCCATAATTTTGTCATACAAAGAGGCTTCCATCATCTAGTAAAACACAGGAAAAATAATAAACATTTGATCTCATCCTTTAGTACTATCAATTTATTGAAGAGGAATTTTTTCTCAACAAAGAGGTATTTTTTCTATTTAATTCAGTTTTCAGAAAAGAAGGTTTGACTTCCTTGCTATGCTTTAAGGCAGGGATCAGCAAACTTATTCTGTAGCTGCCCAGGGCGTAAATATTTTTGGCTTTGCAAGCCACATGGTCTCTGTTGCAATTATTTAGTTCTGTGGGGTGAGAGACTGTAGTTTGCTAACCCCTGCTTTAAAGCAAGTGTATAACTACATGTTCTCACCAAAGAGAATGATTCCTATATACGCACTCTGCTGAAGACATGTTTTTTTCATAGTTCAGTAAAAATTAGCATGAACCATTAGGAGCAAAACCTTTCTGGAGGATCCTAGTGCCAGATGCACTCACTTGTGGACCTGTTTCTACATTAAACACGGTGATTCAGGACATCTGAGAAGTACAGCTTTGTATTGGCTTCAGTGATAAGCCAACAAACCAAACCAAAGGAGGTCTATCATGCAAAGTGCTATCCAGGCTGCAGGCTCACAAGTGTGTCTTTGACAGTGTTGAAACTATGAAGCCCATGAAGCTTATGGCTTCCCATTCATGGTATTATCATCCCCAGGGTTTCCAGAGAAAGACTAATATTGCACTTGAAAACTTTTCCCCTTCTCCCGCCCTCAGTAACAGCCCCCCAAAGAGCAGTTCACATGAAGTGTAATGCTTTGGGTTTATAAAAATCTTAGTGACTATGGGACCCAAGGGTTCTCACGGGTAAACATTGTAACCTCAATTCTGTTGTAGGGACAGGATGCCAAGGGAAGCACAGCAACGTTCTTATGTAAAACGGCAGTGCCTGCCAGAGTCAGCATGATGGACTGAAATGACAACAAGGTTTTTTCTCTTTAGTTTTCATGTTTGCAGATATGTTGATGAACTGCGGACATGAGCCATGGTGCCAAAAGTAGCCAGCCAGTCTCTGCCACTTGAGTAAGTTACTTTTGGGGCAGGGACTTTCTTTCGCGAGCTGTTCAGGTTGAGGATATCATCTCATAAATTGCTACCTTAGCATTACAAGGCAACATCATAACCTTTTTATAAAAACATAAAAAATGAGTGATCCTATTTTAGAAACTCTCAAGAGAGCAAAAATTGTAAAATGACACAATATGTTCATAACTCTAAAGAATCAGGATTTGGAGGTCAAGAGGGCATTGCTTGAACCTGAAAGAGAAGAACATATAAACATTTGGTTCAGTTAGGACACCTGAGCTGGGTCCTAAGATCTTGGTTTAAATCAAGCAAATAAAAACATTTCTAAAGGAAAATAGTTTGACGCCTATAGAATTTGGCTCCCAGATATTTATGAGTGGATGAGTCAGCTATTTCTACTACTTTGCTGTGTAGATTCTGGCAGAAAGAATAGCATGCTGAGACAGAACTGTGAGCAGGCAAGGAGCTCTTCAAACAGCATGGAGATGTTCAAAAGCAAATGAAAGTTTTAGTCCTGGATTAGGTGTATTTCAGATGTGTTTAGAGTAGATTAAGAGCTCACTTTTTGCATATTAATCAATGTATTACAAAGATCAACTTGCTATTTTCTAAACAAGTGGCTGAGTATACGTCAGAAGGACGAGTTATCTGAAAGAGGGTTTATACATGATATATTAAGATGCTCACAAAGTCAATTTCAGAAAACCAAACCAGAAAGTTATTCAAATCAGGATGCCATACTACCATTAAGATGCATCCAGGTAACTTACCCTCATTTTGCTCAGGTTTCTGTAGTCATAGTAACTCTCGTACTGTTCTGCAATCTTCCGGCACAAGATGATGCCATTCTCCCAACACTGTGGACAAATGAGAGGCATAAATGTAAAGCTGTCCAAAGGTTTACTTATTTTCACCTAAAGGTTACAATGCAGAAGCTTTCAGATCATCCAGTCTTACAGCCTAATCTTTATAACCTACCTCTAATACTACCATTGCAACGTTAAGCATGAAAAGAGCAGGCAATTAACATGTAAATCATTAAAACTCTGTAGTAAGTTGGAACCACAATCTACCATTAATTTAGCCATTAACACATGGTGCAGAAACAACATTTTCTGGTGTCATTTCGGAATCATCATCCTGAAATAACTGTAATTCCACAAAGGCCAAGTAGATGAATAAACAGGCCCTCAGAGGGGGGAATTACCACTGACCCCTAAGGCCCAATTATGCACAACTGGAATGCTGGGTCTCCTATTTGACTCAATTGCACTTGTAAATGGTGAGGGTCTAACCCAGCTGGGTACTCTCAGCAGAAATGCAAAAGTTCTTTTATCAAGCACAGATGTGATCACACTTTTTTACAAAGGGCTGGGCAGTAAACTATCGGTTTTGTGGGCCACACAGTCTTTGTCACTCAACTGAGCGTTGCCATTGAAGCACAAAAGCATTTATAGACCTGAATGAGCTTAGCTGGGTTGTAGTAACAGTTTGATCTATGGATGCTGAAATGTGAATTTCATGGAATTTTTACAAGTCAAAATTATTTTGATTTCTTTTAACTATTTAAAAATATAAAGGCAATTCTTAGACTGTGGGCTTTACAGAAACAGTCAGTGAGTCATCTGAACCATGGGCATGCAACCAATGATCTAGCACAAATTTCTGTGAATGGGCCAGTATTTTGAGTAGCCTATTCTACAGTGAAAACTTTATAGCAGGAGGACCCAAAAGCATTTTCTTGCTATTAATGCAATGATGTCAGTGTAGTTAGATAAATAATAAAGGAGGATAGGAAAGAAGCAACTTCCTTGTATCACATTTTTAGATGCACCCATTATATTTTGTAGAAGAATGACAGCCAATGGTTGTCTTATAATTTTCTGTTTAACCTTGGCAATTTGGAAGATATATTTATATCTGAGACACACCACCAAGGCATGCAAGTGTTCAGATCAACTAAATTATTAGTTCAGTCTTTCGAAACCTCACAGCATCTCTAAGCATATGACAAAATGCCATAAATTTCTCATAAATTTTATTAATTTTTAAAATTGAACATTGTATTTTTTTCCTTCTTTATATAGATGACATCAATTGTGGTCCCCATGGATTTCCCACCACCATTTCACCAGTGCACTGTCACCTCAGTCCCTTTATAAGTTTCTAAGCACATTCAGCCTCATTTTGTACCTTATAAGAAGGGAGAATGGGGCAAAATGCATGCAAATCTGGGGAGGTTACTAAGCATTAATAATGATTTTTCAGAGAATAAAACACCTGGATGTCAACTCTAAATCAGTGTTTCTCAAAGTGTGGTCCAAGGTTCATTCGCATTAGAATGTCCTGGATACCTCACTGTAATGACAGAGGCCTCCAGGCCAGACCGATTTATTTAGAATTTCTAGGAGCGGGGCCTTGGACAATCTGCACTGCACACTCTCAGGTGCTTTTAATTAGTATTGAAATCTGAGTTCTCCTGTTTGAAAAGGTGGGCATCAGTTAGCTAGAAAAAAACCAGAAATGTAGTATCTACACAATCACCTCGGAAAGGCTACTTTTGACTTACTTTGCCTCGGTCAAAGTTCTGGATGATGGCGAGGTGCAGGTGCTCCTTGCGCTGCCATTCTGTTTGCATGGGGTAGGTCAGGAACTCCCGGAGCGGCCGGTCAGACCATTCCAGCAGCTCATCATACAACAGGAGAGTATATGCAGCCTCTGAAAGTCCAGTGGGAAGGCGATGATTGAGATGGGTGTGCTATGTGACCTGAGTCCCCCGGGTTGCCTCTCAAACTCTTCAGCAATGGCCTCTGAAGTCATTGCGTGTTTGGTACAATTGGACTTTCTTGGGGAAACATATAAAGGGGTGATTCTATACATATAAGTGGAAATGGTGACCTGAACCTTAAGGATAGTTGATGGACAGGTAGTGTAGATCATACTTGCCATTCGGCAGGTCTCTTCTTTATCTGAACCATAAATATGGTCAGACTGATTAAAGATAGGAATCAGAATTCAGAGTCATTGATGAAGGACTATGCTAACTTCCCCTCTAATTGTAATTTTGTCCATCTTCAATAAGATGGACAAAACCTTGTGTTACCAATCTATTTAACTACCAACTATATATGTAGCTCAAAAAACATGATAGCAGCTTCTAACATAATTATTGACAAGTAGAATTCTTTTCCTTCATTTATTTGCCTAAAGGGAAACTGCACATAAAGTTCCCAAGTAACATGATGTTCTAGTACTATGACTCAGCCATCTCAATGTGTAAAATACAGTTGTAATAAGAAAGGCCTGGGCCCCTATTACTTTTTCCTTCCCTTTTACTGATGGAAGTCCTGTGAGGTATAGGCTCTGACCTTTCTTCTCTTCAATTACCTTTGGTGAACTCAATCTCCTGGCTTCAATGACAGCTACAAAAGCTTTCCTAACCCACCAGCTGCTCTCTAATCCCACCTCATTCAGTTTGTGCGCCGATCATGTTTTCCCCCTGATTAAAACCAGCCAATGACTCTCAGTAGCTAACAGAAGAAATTCAGGCTTCCTAAAGTGACAGTGATGGTTGCCCAGGATCTGATTCCTATCAGTCTCTCCAAGCACATTTTCCCATTGTCCTTCCATAGGTAAGAAGGAGCTCACCAGTTTCTGTCCAGAAAAGCCTCCAGCACCCATAGTTCGAGCCCTTTGACCCCCACCATCGGTTTTTGATGAATGAAACAAAATGCATCCTGACCTAGGGGCAGCCAGGTACAAGGAGGAGGGAGTGTGAGGGTGCCCTTTCCTGCATGGGCACTGACCAACCATTTTCCATGTGGAGATTGGCTATAAGATGGATAGAGAGTTGATTAGCTGGTGGATGTAGAAACTGAGCTGAATCACCACCCTGTAGGTTGCTATGGAAAACTGCTTTTGATAGGACAAGATGATAATGTTAACTAGATTATCAGATCTGTGCTGTATTTTGAATAGTCTTCAAGTTTTCACTGAGACTTCCTGAGATGATATCCTGATCTTTTAATTTCGCACATATCCTTAAAATAAATGCCATGCATCTAAGAAAACCCATCCCTTTCTGTTTTTCTGTCCACACTCTTGGCTCCCGCCATCTGAACAAATGTGGTTCTCCTCACACACCACACGAACTCACACCTGTGGTGTTCACACCCTGTTGTCTCAACCTTTTCCACTTAGTTACAGAATAACTCCTATTTTCTCTTAATGACTACTTAGGAATTGTCACCTTGGTTTCTCGAATTTCTATTGCATCTCCCATAGCATCTGAGCACTGAGACAATATCCTTGAGACTATCTCAGCATTTCGCATGTAAGGATGAGGAGGACAGAGGGAAGCAACTGCCATCACTGAAGCCTGCAGGAGTGACTTAAAGGATGATGAAGGTCAAGTTAAAGAGACAATGTAGAATGTTGGTTGTCAGGACATGGGAGGAAGGGAGAGGGGAAGCTGTTGTTTAAATGATTGAGAGTTTCAGTCTGGGAAGATGAGAAGTTCTGGATGGTGGTGGGCCTCACAGCATTGAGACCATGCTTCATGTCACTGACCTACATGTGGTAAAATGGTTAGATGGTAAATTACATACACTTTACTACAGTAACATTTTTTAATTGGAGGGCAATAAAAGGTTTCAAGTTTCGAAACTGCTTTCTAAATCATGCTTGTTCTGGGAAGCTGAACAAGGTTGAATAGCTGAAGGGTCAGATGTGGGTGACTTGCCCTGGGAAAGTGTGAGAAAACAATAGGTACTGGCAGACCAGTAGAGGAAGCTGACAAATCACTGAACGGTGACATGGGAAGGGGTGCAAAGTACACCTGCTTCAGAATTTACTTGGGTAAAATAATGGTGTATATTTGAGGTAAAGGGCATGTGTAGAGGATATTCTAGGATATCTTGATTAAAGAATGGGGGGCAACAAAGTAGATTATTGGGGTCGAATTTGAACGCAATTGCTAATCTTAGATACCTTACTGCAACTTACTATGTATTTGTTCTTTTCTGTCTTTAGAAGATAATTTTATTTACTGAAGAGGGAAGAATGAACCACATTTCCAACAATCTTTTAAAAAGTATTTATAATTCTGAACAAAAGGTGTTACCACTAATTAAACGTGGGTCATCTCATTTCATCATTTTAAGGAGAGTACAGCAAGGACACCAATACGAAAAAAAAAGAAAAAGCCTAAGTGGAGAGTTAGCAATGGGTGGCACTGCTATAAAAGTCTGATAAAGGGGTAAGCCATTTGAACAGAATCCTATAAAGATTGAAAAGTTTTTCCATCAGTTCTACTTTCTCCAAGGAGATACAAAAATGAAGACAGAGAGAGATGACTAAGATATTATATTGGCAAAGGACTTCTTAAGACTTTGGGGAACATAAAACTGCAAGTTGAGTAAAGAAATTTAAAAAATAGATTTACCCATTTCTAAAATATAATCAGACAGATTTGGCCTTGTTTTCAGGGAACCAAAATATCTCCGAGCTATTTGAAGAACTCATCCTCAGTTCCCCCTCTTATTTCCTTTTATATGGACCCTAAAAAAAAACCTACTAGGTTATTTCTACAGATACAAAAACTAGGTTCATCATTTCACTCAAGATTTGACTAGTGAGTACTCTAAGATGACTATTTAAACTCTCAGGCCACATAGTAAATTCAATCATTTTAGTCATTAAATCAAATCTATCAGCACATCTGTATGAAGGGGTACCAAGGCTTCCTAAGTGATTAAGGAATTATCAATATTGAAGGAGAAAAATGTGTTCTCCAGCTATTAAAAATTAATTGAGTGCATTCATTAGAGATGCACTTAAATCTTACATTGACTACTAAGCATTATTCTAAGAACTAGATGAATAAAAAAATCACTTCTGTACTCAGGGATTCATTTTTTAACTGGAAATTTTCTGTTTGGAGGTCTGTCTACTTACCTACCTACCTACCTACCTACCTACCTACACACACACACACACACACTGTATATTATGATGAATTAAAATAGTATGGTAAGTGTTTTAATGGAAATCTGAAAAACTGCAATGGGGAAAAATTTGGAAACATCAGCATAGCCCATGGATCTGGGATAGTGAGGTCATGGAGCTGGTGAAGGAAAGAGATGGAAAAGAACTCCATGAAGATGAAACCTTCATAGAGAAGATAAAGCCGTGAATCTTGAAGGAAGAAAAGAAAGAAAGCAGTCCAAATGGAAGGATGAGGTTGAATGGAGAGGTGTTAATTCAATTATGAGAGGCCTTCAATAAAATGAACTTTATTTTGTAGAAGATATGTTCTGGTAGAGTTATATCTTGAGAATGGATTGGCAAAATTTTCAGGTAGTAGATGACTAAGGATTGCAGGCCATATGCTCTTTGTTGCAACTCAGTTCTGCCATTGTAGCACAACAGCAGCCATAGACAATATATAAATAAGTTGGTGTGGCTAAGTGCTAAGGAAACATTCATGACAAAATCAGGTGATTGGCCAATAGGTTGTAGTTTGCTGACCTCTGTTCTAGCAAATAATGGTGGTGACAGTTAAGAGAACTCAAGGTGAGAGATAATGAAGACCTAAATGAAAGTATAATGATATAATGAAAAGGAAATGGTTTTGAGAAATTTCTAGGAGATAAAATCAAATAAGTATCATGAATGATTACGTGAGGAAGATTAAGAAGAGAGACAGCAAAGATAATATTAAAGTTTCTAAACTGAGCCATGTTGCTATTAACTTAAATAGTGGAACTGTAGCTACAGATATAAATTCTGGGAACACAAGCACCATTTTAGAAAAGATTTCTTTATTCTATAATTGAGGGAGGGACCATAGGTCAGGAGTTCTTGCAAAAACAGTGTGGAAAGACTAACATTTGTAGTTTCTAAATCTAGCTAAAAGGTTCTTGTTCTGGTTAAGATGCAGTGAACATATTCTACCCCATCTTTCCCACTTATTACAACTGAAAACTCTATACAGAATATATATGGCAACTACTGGAGGACTCTGAAATGTAGATAAGAGGAGGTAGACAGAGTAGGACTATCAGTAATCAAAGGAAGATTATACAGTGTTGGTTTTCCTATTTTGTTTGGTCTCAGAAAGGTCTTAGACTTTGCTATAGCAGAGACTGCATAGGAAGGCGGAAAAAGCTCTTAAAAAAAAAAAAAAAGCTCCTTTTGTCAGGGGATTAGGAAGAAGACATTCTATGGGATGAAGTACTTTTGCTTCTTCAAATCCACTCTGAATCCTATGAATAAAGCTGCAAATCTTCGGTGGTGACAGTGGGAACAATGACAGTGACAATAGTAACATTCATTGGTCTTTTATTTCACTGCTTTTGCCCCAGGAAGAGGGATGATAGGGAGTACAACATAGTGTGGAGGGGATCATTCCTTGGATTTGAGTACTATGCCTTTGATCAAGGAATTTCACTAGGTATAGGGACCCCTGGAGGATGGGAAGAGTGAGGAAGAGCAGAGAGGAGGGAGATGAGGAAAGAGATTATTCAATTCTGTATATTCTGGGACCATCCTCAAATTGAACATGGGCAGAATGAACCAGAATCAACATAACAAATATTTTTGAGAGATGAACTATGGTACAGAGATCACTATCACTATCTCAAACTGAGCTGGATCACACACACACAGGAAAGAACAAGTTAGTACTGAAAAGTCTTTGAAAACTGAATGGACATTAGAATCACACCCTTTAGAAGGTGGTTCAGGACTGGAGGCTTCAAACCAGCTAAATTGATTATCTGTTCATAGAAAAAAAAGTCAATATTCTCCAAATTTTAATGGAAGCTAGAGACTCATAATATATTCAAAGTGTCCATGATCAAATCCATATTTATTTGACATTCAAGGAATCAGGAAGACTAAACAACCCTCTAAAGAAAAAGGCAACAAACAGATGTCAGCCCAGAGATGACTCAGATGTTGAAATTAAAGAAAAACACTATGGAGCAATTATTACAACTATGCTCTTTGAAATAAAAGTGAATACTCTTGAATAGAAAGACAGAAGTTCTTTGTAACAAAATGGAAACTATAATCAAGAATATCAAAGGGAAATTTTAGAATGGAATACTATAACAAATATTAAAATGTCACTGAAAGGGAGCTCTAAGCTAAATGGAAATTACAAAGGAGAGTCAGTGGACTTGAAAATGGCACAACAGAACTGATCCAACCTGAACAACAGAAGGAAGAAAAATTGAAAGAAGAATGGACTCCCAGGAACTTATGGAATAATTCCCAAAGGCCTCATATCCATATCATTGGAGCGCCAAAAGAGAGGAGAAGGACTGGTACAGAAAATACGTTTGTAGAGATAATACCTGGAAACTTGCCAAATTTAGTGAAGGAAAAAGTTTATAAATTCAAGAAACTTGGCAAACCCACATAGAAAATCTTAAAGAAAACCACGCCCATATATATCAAGTCATTGAAAACTAAGTAAAGCCTTGAAAGCAACAATTTAAATGACTGTAGCTGTCTCATCTGAAACCATGGAGTCCAGAAGGTTGTAGAAAACAATTTTAAAGTACTGAAACAAAAGAACTGTGTATCTTGACAGATATAGAATCTAGAACACAACAGCTAGCAAATTTTCCTTCAGGAATGACAGTAAAATAAAGACATTCTTTTTTTTTTTTTCCAAATAGTTTTTTTTTTTTTTAAGATTTATTTATTTATGCATACAAGCACTGGGGTACAGGCCAGAGTCCAAGCAGGTGAGATGATTCACCAGAGATAGAATGGGGAGCAGAACAGGCAGACTGACTGAAACACACTGCTGAGGGGAGCAGCGGGCAAGGCAGGAGAGGTCTGCTACGCCAAGTGGGTCACCTCCCTGGCCCACGGCAGGGATCGAACTCATGCTACAGTGGCTGCGGTTTGCTTCATAGTGCATTGCTTAACCCAAAGCGCCACCAGGAGGCCCTAAAGACATTCTTAGATGAAGGAAAATGAAGAGAATTCTTCCCCACTAGAACTTCTTTAAAAAAGTGCCAAAATAGTGTTCACAAAGTAACAGTGATATAATAAAATAAATAATATATATACATATCTTAAAAAATACTAAAACAAGTTTTTTTAGGTTGAATCAAAATGGTAAGAGGGAAGTTTATAAATTCTCGACTGAAGAAATAGTAACAGAAATGAATACTGAAATGAACAGAAATATATAAGCAAATATAATAGGTTCTTTTTATTCTTTTAAGTTTTTAAAAATATCAGTAGGTATAGGTTGCAAATCTTTGCACTGAAGGCAAAAATTATGACAGCATTCCATGGGGATTTCAACATTTATAGATGTAATAAAAATGAAAAAAACAACGAGTATAAAATGACCCAGTTGCTTGTAAAGTTCATATAGTTAGCTTGAAGTGACATAATACTAACCTTAAGTACACTGTGAAAACTTAGGTGTGTGTATGTAAAAGCAAGCTCTAAAAACCTATGCAAAATATTGTCTAGATATAGTAAATACAATAGCATTTATAGTAAAAAATCCAATATGCAAATTGAAATTTAGTACTTAGGAAAAATTCCAGTAAGAGTAAATTACAATTTTAAAGTTGAAATGTATGAGTCCTCAGTTCTAATGATAAAAAGCAGAGGAGTTATCATGATTAATACACCAGTGTCCAGCCCACTTCCCCCCAAAGCCAGAGTTACCTGTGAAATTCTGTGCCTTGAGATGCAGGTCATAAAGTTTGTGGATGTAGCGTATGTACATCTCTTCCTTGTTCAGTTCAGTCTTATAGAAGTTCTGTAAAAAAGAGTAAAAGTAGGGACAGTTTCTCAGCAGTCATGGCCACAGCATCTCCCTTTTTGCTTGACGTTTCATATCATAACCAAGAGAACTAAATTTTTTCATATAAAATTTGTTTGTTAAACTGATAAAGACTGTATTTTCACACAGAAGTCTTTAAAAAAGAAATGACGAGACCCAGTGACTTATTTTTCACTCAACACTGCTTTAGACATTACCTAAGAGTTTTTGGATAAGCTGGCAACTCTTGGGGGTGTTGCTGCCACTGGTTCACATTGCTTTTGTTATTCCCCATTATTTTTTGTTACTTTTAATATCAGAGAGCAATCATCCTCTTCAACTACAATATTTAAAATACAGAACAGGTTAATCTGTTTATCACATTTTGTCACAGATATTCGAAGGATACTTTCTCTAATTTCAAATTTCAAGCATAGGTTGTTTGAGCAAAAATTATTTTCAAGGTATGCTGGTAAGAATAAAACAATTTTAAGAAGCTCTTTATGGTTAAGGCATTACTCTGACTTTCTCGTGTAGGAATTTAGATATTTTCAGTATGTCCAAAACATGAAAGAATTAGTAACAAGATTTTACTTCAAATTATTATTACAGGGCATGCTTATTGAAGGTATTTTGTTTTTGTTTTTTTTTTTTAAAGATTTATTTATGCGTACAAGCACTGGGGTACAGGCCAGAGGTGTGGGGGTGGTGGTGAGAGGATTCACCACAGAGAGCGGGGAGCAGAACAGGCAGATCAACGGAAGTACACTGCTGAGGGCAGCAGCAGGTGAGGCAGGAAAGGTCTGCTGCACCATGTGGGTCCCTTCCCTGGCCGGCGGCAGGGATCGAACTCGTGCTGCAGTGGCTGTGGTTTTGCCTCATAGTGAGTTACTTAACCCACTGTGCCACCAGGGCGGGCCCGGTATTTTGTTTGTTTATAAAAGAAAGTATCTGGATCTCACCAAATTTCTCTTTTAATCGATCACTGGTTATCAAAAACTCAATTTTGAGTTACCTGGATATATTATGTTGGCATCTTAAAGGTATGCTTGTAAGCATCCACAGGTACTCCCGCCAAATTAGAGAGTATTATAGTCCTCATGGAAATTAGTAAACATAGGAGCAAATATATATAAAGTTGGATTCTAGCAAAAGCACACTTGCGTGTGACTCTGTAAGAGGCAATTTTAGTGAGCAGATCACTGTGCATTATGAAACCTCTTCTTAAGCCACCTGACTGCTGTCATTATTGCTGCTGAAGATACTTGGTACGTGGAGGAAGAGAAAACGAGTAGTGAGAGGGGGATAAATCTGCTGACCTGGAGGAGTGACAGGAGTAGTAGGAAACGTCAGGATTTTAAAAAATTCCCAAAGCTGACTTAGATAGAGGGGACTTCAGTAATAACCTGATACCAGTTATCGTGGCTACTTAGATTTGACTTGAGTTTGAAATCAGAGGACCAGGCAAATACACTTTCTGCCCACTACTGAATAGGTGTCCATTCTTCAACATGAGGACTCCTCCAACCTTGCGAAGCTGACATTTCATTGAATGCATCACAAAGAGTAATTTTTTTTCCAGTTTCCATCATTACCCTTCCCTTTCCTCTTGGCTCCTGTAGATCTTGGCATTCTTTAAAAAGCTAAGTAAATAATGTTATTCACTTCTCTCTTATCATAACCAAAATCATTTTAATTAGCAAGAATTGTTGTACCATAAACACAAGTCTAACAATCCCACAGCAGGTTTTTACATTATTAAAGGATGATTTGCTTTAATAGCTTTCTGGTAAAAAGCAGCTTTCTGTGAGAACAAAATAAGCAATCATTCTGTAAATGAATAGTTCTTCTTAAACAAAAAAAGATCTCTCTAGTTAGCAGATGAGAACCTTTCACATATGTCTGGCAAAACTTATAACATCAAGAACAAAACAGTAATTACATTTCTTAGTATTAGGCATGTCAAAGATTATGCATTTTTACCAACATAACATGCCGGTTAACACTGATCTTGTAAAGGAAGTTAGAGCTCCTGCGAAGACAATCCGAAATTGATCTTTTGAAAAAGTTAAGAAGAATCTCTAAGAAGTGAATAGTTGAAGAGGACTATACCAGTGCTAGAAAACATCAAGCACTTTCCATTTGGAGTAGAAACAAAAAGATTAGCTTCAAAATTGTACATTTGGTTCTTTAATAGTAAGCATTCTTATCGTTGCTTGAAATTAGAAGAGCTTTCACAACGTTAATATTTTCTGTAAGGACTATTCTTGGTCAGTGCAAATGCAGCAGGATGAATTCTTTGTCTCAGATGAGTACTGATGGGTCACTGAGTTTATTAAGTCTCTGGCTTATTCTTACCTGGAGACTGAGTAAATACATTAAGGTCAGAGTATTAATTCCTTCATGTGAGGAAGTGATCTCTCCTATTCTATCAGTCAAGGACATAAACCAAGGATCTACATTTATTTATTTATACAGAAGCTATTAGAGCACCATGAAAGATGATGGAGACAAGAAGATTAAAAAAAAAAAAAAGATAACAGCTTTCCTTTGAAGTAACTTAAGAGACTTTGTGCCTGGAGTTGGGGTAGGGCAAGGATTAAAGAAATAAACTGAGCAGAACTGAAGCATAAGGGCATGTGATTTCTCCCACTGAATACTGATGTACAAGCCGGGATGTGGATGAAGTTCAGGCTGAGGCTTTTCACTGTGGTGAAAAGCAGGCCAAAAACTACGGAAACGAAGACAACAAATCTAATGGGAATGACTGACTATGATCAAGGTTAGAAATGAGTGTTAAGAAGAGAAGGAGATGGTCCAACCTGGTGAGTTCAGCCTCATGGTCTGGAAGATACTGTCAGGTCTGATGACAAAAATTATGGAAGAAAGTGCAAAAAAACAAGATGTAGCCTAACAGAAGATGCTCACACCTCACTACTTTTATCAACTGATATTGGAGGTGGAGGTGAACAATTAAATTCAAAATGATGAGGAAGTGGTGGGTGTGGCAAAGAAGTATATAGTCATATACTCTGAGAAGAACAGGGAAGTAAGAAAACTAGGGAAACTGCTAAAAAGACAGTTAGGGACCTCCCTGGTGGCACAATGGGTTAAGCAACGCAGCCACTGCAGCACAAGTTTGATCCCTGCCTCTGGCCAGAAGGTGACCCACATGGCAGACCTCTCCTGTCTCACCCGCTGCTCTCAGCAGTGTGTTTCAGTTGATCTTCCTGTTCTGTTTCTCACTCTGTCTCTGGGGCATCCTCTCAACCCCCACCTCTGGCCTACACCCTAGTTCTTGTATGCATAAATATAAAAAGACAGTCATAAGAAAGCAAAAGTCTTGAACTTTGAAAAGGGGCTATGAGGGGAATAAATAAAACAAATTAAAATGGAATCTGAGAGGAAGCAAAGCAGAATTTCAAGGTGGAAGCAGAGTAAGGTGGCAGGTGATAGATTCTAATGATCGGAGCGAGGACACGAATGAGTATAGACAATATACTCCTTGACAGGTGATGAGATGGAAAAGATGTAGTAGCTACACACAAGGGAAAAGTATTCAATTGTAAGGAAAGATGCAATCCTGTCAATTGCAGTAAAATAGAAGAAATGAGAGGATAGCACAAAGTTAGAAAGATAGAGACACGTACTGGATGTTTCACATATGTGGCGCATATAAGGAAACAAAGACGATGAAATGACAAAGCAAAATAAAAATAAAATGTCAACCAAACTGAGGTTACCAGCAGTAAAAAGGTGGGGCTGGGAGAAAGGGTGAAGGAGGTATATGGAATGGTGGTAGGTTTTTTCTTTTTCTTAGAAAACGTAAACAAACTTTTAAGTACTTCAAATATATGGTGAGGTTCTATTTTGCAAAGTAAGAGAAGGAAACCATGGTGTTCCAAATTTAGAATAGGAAGCAGTCACAAAATCCTCTATTTCAATTCTGATTAAGGGAAATTACCAAAGGCATCACTTCACTCGGCATGAAAATATGAAACGAATGTCCAAAGTTATGATTATTCTTCCACTCTATGGTGCAAATACCATTCTATTTAAAAGTTCTGTGACACATTAATACAAGTTTTAATTTTCCCAGGACATTTCTAGTTTAGCCTGTTATCCCTACCTAATATTTAAACTTACACCCAAGAATATCAAGTTTGAATGATAACTGCGATGGTCAACCTAGTTATAATCCAAACCTTACCAACAGTGGTGTTACAGATTTAATTTGCAAAGAAGACAGTGAAAATTAATTTGTTAAATAGGATACTGTCATTTGTTCACAAGAGACCACTAATATTTATTGAAATGGAGAAGGAAAATCAGAAAGATGGGAAGAAACTATCTGCACTGAAGTGAAAAGATACCTGTCTGGAGACATTGTGCTTTGTCCTGTGAGAACAAGATTCTAGGAAGGTAAAGCCTTGCAACAGTTTTCTGGCATGTAATTCAACCTGAAACTTGCTATGAACCTTGCTTTTAGAACCATTTCTGAAGATTTCTAAGAAACATCTAGATAAGAACACAATGTGGATTAAAAACACATCAAACATAGATTTCTGTGAAAAACAAACATTAGGGTATAAAGAGGAAAAGGGAAAACAGTTTACTAACCAGAAGGCTAACTGTGCAGCCAATCTTTTTGCCATCTACCTCTCCCATTTTCATGCAGTCCCTAAAAACAAAAAGCAATAGTCAGATTCAGTACTTCCTCCCTAGACATAAACATGGTTTGTTCTTTTAGGGAAGAAAATTAAGTACTGTCAGAAACAGGCAATTTGCTAGTTGTTATCAGATAAAGACCCTGTTCAGCAGAGAAACTTAAGCCCCAGAGTGTGTGTTCTCTAGTGGAAGTTGGGGGGAGCAGATATTCCTGAGCACCAGTTTCTGCTGAGAATTTGAATTGCAGGTTGACTGTCAATAGATGGGGTATGGGGAGAAGGAGTGCAAGTGTGTTGTTATACACCTTCTCCGGTGGGCTGGGAAGCAGCTGGCAAGCCTATCCCTCAGCAATGAGGGTGAGAGTTTCATTCTTAAAACAAAACCCCCATGCAGTTAAGTGGGACAAACTGCTTTAATAGTTCAGGTAACTTAAGAATCAAAAAATTATGTCTCTGAAAGGCAGTGACAATGAGTTTCTCTTTCCCCTTTTAGAAGAAAGCATTACACTTGTGCAATTCTATTACATCATTTTCACCCTAAAATGGATGGATTTACTGGTTCTAATGGGCAAGTCAGGTAGCAAAAAAAAAAAAAGACTCTTTTAATAACAGGACTCTGACCACCCCCTCCATTCACTAAGACTTTGAAAGGACTGCCAAAAAAACAAAATGAGACAGGAAAAAAGAGAGGAGAAAAAGAATAAAAAAGAAACCACAATATCACTCTGAGCCAGCAGGAACAAAGTTCCTTGGTCTGATTATCAATTCTTTGCGTAATTAACCCAACTGGGATATTTATTATACTTCAGCTCTTGGAATATCTAACTGAAGCACAGCATATCTGGAAAGTGTGGGACTCAGCTTACCTGTAATCTAACAACCTCTCCATCAGACGAGTCACAGTGGCAATTAATGAAACGCCACTTTCCCTCCATGTTTCCCGCTCAATTTTCTTTAGTAGACTGGAAAAGAAAGAACCCAGGGCATTTTCAACATTTATTTTTATCAGTCACTATGACAACCATTTTACTTTCATCAGTACCTTAAATGCCTTAGCAACAACTGCAACATCTCACAAGTAGCACAATTTGCAAACAATATCTTACCTAGGATAGGGACCAAATAGTGGAATTCTAATCCAGGAAGCATTGACAAAGCAAATTGATTTTCAGATTATCCAAGTCATAAAATACGAACACATACACATAATCATATTTGCAAAACACACAAGCACCTTACAGCTCAAAGACCTTTCTCCCTAGCTTCTCTCTTATGCCGAGAGACTTACACACCTCACACATCAAATAACGCTGCAAAAGCAAAAACAGGAGTACCTCTAAGTTTACTTTTAAGTAAGATCTTGCTGTATTCACATAAAAATGTTTTCCTACCTCTCACTGGAATGCATCTTCATCCAAGCAATTTTACTGCAATGCCACTGCTACAGGAAAATCCTTGTACAGGCGGTGTGACGTTTTGCGTTTTTTCTTTTCACTTAACATTTGCCCACTCAATACATATTGTACTATCTGTGCACTCACTCAACAGTTTCATTCATTTTGTCATTAATCACAGAGGATTTTCTATGTTGTTAGAGCAGATTGATGACTAGTACCAAACCACATCTCTCCTCCTACATTTTCTCTTATCTTAAGCACCTTGGAGCAGAGGCACTATGTAAACACAAAATAATAACGATCATAATAATTAAGATGTTTTACTTTCACTCCCTCTCAGCAAATGAATCATATCCTTGGCAAAGCCTTTATGTCTAAACTTTCTATGCAAGATAAGAGAATATAAACATTGCATTACGAGGATACTTCCCTTTGAATTACATGAGTATCATTTCTGTCTAAAATTTGTTTCACTTTCATCATGACTCAGGAATAACAGAAAATATTTTTTATAAGTATAGCCTGAGTTCATCATCTATCATGCATAATGGAAAAATTAATATTAAAGAAAAAACTACTTGTCAAAGCTTTTGGTCTATGGCAACATTCTCTCTAATTTTCTTCCCCACTACCCACTTCTTGCTTTTGGCATTCCAGCACCCCGTCTTCTGTCTATCTCCTCATCTGTTGGCCGATCATCTAATTTCCTGGTTTATTCTGAATTGGTGCCTAAATTAAGAAGCAGAGAAGTAGCACATGAAGGGATGGAACTTGTCACGACAAATCCCCCAAGGAAAGCTCCCATAGTTTGTTTAAAATGTGTTTTCTTTTTTAAAACTTCTGAACTGCACCTGTTTCCAACTTAAATGCCAAATTGGTATTGAACCAAATACTCAAATGAAAATCTGCCTGCCAAAGCAATGCAGGATGATGTAGAAAATTCCCCAAGTGACAGCCCACACCTCATATACTTTAGAGGCTGAAAAACAAAGAACTCAAGTAAGAATTCTAAAAATATACGGAGACTTCTTTTCTGGGCATGAGTTTCATTAATTTGCACAGCCTCCTCCTGCAGTAAGAAATCAGAGCTACATAATCCTCTTGTAAAAAGAGGCAAAGCTCTGCAGAAGCTGTTTTCTTGACTAACTCAAGACCCACACGTTAAGACTAAGTCTAGAACCAATAGATCTGTTTTCTCAGCCAGGCTTGTTCTTTCCCAGAAAGTCTGTCCTCTCAGTTTACCTGATGTAAACTGAGAAGGGGAGACTATTGGCTAAAAGAGAACAGAATGTCTAGGTAACTTGGGTGACTGGGTCTTTTCATTTTGTCTAAAATCTGACACATGTGCCATGCCGAGTACAGAGAGAACTCATCTGATAAAAGTGAAAGGTGACTCAGTGCTAATTAAGCAATGGTCCTCCATAACATTGGGGGTCAGAATAAACCACAGTTCTCCAAGAGGATCTATTTGCTCACCAAGTTTTTACTCTACAGAAGCTTATGGGAGGGCAGATAGGGTTGCCTTTTGATCTACCTGTCGCTGTATCATAATAGGATTATGTGGAGGCCATCACTCTTACATAAACCACCTCTGTCTGTACATGCTCTGCTTAATTCAAAGAGAAGCACTAAATACCTACGGTGCATGCAATATAGCTAGTCCTGCCTCAAAACTATAATTAAATGTGTGATCAAAAAATGGAGATCTCTGAAATGATTTGGAAACTTACTTATTTAGAGCACTGTGTAAGAAAGCAGAATAAAGGTCTAGGAAAATGACTGCAGTAGATCATGTCCTCCCCCAAGACTGAAGAGTCCTACTGTGTGCTCCTACAGCACAGTCACTATGGTATTCCCCACCCTAAAAAGTGTTGATACAGAGAAATGCTTGAAAAATAAAGCCAAAGAGTGAATCAAGTGGAGGAAGAGGAAGCAGAACTCAGTTCAGATACTCTGTTTGGGTTATATATTATATTGGCACCCATGATCCACAATTCAGCACTATCAAAAATAATAAGTCCTGACTTCTACTTATTTCAAAAAGATGAAGTATGGGTAAATGATGATAATATTGGGGCCAGGGAGAGGGGAGTTGAGTTTTTAGGAAGAAAGGTATTATAAAAATTTAAAGTATCATTCTGAGGAGGCTATTTTGGCAAGTACATTATCAGGAAGCAGTCAGCTACTTCCAGCTTCTGAGCAAATTTTAAGAAGTTTCAGGCATGAATTACAGAGAACAACTGAGAATCTGTACCATAACGGTATGTGTTCCTAATCATAATGTGTGCAGTGACTCATTTTGATTATACTAGCTCATTGTCATTACTATTGCCAAAAAGCATTTTATTGTTTCCTGAAATATAGTTAGATTTTCACTTTCTTCTTTCAGTCGTGTTTGAGTCCTGGTAGTCATGATTTTATCTCTTTAGATCTGATTTATTTCCAAGAAATAAAACAAGATAAATGTTTATTTATAGTAACTTTTCTAGTAACATTAAAAATCAACAGAAAACTAAAAATATTTCCAGTAAATGAATCAGGAAACTTAAAATAGTAATAATTATAGTGGCGTAATGTTTTAATTATTGGTTTGATTCTAATGTGAAGGTACATCTTCTATTTCAAAGTCATATTTATACACAAGCAATCCAGCTTGCATGCTATCAAGCCTTTATTAAGGCAGATACGAGGCACTATAGGACTATGTATTTATTAATCTTTTCAATTTATTATAAATAATTAATCACAAATCTCAAGAGATTCATTTCACTGAGTGCCTTCTCATTTTAGTTCTTTGTTCAAACCAAAGACCAGTAACTGAAATGAGAGCAGTTTTCAAAGGCAATTTATTATATTGGATGAGGTTTTAAACAGAACTCTTGCTAAACTCCAGCTGTCATGAAAGACAGATAATTTGTATGTTAGAATGAATGAAAGCTTGATGAATAATTATTAAAAGTTCCAGTTTAATTACAGCAACAGAAGAAAATGGTGTTGTTCAGGACTTAGTACAAAGAATGTGTTTTATTATCCACCCCCACCACAAGAAGTCTGTATGCCCTTTCTTGGCTTTTCTATTTAATATAATTTTCTTGAAATTTCTAAGGATGATTTTGAATCTGACAAGTTGCAATATATCAGTCACTAATACTTTTTAGACCTATATGTTAATATATCTGAGATTAATACTCTAAGATCACAAAATGAATTAGAGAATTTTGCATTTGCACTCAGCATGGAGGTATTTTTTAGTTTTAGGTGACTTGGGCATACACAAGTATTATTGCTAACCTATTCTTGCACCTTAGAAGTATTTGCATTTTTCCAAACACAATGAGCTAGCTATTCCTTCGAAAAGAAACATTTTTAAGTATTCTTAAATTTAAGTATTCTACGTTTGAAAATGACCAAGATCTATAGACAGCCACAGAGAAAACAAGTGTTGTAACTGAAATCCTAAAGCACTAAAACATACTTAATGTCCTCTGTCATCACATAGTGGATGAACACTGGATATAAGGAATTGGTCCTGTGACTGTGGTCCCATTCTATTGGTTGGGACCATCTCAAGGTCCCTTTACAACACTCCATTATTTCCCTGTCCTCCTTACAAGTCCAAACCACAGAATTTACTAGAAGCGATTTGCTTCTGTGATATTCTGATAAGAAACATTAGGAAACAATTAGTAATACTGAATGAGCAATAGTTATCTATGATTTAAATCAAGTGTTCAAGAACAGATGCAAACTACCTTAATTTTTCCAACAGAAAATCAGCAAAGCTTATCTTGCTTTTGGAAAATACCGCATATAAACATGCAATCACACCGTCACTTTTCCTTTCCCACCCTTAACCCTACTTAAAATCATCATCCTGCAGGTGAGGTTTTAAAATCATTAGGCATAAAAAGAGTGAGATTTGTTATGTAACACATTCGACCTGTCCTAATCTGAGATTAAAAGGAGACATGTGTAATCATCAACATAATATGATCCATTTGCTAGACTTAGGTAATTATCCTTTATTTCACACTCTGCAAAGACAAAGCATTGCTGTGAGACCCAAGCTGTCTTTGTAGCTCTCAGCTGCTTAGCACTGACACCAAATCCCCTGAATAGAATCAACTCCAGATAAACACATTACTCACATACTGTTGAAGAGTTCACGGTATGTTTCATCACCTTTGCCTTCTGACATCAGACTATCCAGTTTGTCAATTAGCTTGGCTTCCACCTGAAACACAGCCAAATATTACTCTTTCCTTCCCTTCACAAGTAGGATTTCTAAGCAAATGAAACATTTATATCTGCAAGGGAAAAAGCCACAGTTATGTGAAAGTAACATTATCTGCTGTGGTTAACCACAGACCACAGGCACTCCCCTTCCCTCCCTACCTCCCTCGCCCCCAGAATTATAGGTGGCTGATTTAGACTAGCAATGTAACTTCAAATTCCCTGCAAGGTAGCATTTGCTGCTGCCAAAGACAACTATCTATTTGTTGATTCAAACACAAATGTTTGCAGCTCAGCTTGAATGTTTGCATTCTTTTTCAGGAGCTGTAAAAATTGGAAAGCCCGATTTTAAAAAAATCATATATATATATGTTTTAAATATATATAGCATCAGTAAACTAACATATCTGCAAACATTATTTTAAATCTTTGATGTGTTTAAAATCTATTTTCTTTCTGACAACATTTGAGGTTGCACTAAGTCTTTGCTGAAGTTGAGAACCTGTCCTAGCCGTGTACAGATGGTAGATCCATAGAAACAGTCTAAGTCAGCAAGAAGCAGCATGAGAAAGGACATATTTCCTGAAAACTGTAGTCAAAACATTTATACTTTCAAGAATGTAAATCCTTTAGGACTTGAATATAAAGGAAGGCAGAAATATCCCTTCATCTAGCTGAGGCAGCAGAAGTGACAGAAAATTTAAAAAAGTCTCCATGGCCAGAAAGAGCTGAACAAGTAGGGGTTGGGAGGAATATTTGTTGTGTCCCAAGGAGTAACCTTAGATATTCTTTTGAGTCAAATCTTAATAAAAGAATAAAAACCAGTACAATTTAAAAACAGCCTTTCGTTCACCTATTGGCTTTCTTGAAAATAAATGTAGACAGTGACACAGGTGAAATCCCATGCTTTAGGGATGGGGGGTTCTACTGATGCTTTTCATTTGCTAGTACAGTTGATAACCACTTCTCAGATTTGAGACTGGCTTGTTTTGGAGAAGCAGGGAGGAGGAGCAAATCCTTCAAACAGATTAGTACGGTCACTGTGTGAACACATAGACCATCTACATTTCCTGAGTGACTTGATATGGCAAAAGCAGGTGATTTCTTATGAGATCTGGTTTTATAATAAGAACATCTGTCTTTTCTGGAGCAGGGCAGAGCTATTAGAGCCGATGTCAGTGAGGAATGATAGGCTCATCTCCTTGGAATTTCCTTTGCAAGAATTTCCACTGCTTTCCCCTTTAAATTAATTCTCAGTGCTTCAAGCAAAGAGGCATAAAACATATTGCAAATCAAATGTCAAAGCTAAGCCATTCACCAAATACAATATGCACAGCACTGAGAGCTTAATGATCAAGAATTATTAACCCTGTGATGCCTCTGTGTTGTGTCCCGTTGGAAGTAAATAAGCTCTCTACTGGTTCTTAAAATGACACCTTAGAAATCACAACAGCTTGAAGTTTTTAAAAAGGGGATAACAGGGAAGTTTTTCAGGGCTTTCCTGGAGACTCAGGGGAATACAGAATCAGAAAATTGTTCAAGGCCATTGGGGGTGAGCAGGCCACGCTAGAATGTCAGTCCTTGGAGAGCTGGTTCAGTGCTCATTTCCCAAGTCAGAGCTGAATCGTGGAGCTCAGAGATGATCCCGAAGAACCAAAACTCTTCCAGCTGCACAGAGAAGCACAGAGGAGAAGCTCCACCTACTTGTTTGAAGTTGCCGCTCCGCCTCTGCTCCCAGTCCATCATATCATGAAAAATAGGAATCATGACATTGCGGAGATCTGGCTGGGGTATCAGCGTCACTTCTAGGAAGGGGCCGATCAGGGCAGGGATGAAATGAAGCTTGTGTTCTCCTAAGTTGGATAAAATATTTGAGTTTCAGTATATTCAGTCTTAATAATTGACTTCAGAAAAATCAAGCTCATAAAATTTGTTTAAAACTATGACTACATGTATATTTAATTACAGCTGTTTTCCAGAGCAAGAAAATAGCTCTTTAAGCAGATGCAGAAACAGTCTATATCCATGTGTTGATTAATACTGCTCCATCATTTAGTAAAAAACTGGAGATTTACATTTTTCAGTTTAAAAAAGCCATAGTATATAAGTAAACTTTATAAATTGGGGATTATATTTACTATTCTACTTCTAAACTATAACACTAAAGTTATTATGCAGCTATGAATAATGAGGTTGAAGAAGGATAATACAGACAAAATTGTTTAATATAATTAACTGAAAAAGGAAGGTATAATGCAGTACAGACAAGTACATCTTTTATTAAATAGTCGAGAAGATTATATGCCCTAATGTTAATTATAGGGGCTCTCTCTGAGTAAGATTAGAGATGACTTTTTTATATGAAAAGGTGCCTATCATTATATATTTTCTTGTTTATTAGTCATAATAAACAGTCTAAATAAAAAGTAAATGGTGATCCAAAAATATATTAATATATCAGTTTTCTGAACTCTTGCCACTTTTAGAGTTACGTACATAACATTAATTTCACATTCTCTATTTTGTTCAGGGCATTAAGGTGGCCAAAGATCTTAGACATACATAAGTCCAGGGTGCAAATATATGGTGTAAGTTTATGCTGACTTTAGTGGGGTTTTTAAAGGAGAGAGACATGAAAGGATTTGGAAGAAATGGTGGATGGGATTGTAATGCCCCTTGCTGCCCTGTATCAGGATCAAAGATGGCAGATTCAAGTGAGCATTTGTGATGTCACTGTTTTGTGTGACTGGAGATGTCTTGGGGTATGTTAGGAGTGAGAGCATGGCCTTGTCCCTTTTCTCCATGCCATGGGACAAAACGCAGGAGACTACTCAAAGGCCTGTCTGAAAACCCCTTTACATCACCAATGTCACACAGTCCTTTCCTCATTCTCCAAGGTCTCATCAAATGTAACAAACTGTTTCTCATCATCTCTAAATTATCCATCCCCTTATGTGTGAGGAAGAAAAGTGGCTTGCCATTCCTTTTGCTTTCCTACCATTATTTTTGACTCAGGTAATACTTTATCTTCCCAAAGGACTATTTCGATTTCCCATCAGTACAAAAATACTTTCCTCTTAAACATCAAAAGAAACTTCCTGATTAATCTAAACTTGAATATTTTCCTCCAAAGAGTAAGTACTTTCAACATGGACAAGTCACTATGGTAAACATGTAGAAACATCAATTCATAGTTTTCCCCCCTATATTTCCACCATCTTCTCAACATACACATTTCAAGCAGGGAATGAAGAGCTAGTATTTGCAATTCCCTTCCTCAGTTATTTTTGTCAGGGTAGAAAATAGAATCCACTTGAACTCAATCACTCTTACTGTCATTTGCAAAAAGCCTAAACCCACTCAATGCTGAATCAAAATGTCCTGGCATGTCAGGGGAAAAGAATAGTAGGAAGAGGATTTGTGTAGGGACAAAAGCAGGCAATCCTGAGATTAACAGGTTTACACCTGTTTTATGACCCTGACCCAGAAGATTCAGGGGCTCAAAATCTAGTTCCAGAGACTCTGCCCAGTGGTGTCCTGGAGGAAAAAGACCAGGTATGCAGGACGATGGCTGCTGTGGCACTGACCAAAAACCTGAGGGCCTCCCTGCTGCCTTTGTATTGTCTAATACACCAGAACTTTGCAGAGCTTTTGAGTGCATGTGGGGAAAGCAGGATGGAAGAAGTAGGGAATATAAAATCAAATCAAATTTCCTGGAGGTCCAGAGAGTTCTCCCATGCCTGCATCGATGGAATGAGATTCAGAGCAGCTACATTATAATCTTCCTTTCTAATCTTTCCTGAGTCTGGTTTCCTTTGATTTCTCTAATGAAAAACATCACTACCACACTCTTATTTACCCTCATTTGCTTCAGTATTTTTTGATTCTCTCTTTTTAAAAAAAAGCTCTCCCATTTATAGACACTTTATAACCCATTTTTTTCCTTTTAAAATTTTCTATTATGAAAAAATCCCAAATGTACATAAAAACATAAGGAATACTAACATCCCATTTACTAAATGCTGAGACATACCTGGTATTTAGCTTTAATCATTAGCAACATTTTTGCTTATATTTCGCATCTATCTCCCTGACAGTTTTTTCCCTAGGGTATCTTAACACAAGGCATTATATCATTCTATTTGTACATACATCAGTAAGCATCTCTGACAGAAAGGATATTTAATAAATAGAGAATGACAATGGCTTCATTATACCCAACAAAGAAAAACAAAAACTCCTGGAATCAATCTAAAATCCAGACTATATTCAAATTCCCTTGATTGTCTTAAAACATTTCATTTCCAGTTGGTTTCTCTGAAGACCATCCCACCAAGGTGCGTACACGTCACTTTCTGTCCTGACTTTTGATCACAGTAGAACAACCACACTTACAATTAAATCATTGTGCAGGAATGGGTGAGGATGGCCTTATTTGCTGAAAACACATTTTGAGAACACAAAATCTGTACAAACCAGCACAGGCTCTCCAACCATAGAAAACTTAATTCCTACCTAATCAGCAAAGCAAAATCTTGAGCTATGTATGGCAACAGCAAAATAAACTTCATTTAAATGATTTCATTTTAAACTGCAGATTTAGTATACTTTGCCCATTGCTAATTGTTAACCACATGGTCTTGTTTTGAAGTATTTAGGGCACCTGCTACTAAGGCTGCTGGAGATTTATATTTATGCACACAGAACCGTCTGCTAGGGAAGTATTGATTTTTCTACAGCAGTTACAAGACGCTGTGTTTGCAAATGTGGAAGAAAAAAAAGCCCACTTTATACTTAGTAAGAATGTTGGTTCAAACGAAAATAGAAAGAAAAAAATTTAGCCTTGTGGCAGGTGGAATGCCAAAGGTGAGCTACTAAAGACAAATCTCTTTCTCTTTGTGGACTACTTGTGTCAGTGTAGGTACAAATATATAACATTTGGGGAAGATATACATGCTCCTTGTTCCCTTTCTGGACAGAACATTTTTAGTCTTTGTACTTAGAAAATAAAAATACTGAGGAACAACACATTTAAGAAAAGATGTTCACATATCATTTACTTGGTCTTTACTCGTCAAAAATAACTTATAAAAACCATAAATACCACCTCACACTCACTAGGGTTGAACTGTCAGAAAATAGAAAGTAATGAGTGTTGACAAGGAAGTGGAGCAAATGGAACCCTTGTGCATCATCAGCAGGAATGAAAAACTGTGCAGTTGTAGAAAACAGTATGGCTGTGCCCACCCGATATTCACTGTAGAATTACCACATGTTCCATTTGCTCATAGGAAAGCCGAGGGGACAGAAAGGCTACAGTTGAAAATTCTATAGTTCTATTAATAAAGACAGATAAGTCACCAACTTACACAAGCCCTTTTCTCCTTGTTCTTAGTAAAGCAGAAAAACCAACTTATTTTTGCCATGAAGAATCTCCACACTGACAAGGTAACAACAAGTGAGCAAAATCTGATTTAGAGATATTGTCCAAAAAAGTTTGTTTTTCCCAAAAATGACCAACTGAGCACTTTTAAGTAGTTCACTGATTCTGAACATTTCTTCACCTCAATTTATTCTCTAGCAGTTGGTATATTTTATATCTACTAGAAATTAGTGAGCTACCTATATTTATAAAATAAATATAATATAAAATATTATTAAAAAAACCTACTTGCCTTACTAAAACATGGTGGATTTGTCTTTAGCAAGCATTTTCCTCTTACACATAAGATGAACAAAAAGTTTAAAACATACAATTTGAAAATGAGTTCTTAACAGGCATGGACCATTTGTCTTGCATCTTCCCCACCTCCCCTCCATTTGTACATAAGCCGGTGCTTCATGAATTATATTAAATTGATCAGTCTGTTCCATTAAAAATGCAAATCTTTAATTATCTGAATATATTCTCTGTTAGCATTCAAAATACTCGATATGACTTACTTATAGTCAAACACAATTAGAACCAAAGAATTTTGACATTCTTAGGTAACAAACTGATTAAAGATCTATTAAAGATGTTAAAATAGTACCCTAGATACTTCATTTTCTTGTTGTTTTAAAATATTTATGTTGAAATACAGGTTTTTACATTTCTAAGCTTTTTCCTATTCTAGTGGCTGTACAATGGCAATGGCCTTTAAAATTCATGGTATGTTTTGGAAGCCTCAGAAAAGTCAGGATACAACTCTAGGGAAATAATTCAGAAACCACAGAATGAAGCGACGTGAACCGTGTTGTGTTGGGATTTCATAGTTGAGTATAATGAGCCTTTTCATTTTTTTTTTAAACTTGAATAGAGTCTGCCATTTCACACTGCTTGAAGGACATTTTGAATCAAATTTTCAATCCATGAGATTCTTAGATGGATAAAACTCTTCCTGACCACCCTCTTCCTCCCGTTCCCCATGGTGTTTCTGACCTGAGTATAACATCTGACTGGAAAGTATTTCTCCAAATATCAAATGACTGGATTATGGAAGTATTTTTTCAGGTTATAAAGGTGTGAAATTCTGCTATTAGGAAACATTTTAAAAATATGTAGAACTTCTGAAACAAAATTATCCTAAATTTAAAGTAAGCATTTTCTAACAAGCGCTAGAACTGTGCTGGAGCTAGTCTCCAGGCTGTGAGAATGAAGCTGGGATAGTGTCTATGGTAGTGCTTCTCATTCTTTAGTCAAGTGCACATGAATTACACAGAGAACTTGTGAAAACTCAGACTGTCATATTCCTCACTCAGACAGTTTCTGTAGCTCTGGGGTATAGCCAGTGAACGCATTTCTCACAAGCTTGCAGGTGCTGCTGTTGCCACTGCTCTATGAGAACACTGTTTTTAGAGTACTGACATAGTTATGTATTATGTTGATCAATATGCTCCAGATACTGTCCACATTCTCTGGATTTTGGAAGAAAAAAAACCACATCATTGTACTTAAAAACCAGAGAGGTTGTTTTAAAGACAAAAGAAAGAGGATGAGTTTACGAAGTTTAATGATAGATTTAGGGAGACTAAAAGGGGCAGTTTCATTTAGCAAGCCAAAGGTTATGGTCCTCAATACCTAGCTATCCTGACTTGGATAAAGAGTTATTTGGAAATAATCATGCAAGGAAGGCAATGCTAAGATTGATTTAGAGGAGGAAACCTGCCATACTTTTTAACATTCTGGTAACCCAACCAGATCTGTCCTGGTCTGACAAGAGCCTAAACAACTACAACAGCATTTCATTGCCTCATTCCTTGGAAAACATCTCGCTAAATTAATGCTAAATGTATCAATAGTACAGACAGTTCACAGACCTTGATTTGCTCTGGAAAAGCAAGGACACAAAGAATCCAGAAAACATAAGGACTGAGAGAGTGCTCTTCAAATAAGACACGTATTTGATTCTATTTTTGAGATGTATCTAAAGAGACGTCCTGGACTTCTCACTGGTTTTAGACCGTTGGGTTGTTTTCAAGATGCAAACTCATTTTTTTTCTCTGACGTTACTAACAAACATTGAATATTAGGCTAAATTATACGTAACAAAGCTTCCTGAGGAATACACATTTTCTGGTGACAAGTCATCATCAGACAGGAAATTAAATGATATTCATTCTATTTTCACTTACAGAAAACAAATCCTGCCATTTCTAAGGTCTGAACAGGCCCAAGAGAAAAGATACTTTCAGGTCATTAGATACCCAGTTCTAATAGATTCATGACTTTAATAACTCACAGAAAGAATTACAGTACAATACTAGTAAATGGATACTAGAAACTTGCATAGCTAATATAAAATTAAATACATTATGAACCTCGGGAAAGAGAGCCTATGACAGTGAGATTTTAAACCAATTTATTTTCCAAATATTATTCTTTATAATATTTGGGGTATAGCCAGTGAACGCCATTATCATTGGTTTGCTGGAGTAAATATGCTCTACTGTAACAAACAAAATTGTATCTAATGGTTTCTTAGCAACTGCAGAAACATATTAAGTCTGTACTCCTTATGATACAGGTCAATGATTTCAAGATTTTAAGAGTATTGATGCTCAAGTCAACGTTTCATGAAATTTAATCTGAATTTGTTATGACTCCTAACTTCAATTTTGAGTTCTAGAAATTTTGAGTTGTTATAATCCCAAATTTGAAAGGTTAGCTCACTGGATTTTTGGAGCAATATTTATGAAATTTATCACCAATAATAATGAAATGCACAAAGGTAAACTGATTTTTCAGACAGATGCCAGTATAAAGAATTGTAGCCTTATTCAATGGCAAACTTTCAACTACTTTCCATAGATATCTTCATTGATTTAGACATTTGATTTCAAATGCTGTCATTGGTAAAATGCCCTTCATTTGCATACTTCAAAATTTAGTGATGAGCTATAAATGGAGGTGACTTTTCTTGTCATGACTTACCTAAGTTTTGCCACATGCTGAAAATTTCACAACCCATTGTTACTCGCATGTCACCGTACCTGAAATAAGACAAAAATCAACTTGACACACAGCCTCTAGAACAAAGAAGTATATATCTCTTTAGGATATATACTGAATTAAAAGATAATTATGTTTTTAATCAAAAATGCTTAATGGTCCTATCTCAAATCCTCCTAATATTTGTCTCCTAAATATCTGTTTCAATAGTAATTTGAATCCTAAAAAATTGAGAACAAAAATACTCAATATTGACATTTTTAGAAAAGATTGCTTCTTGTGCCTTTGGCCATGGCCTCTCCACTGTAATTTCTAGTTACAGATGTTTGATTTATGAATCATTTGAACCAAAATCCCTTTAAAGGGGCAACATTTGATTTGCCTCATATCCCTACCTGTTGTATACTGGTACTTACTTTTCTAACACCTTTTTCTTTTTGGAAGTTGTGAACATCTCTAATTGCAGACACAACTGGTTTATAAAAATGACTGCGAGATAAAAGTAGGAATCCCAGATCTAAAACAAGAACAAGACATTTAAATATGACAGTGTTACAAAAATATTTACAGGTGAAGTAACATGATATTGTGGATTTATTTCAGGAGTGGTAAATGAATGGGTTATAGTTGAGATAAGCTTGGCTGTGAGTTGATAATCTTAAAAACCGGATGTAGATACGTGAGGGTTCACCCTATTCTCTTTTTATAAATGATTGAAATTTTCTACAACAAAGAAGTAAACTAAAAAAAAAATGCCATCTATTTATATATTACATCAATGCCAATCCTAGGTTTCATGAATTCTCTGGTATATGCTAAATGGTAGATGTTCTGTTTTCCCTATGTTAGAACATCTCCAAGGAGGCTGAGTCATAACGGATTAGTTTATTCCAATGTGAATTCATTTTTGGAACTCCCTTTAATGTTGAACTAAAAAAAATAATGCATGCACTTCTTGGGATATGAAAATTGCTTTAAATTCAGAGAGTATATAAAAATCCTCTGTCCAGACAAATTTTTTTTCAGTAGCAGACAAATCTTTTGAGTCTAAATTTTCTTAATACCAAAAACAGTACCAGAAAGATCAAAAGAAAATTCCCACAAATAAACTTAACTAAAAACTTGTAGGATATCATAGAAGGAAACAACTTCTCTACTGACGACATGTAAAATTAAAGACAAAAAAGCAAAAGAAACAATGCAAAGGATATATTTTATACACAAAGAATGTTTACAAATAAAAAAGAATATGACATGACCCCAAGAAAAAAAATCAAGAGATATTTCCCAAAACATGAATTTTAGTCAGTAACTAGTAACTCATAACTAATAGCTACTAAGAAAGGTAAACTGAAGCAAAAAACATTTTTCTCTTTCTCAAATTGTCAAAAAGAGTTCTCTCTTCCATGTTGGTGTTGACATATAAAACACAATCACATCTAATTGGTGCAATTTCACTTATATTTATCCAGAGAAATAGCGATGTATACCAAATTTTATTTTGTAAGAATGCACATAAAAATAACTTACAAGAATAAAATAGCAGAAATAGCATGCATGTTAAAAAACATTTTCAATTATGAAATTTTGACACATTGATTATTATAAGGCATATTGTCAGAATATATTGCGCAACCACTAAAAGTCACTGACCTTCATTGTAAATATATTTTTGCATTTCCAAAGTATTCAATAAGGAAATTTTCTTAAATGTTTAACATTTAAAATGTTACTTAAAAATAAGAAATAAAGATTGTAAAACCATGAACATCACTGAGAAAGGAAGCAAACATAGACACTGTCCATCTTTGTTTACCATTTATCATTTGCCACTTAAAAACTAGTTTATCAAGAATCCTTAGGCACCCAGGTACATCACATTATATTACAGACATATAAAGAGCTCTACCTTAAGGAATATTATTGATCTTTTTTCTTCATTAATTCACCCTAAAAATGGGAAGATGGAAAACTACAGAAACTGAAGGGTTTACTACGTAAATATTTTCTTCTCAGATACATGATACATGTAAAAATAACTCTATAAAAATTGTCTTATAAAAAATGTAAGTGTTGAGGATTATGGTTTTATTTTACCTTTGAAAATCTTGGTTTGCTAATCTTAAGTTATATTAAAATACTTTAGGATTGTATTCCTAACATGTTTGGGGATCATAAAGAAAAGAACAAGAATAAAACTATAAAGTAACAACAAAGAACTATCTCCTCTTAAGCCCCATGATTTCCATCAGGTTGATAAGCATTATTATAGCCCTAAGTAGTTCACAAATATAATTAAAGTTCTACTACTTTTCATAGTCAAAATTAATGATTCAGGATGATTTCAGGTAGCTGGAGCAATTTTATTTTCCTATTAGAGAAAGAAAAACATTAGTAATTTCCTGAAGTACAATATGATACCTTTAGCTCAAGTGGGACAGTCATCTTAAAGGATATTTACCTTATAATCAAAGTTTTCATTTAAGAAGTTCTTCCGAAGTGCATCTGACAGATAAAGAACTGTTGTAATAATAACACTAGTGATAAGAAAAGAATACATTTTTATGTTAGAATTTAGTAAAAATAACATATTAAGAATTAAAATAATTAAAAGAATAAAAATAATTTATCATATAAAAGAAAATCTCTATCAGTAAGTATTAGAGCAATATTAAATAATATTTGGAATAAAAAGGAGATACTAGGCCAAAAAAAATCTATCACTTATTCATAAAATAAGTGATAGATAGATCTATGAACCCATATAACTCAGGTAGAAATCTAATAATTTCTTAATGTTTTATTGTTCTTTATTAATTTCCAAATAAGCATTATGATTTAATACAAATATATTACCCTTTTAAAAAAGTTACCCTTTTAAAAATAAAGAAAAAAGAGTGAAAGCTAAAGCTGAACTAAATAGGATAAAATGAGATAATATTAAATATTTATTAGATGTCCTATCCCTGCTCTCTGCTATTTCAAGTGTCAGGATCAAATAAGAGCTATGGAAGGTAGACTCTCTCTCATAGCTAGAAGACAGTCACTGAAGAAACAATTACAGACAGAAATTATCTATAACCCAGGAGTCAGCTGGGCCATGGCTGAGAGTATTACAGTATCTTATATAGTGTTCAGAGAATGGTGCACTCCCAGAGCATGGAGAAAGCAGATTCTGATATAGGGAACGTACATTCATAAGTATTTTGCTGGGGAGACTTAAAAAGAAGGATCTGTTGAGCATTCTTAGTTAATTCTAGAGTTCTGAAGTTTGTAAGAGGCAAGAGTATATATTCAAAAATTGAATATCTTTTCAGTAGATTCATTTAATATTAGATGCAACATTATATTGAAATAAGATGGGCCACTCTCCAAACTACTGAAAACTAAGTATGAATGTATTAATATGAATGTTGATACTGAAAATATCTTCGGTCTTTTCTGAGCTCTGTAATAATGGGCTGCCTGTGATATGATGAGTGTCAATTTCTCCTCAGGGTTTGGAATTGAAGGGTGTTGCTCAATAACCCTAGGTAAAACAAAATGAAACAAAACAGAAGATCCCAACAACTTCACACCTTGGTTATCTACTCATAAAATGTAGTTAAGAAGAGTATCTGATAATTTGAATATTTATATCCTCTGAAGGACAGAAGCAACAACCTCTCATGTTAGTGAAATAGGACATATCTAGGATTTAGACTATAGGGTCTAATGCTCTGAAAAGGCTCTAACAAACTCAGTTGTCCAGGTGAGAGAGTTCATTCAACAGCAAAGATTACCCATTTGTTACTTATAAACTGGGCTCCAAATCATGTCTTCTTGAAAGTCACTCACAGGTAACTACCATGAAGCCTCTGTGACCTTATAATGAGCCAGTGCATCTTGACCTTACTGCTCTTTGGAAGCACTTGGAACCCCCAGACACTCTAACGATAGGAATGCAGAACAACTTGGACAGGATTTTTAAAGCTCTCAGGCGATTCTCATGTACACCCAGAGTTGAGAACTACTGCTTCAGACAGAGTAGTTTAGTTTCTCAAACTTTAATGGGTATCTAGTGATCTTGCTAAAATGCAGTGGGTCTAGGCTGGGACTTGAGATTCTGCATTTCTAATGAGCTCCTAGAGATACACATACTGTTTATCTGCAACCCATCCTTTGAAGAGGAAGGCAAAGAGAGGCCTGAATCAGAGGAACATTCTGATTAATTCTGCTTCACATTCTCCAACTTTTAAAATTTCTGATTCTTTAATGGGACAGGTACCTTTGCTCTAGATGGATACCTCATCCTCCTTTCAAGGCTGCTTTATCATTAGGCATAAGAGGAACAAGAGGGGATAGGGCCTATGAGTTTTTTAGGAGCTTTGGAAAATTTGAGACCTGAGAAAATGTCAAAGGATCAAAAAGGAGAACTGGATATATACCACGTACTATTACTCAGTGATCAAGAAGATAAACTCATGCCATTTGCAGCAACATGGATGGAGCTTGAAAGGATAATGCTAACTGAAATAAGTCAAAAGGAGAAAGATAAATACCAGATAGTGTTAGAGATATGGAATATAAAGTAACTAAATTAACTCGTCAGATAAAGACAAGCTGAAAAGCTAACTCTTAATAGATGACTACAGAACTTAGACACCAAGCAGGGAGGGTGGGGAAAGACAGGCATAATTTATACATTTATGTACAACCAATGCGAAGGACAGGGGGGAAGGAGGCATAATGGTCTATGGTGGTGGAATATGAGTGAGGCGGTGGTAGTGGGTGCACTATACTGGTAATACCTTATGGGGATACCCTAATGATACCTCAGTTAAAAATAAATACATTTTAAAAAAGTCATACTGTAAAATGAAAACTAAAAAGGGATTACATACTCACCCAATGTAACATTACAATGTCATTAGTTTTCCAATATAATATTTATGCAATTTCTATTACATTAAAAGGATTACAGGTTATTCTTTATAACTTCACAAGAATTCCCAACATACATGCTGAGAAATCACAACCAATGGGAATTAAATGATTTACTCATAGACTGATGAGTTGAAAAGCAAAATGTAAAAAGTGCTTTTCATTTTAGCAAAATACATCTAATGTGGCATATGAATCTATTTAATAGGTTTGATATGATAAGGGGTGGAACCTCCCAAAATGAGACTTCCCAAAACTAGAAAAATCTTAAAGTGACTCTACTTCAACTGCTTTTCATTTTCATCTAGAACATTCAGTCCAGGTTACACAGGCACCTTCCAGAGCTTCTTATGATAATTCAGCACTGAGGTAGTTTTCCAGCACAGGTCCCCAGGCCTGCTCAAGGCATTTATGCATAATTGCTCCTTCACTGGAGTAGATACCAGAGGTGTTGTGGGATCTTTCCTTATTTGTTCCAATTTATCCAAAAATCATGTGACTCCTTGGATCTTGTTCTTTTACACATGACTCAGTTTCTGAATATGGGGACATTTGAAATCTCAGTGTTTCCACTCGATAGCCAAGAAAGGTTTGCAATCTGTTACTGCAAATGGTCAAATTACTGATATCTGTCATAGCAAAGCAGGCGCAAGCACTACCGCACAATCATAATCACGGACACAGCACGATAGAAGGGAACTGGTGCACAGGAAATCAAAGTTATCACCTCAAGTTTTCTAGTTGGCACCTCATTCTGGCATTTAGAAGCTATTTTTTTAAGCAGTGCTAGCTCGCCCCTATAGAAATCTCATCTCTTATAATTTGTCCTTTTGAAAGGACAAATCTGCTGAAGCTAAAGCCCATCTCCATAAATAATACATGAACTGAGAGAAATATCTTTGTGAATCAACAAAGCTGATATTTACACATTGAACAATGAAGGGTTTCTAAACTTGGAGTACAATGACTTCCCTCCAACCTGGTAGGTTACTTGGGAGCAGAAGAGACCAACACAAAGACATTTACAGCAATGAAAATGTTGGATGATCATCAAGGGAAATGATATAAGCTCCTGGTTCTCAAGCCTCAAAGTGTATGAGGATCACTTGAGGGTATGTGGGGTGTCAGGACTTCACCACCACCAAAGGCTTGTCATGATGGTGCCCAGTCAAGTGATACTGGTGCACTCACCTCCCCATTTTGAGGACAGGTATTACAGACAGAAGAGAGACCAGGGTTGTGATTTAGAGACCAAGAACATTTGGGGAATTTGGTCTCCCAAGCAGAGCTCAGTAAGTGTTTAATGACTAACCTTGCAACTATATCTAAATCTATGCTTTTTAAAAAAAGATTTATTTTTATTTATTTATGCATATAAGAACTGGGGTGTAGGCCATAGGTACAGGGGTGAGAGGATTCACCAGAGACAGAGTGGGGAGCAGAACAGGCAGACTGACTGAAATACACTGCTGAGGGGAGCAGTGGGCGAGGCAGGAGAGGTCTGCTGCGCCATGTGGGCCAGCTCCCTGGCTGGGATCAACTCAGGTTGCAGTGGCTAGCAATAGCTTGATAGTGTGAAATTTAACCTCTGCACCACCAGAGAGACCCTCTAAACCTAAGCTTTTTATACTTATTTGCTGCACTGGATAATTCTAAAATTTGAAGCTTGTAAACATTTCATACTTTTTAAAACATATTTTGAAGAAAGGACTGAAAGTACACAAGGCTGATGGAAAAAGGCTGCCTAAGGGGAGGGTATGGCATCCGTCACAAGGGAAGCAGGAAAACATGTGTTTGCTTTCAGTCAAGGAAGCATGCAGTATGGTGAGATTAAAAAAGAATGAATTGTAACAGAAGGGTTTTTAAAAGTCCCTTAGCCTACTCCATTGGGTAGTACTGGTAGAAAATCACTCATGAGGCAATAACTGCATTGTTGATTTCTCACGCTCAAAAAAGAAAGCCTTTGCTTCTTGTATTTGTTCTCCTAGCAACTCCTTACAACTCATTAGGAGATGCAGTGGGCAAGCCTGGTTTCTCTTCTACCACCCTACCTTCTGATATCTGGTTCCTCTGTTTCTCATTCAACCTTATGTTTATTGGTTCTTTCTCTTCTCTTACTTCCCCACACTAATAGTCTTTTAGTTTACTGAATATGCCATGTTTACTCTGACCACAGGACATTTTTACATGCTATTCTTGCTGACAATAACATTCTTCCTTTGCTGTTTGCCTGTTAACTCTTGCTTTAGCGTTCAGTTCAAGCTGTACTCCTTAATGAAAGACCCTTCCTATCTATTCTAGAACAAACTGACTTTCACGGGCATCCTCCCAGAACTGTGCTTTATCTTTTTGGCATTTATTTTATACATTATGCACTGAAAAATACTTATAGAATGGATGGGTCAATGAATAAATGGATGACTTCCCTTAAGAATCTTTAATTCCACACATCATTTATTTAACATATAGATCAAATCTGTAAGCTACACTGGGGTAAAGGTAACAGTTAATGAAATAATTCAGTGTTTGGTACAAAACACACAAAAAATGCATATGTTTGAAAGCAACACGCACACCAGATAAACAAAACTAGTGCCTGAAATTTCAACCAGAGGGCAGGGAATTTTTTTCTTCCCTCAGTAAGAGAGTCTGTTAAAAGATTTATCTCCTTGAAAATTGTAAAAAAAAAAAAAAAACCCACAAAACTGTGACTTTATTTTTGTACTGTTTTGCAATGTGTAAGTGAAGGGGGTGGAGAGGAGTTTGTCTGAAAGTGTCCATATTTTTGTTACTTAATTTTCATCTCCCTTATGTTTCCTCTTTCTCAGATTGAGCAGTTTTCCTCATCAGAAACATCTACTAAGAACTCACAGTAGGCACAAGATAGTTTTGCTAGCAAGAAGGCAAGAGAAGTCACATTTCTTACCTTGAGAAATTAAGTTTAGAATCACTATGTTACAATATTAAATACTCAGGTGGCAATAAATAAAAACTATATTTTCACCAGGTATCTTGTTACAGCTTTTGGCAGAAGTTCACATAAGGCAGGGAAGGTCCAGGATTTGGATGGATGTTAAAGGCATTAAACTTAACTTGAAAACATAGGAAGAAAAACTCAATATAGAAGGGAAAATATAATCTAAGTGATGATCTATGTAGCAGAGTTCAAGGGTAGAACAAAGGTGACTTCTCAGATAATTATAATCAATTCAACAAGTACAAAACACGTAAGTGGGTATTATAAGTGGGAGTTTGGTTTAAATGCCTCTTTGAAGAGCCCTAATCAAATATTTGTCTAAAACGGTTAGTGCAATGGAAGAAAAACTGATCAACTCCAAAGTGACAGTTACAGTTCCTGTAACTTGCTTCTCCATAGCTTAACAAGGTGTAGATTTTTGTTCCAGTGTATATTCTTAAATACCTTAAGATCATTCAGAAAATAATTTTTCTACTAATATAAAGGTTAATTTTTTAAGAGATAAAGCACAAATAGTTGAAGTCTTATTTCCTGAATTTTAATGTAAAAGAAATCTCAGAAACTTTCATAACTGGAATGGAAAATGACTGGGCTGAAGGGAAAAGAAGAGGAGAGGCGAGGGATGCAGAATCGCCCAGAGCAGGAACTCCATCTTGGCAGGTGTTTCACCAGCCCTGGAGTTCCATCTAGGAATTAGCTTGGACTTGCCTCTACCAGCCATCGCCAGTGGAAAGGCAGTGCCAGATTCCTAGCAGTACTGACTTGGGTGCCAGTGGAAATACATTACTGCTTTTAGTACAGAATGATGGCCTTTTTCTTGGGTTTCTGATGGAAATACTCTTCTGTGTAAATGTATTACACAGAGCGCATCTCTAAGAAAATCATGTTCCTATTTGTTTAAGACCATTGATGAAAATCTTGAATGCCATGTGATTTACACCAAAGCAGAATCTATATTTTTAAGCCTGTTACCCACTCATTTGACCATGAAGTCTTCATAAATGGAGTAGAGATTTTTAGGTGGGGCAAAGAGGTGGCACTGAATATCAACAAGTCAATGGTTGTCATGGTGTCAGGAAGCTCAAGCAGGGCCTGTGCACGTAAGGAAGAAAATGTCAAATGTGCTTTCAGTTTGAATTTCTGCCACTGAAAATTCTAATTCAAGACAAAATATTCTTCTGCATATGGGGCAGGCAGAATGACCAAATGATGATGCTGTGAGATGACAATCAGCAGCCTGAACCCCTCCCCATCTGGCCTCTGGATCACTTCATAATTCCTCTGGGTACTCAGAATGGTTGATCTTGGGAAAAAGGCCAGATCTGTGACCAACAGCTTCCACATAAATCTTTACCATCCGGACATCCAGATGAAGAGATATTTGATTCTGTTCACAGATATCAAACTAATTATGCTAAATTCTGAAAAGAGCTATTTCAGTAGTCTCAATTAGCTTTCAAAATGAAAAGCTGCTTCTGTACTTATGTAAAATATAATATGCCACATTATACTATTTGTTACTTCACAAAATTTTTAGCACATCTTTTTAACACCTCCATGTCTATAAATGCATGCTATAGCAGAAGCCATATCTAATCAAAATTAAATCCTATGTTCCTGGGCCTCTTACCCCCACCATACCTGGACATCTGGGGAACACATATGGCATCCCTGGCCTATGGATAGACGCCTAGAGAATCCAGCCTTCACCCTGAGTAGGATGGTACAGGAGACTGAAGAAGATAAGGAAGGATAAGCAGACGAAGATGGGCTTAAGTAAGAATGTTTATGAAATAGGGTAAATTACAAGTGTGGAAGTAAAGATCTGGCCAATTTCCCAAAGAACTTCATCTTCCTTCTGTTATCTTGAGATTGCAGAGACAGGAAGTCGGAGAAGAGACAAACCTCTGACACAGAACTCTCCGGAAATGGTTGCTGCCTTCCTGACTTACCCACTTTACTTTCCAGGCTTTTATTTCTCCAAACATTGACTTCAGGCTATTTTATTTTTTTACTAGAAATGCTCCATACAAGTTAATTTTTATCAATTACCAGAGATTCAACTTTATGTCAGTAACTTCCTAAATATCTAATTTTAAACTTTTGTCAGAGCACTATTTTCAATTCAATATTGGCCATACAATTTAGATGTATAAAAGGAACTTCAAACTTGAGTATCTAATTCAAAGGCTGTATTTTACTCCCAGTCCTTTAAAATTCCCAGTTTTTTTTTTAAAGAGGTAAAGCACAAATAGTTGAAGGTTTATTTCTGATCTTTATTTTATTTATAAAGCAGAAAATAACTCATAGGTTTTCAAAATTTGAATGGGAATCTATGTAAATGATACATGCTTAGTGCATTTTAATGAATTAAACTGAACTAAGAAATATTAGAAAAGACTGTAGTGTCTAGCAAGAGGGCTGGTTAAATAAGCCATGGTAGCCAAAGTACATATTTTTAGTGGAATAGTATATATCTGTAAAGAAAAAAATAAAGAGCTCTCTAGATACTAATGTGGGAAGACTGCTGGCATTTTTTAAGTGAAAGAGAAACATGAAGAATACTGTACAGGTTACTCTGTCTGCTAGCTTCTTCATGAAGGAACACAGGAAGAACATGCAAGAAGGAACAAAATGGTTAAGACAGGCTGGGAGCAGTGGAACTCTCACAGGATATACTATAATGCTATTTGAACTTCTAACTGCTTATATCATCTGAGTAGATCTGAGTAGACTTTGAGTAAAATAATTTAAAAAAGAGAGAGAGAATTTAGAGACAAAGAAAAAGAGTCCCAGGACTTCAAGTTTTCAACTTGAAATTTAACTAAACAATCATCTCATACCCTCCTTTCCACCTACACAGTGAAGCAATTACCATCAATTTAAATGTCTTACTTGTTAGCTACCAAGCGCATAACAGTCCAGTCCTTTGGAAACATTTCTGGGCGTATCAGTATTCGGAACACAGTGAATATCTGCAGCAGAAAATCCTTTAAAAAAGAGAAAACAGGCCATTTCACTGACTTATAACTGTACACACACACACGCACGCACGCATGCACACGCACACATGCATATACACAACACTGTTGTTACCATTTCCAAAAGCAAAAACAGAGAAGAAGGAACCCATACTACCAAAATTTTACACAGGAGAAAGAACCCTACTCTTCCTGTTCTCAGCATTTGACTGGCACATGACCCTTCCCAAATGCCCCCCCCCCCTTTTAATTTCTCATGCACAGTGGAAAGGACTTTTCATAGCTCTAAAAATTTAGATTTTAAAAGTAAAATGGAAATAAAAATGCTAAAAATGGGCTTCTATTATAATGTCCTAACCATCAGAACTTTCAGTTTAAGAGAATTGTAAGCATCTATGGCTCAGTTCTGCTTTCCCAGAGTATCAAAATTTAGAAAGTTATGTTCATTAAAAAATATCGTAAGTAAAAACCATTAGAGCACATTCTGAAGACAGAGTATTAAGGGGAGACATGCAGTTTCTGGATCTCAGTGAATCGTCCTAAATGTGCTATACAGAATGTATTCAAATAACAGTGTGTACGAGGCTGAGACCAGTGACAAGTGCTTGTTAGCTATGAGAATGTTAAGGTATTCTTCAGAGTTGCCATGCCAGAAGGCAGTGGTTTTACTGAGATGTTCTTTTTATTAGATCACCTGAAAATGCACTTGATAAGACAAGATGCTATTGTCAGATAAGGAAATAATTCTTAAAAAATTACAAAATAGAATCCAAAGCACTGTAGCACATTATACTTAAAGGTTATCAAGGTGATAACATACCACATATGATGAAGGAAATGCGAGCTTGCCCCGCTCAAGAATAGACTGACTCAGTGTAGCTTTGATTTAGCTTAATTAGAAAACAAAGACTTTTGTAACCTAAGTGCTACTAGGAAAACATATCTCTGTAACAGTCTGATTGAAGACAACAGTGTGGTTACTTTAAAAGTGCAGACACACACACACCCAAGACACAAGAGTTTTATTTATCAAATCCAACCACACATTTCGTCAAACATGGAAGCTACTTGAATCTAAGATTAAGGTTGTCATTTATATCATCAAAAGTTAGTAAGAATCTAAAAACTGCAGGACCATTTGGAAGATTTTAAGCAAACAAACCTATTCTAACAGCTATGATCCAGCCCATACATATTTTGACAAGGATTTATTTTAACTTCTTTGGCATCAACACACGTATGCTGATGTAGTATATGCCATGTGGAAATGTACCTCTAGGTCAACTGTTTTCAAATGACCAGACAGATCCTGCCATGTCTACAGAATTGCCAGGATTTCCCAAATGTATTCCACTTCAGGTCAGGCAATTTTGCGAAACACCTCTCACTGTAATCCTCTCTTGGGACAATAGAGGATAAATAAACTAAAACTGTAACAAACTCTTTACCATGCAATTTTAGAACTTATTCTAAATGGGCTTTAGTTTGATTCTTTTGAACTTCCCACACATGAATACATATAATCCCAGAAAAAACTAATGTCTCTCTTTACCTCTCAGAATTATACCCCACTTCTGTTTGCTGTCTTGTTGAATTTACTTGGATATATTTTTTTTTAAACTCTTTTTTTAAAAAAATATTTTATTTATTTATGCATACAAGCACTGGGGGGTACAGGCCAGAGGTGTGGGGGGGTGGGTGAGAGGATTCATCACAGAGAGCGGGAGCAGAACAGGCAGATCAACAGAAGTACATTGCTGAGGGGAGCAGCGGGGCACAGCAGGAGAGGTCTGCCGCGCCATGTGGGTCCCCTCCCTGGCCGGCAGCAGGGATCGAACTCGTGCTGCAGTGGCTGCGGTTTGCTTCATAGTGCGTTGCTTAACCCACTGCGCCACCAGGGAGGCCCTATTTGGATATATTTTTAAAAAATCATTAAAGTGGGAGACATTTGTTTCTTATAGTCTATGACTACTTAAAAATACTTCAAATAAATTCTGAACATACTAAAGTTTCATTTGTTCTCCTCAAAAATTTTAACAGAATTCAAAATTGGAGGCAGCACCCTTTGTAATAGGGACTTTAGGGTGGAGTGAGTGAGTGTGAAATCAGTTAGTTGCACAGAGAAAAAGCTGGATGAAAGGATTGGCTATCGGAGGTAAGATATTTATCTTATGGGCTAGCAACTGCGGCTGTTCTTTGACAGTTCTGGGGACAAAGGAAAAGTCCTCTCAAGTGCAGGGCTTGGGGCTAGAGAACTTGTTTCTATGCTATCTAGTTTGCCTGTTCCCATTTATTTCACAAAATAAAAGTTGTAACTGTGGTGACACTGTGCCTAAGAAAACTTTTCAGTCTTAAGTAGCTTTCTAAGAAATCCATTTAAGATTCATCTGCCTTTTTCAGCCCAGACTCATTCATTTATAGAAACCTTAAAGTAAAAATAAACAAAACACTGTCCTGAGATTCAGAAAACCTAGATTTTAATCCTCACTTTGTAATTAACTAGCTCAATGACCTTGGCAATTTCACCACTCTGGAACTGAGCTCTCACACTTGGCAAATGTAGACAGAGGAGATTTTGAAAAGGTGATTACGATCACTTACCAAATCAAATGGTACAAAATTTTTTTTTCTCATTTCTAAACTGAAGGATAATGGTTTATCAGATGGTAACACAAACAGCTTCCACGGTGGTACTTAAATGCAGTTTAGTTCAGCAAGTTTTTATTGCCAACTGTCATACAACAGGTTTCATTTTAAATGTAGTTCCAATATTTTAAAGTGCTAAGATCTGAATGCTACATTCTTTAATAGCTTCCTTTTCTCCAAAACAGTGATATTTCATTATCTGTCCTAAGTACTTTGAAGCTCTGATCACTAAATATTGCTTTTACAAAGATATATGAAATTATTTTACACACATAACAAAGGCACAAAAAATTTTCATAATTAGAAAAGAGAACATTGCTATAATAACATTCCTATTTCCTAGCACACAGAAATGGATTTTATATGCCACCATTTTCAAATTGGCTAAAGGGAGCATTTTATTTTTCTACTTGTTTATCTCAAATAGCACAACTTGGCAACTCAACTACATTACTAGTGGTTAGTCAAAATGAAAAAAAAGAAACAGGTAGGTACTACTTCACAGCAGTACTTTCTCTTCAGTGCAAGAGGTTCAAGTGAGAAAGTTCCTGGGAAAACCTCCGGAACAATAAAAAGTTCTATATTCAAATAGAAAGCAAGATCAATTGTTATGATTTCAGAAATTACCACTAATACTCATTTACAAATATTGGGTATTTGTACCAGATACTGTGTCTGGTGCTGGGGACACCTACTGGGGTAGGATATAGTCTTTTATTTATTCATCAAGAAATATTTATGGATGGCCAGCAACACACCAGACTACAGGAAGTTGAGCTGAATGTGATCTTTGCTCATGGAGCTCAGTTTAGTGAAAGAGATAAATGTTAATCTGAAACCAACAGATACAACACACACGCACTATAAAGCAGGGTAAGCGTGAAGGCCAGGTATTCCACTCAGAGGGAGGAGCACCTGCCAGTCTGAGGGCAGTCATGGGGCTGCTGGAGCTGGACAAAGGAATGGCAAGAAAGGGGGCTGAAAGATAAATAGAGATAAGTAAAAGACATGAGAGAGATAATAAAGTGAATAAAAGATAAATGAATAGGAATAAATGAAAAACAATCTTATACCTTTTCCATGGTAACAAGTTTGGAAATTTATCCCAAGGGTAATGTGAACACATTGAAGGGTTTTATGCAGATGTGTGAGAGTCAAATCCATATTTTACAAAGATTTTCTGACTATATTGTGTAAAATATTGCTTTGCATTTACACAGGACATTGTGATGTCAAATGGCATCAGATAGAGATTAGGTTAATGGAAGAGAACTAGTGAGACATGGAGGAATTCTGAGATTGTGAAACACAGTGATGTCATCCAGAAAAGAAAGCACGCTGAAGGAGGTGAACCAGGACATGGTGTCTTTACACCAAGGGCAATGAATGGGACAGAGCCTTGTAGGAGCACATTTCCTTAAGATTCAAATTATAGTAAAAATCTTTTTAAAAAATTTGTCACAAATTTCAAATGTGTAATTCTCTCTTGATACGGGGCTTGAATTCAATCAAAGGGTGTTAATAATCATTATCACATTGAAATCTATAGTTTTAAAATTGAATATTTAAGTACACTATGCAAAAATACTCCCAAATGGTATTCAGTCTTTGAGAACTATGGAACTATTTTTCAGTAATAAAAAAGACTACAAGTTGAAATAGTTATACCATAAATGACTGCTTGTGAAAGAGGCAGACATTAAGAGGATCAATTCATTAAACAAAGATTTCATGTTCCAGCATCTGTGCTTAGGACACAAAGACATGGTCCCTATGTTCATGAAGCTCACAGTCTTAAAGAATATAAGGAAATAATCACAATGTATTGTCGTGTGTGATCACAGAAGGGGGACCGTATTCTGTGAAGGTTTCATGAGGAAAGTGGTCCCTGAGGTAGGTTTTATGCATGCACTGAAAGCAGGGAAGTGAGAGGGGTAGAAATTAGGCAATGAAAGTGAAATGGTGGTACAATAGGTAATGCAGAAAGAAAAAAAGGTACAGGAGAATTAAAATATCATACATTTGGGTTGTTAGGAACATACAAGAAATTTTAAGTGGCTGGAATGAAAGGTGTTTGGCAGGGGGTGGAGGACAATAGAAACAGGAGATAGATTAAAGAAAAGGAAGTTTGGCAAAGAGGTTGGACTTCATCAGTCTCATTAGATTGAGACTTATCAGATACAATATTTGACAGTGAGTGGAAAACAATAAAGTGTTATAACAGTGCCATACTTAACTCAGAACATGTAAAACCTCACGCTTAAAGCAAGAACCCAACAGTTCTATATGAAAATCATAATCAACGAAGAACAGGAGTCTTACTGCTCTTTATACCAAGGATATGGGCAAGACTTTAGCTCCCACCAGAAGGTGGGTGTATAATAAAACATTACTGACTACAGAAGGAGGAAAAAAAACTCTAGTCACTTGCTAGCTTTTGCTTTTGTTAATTTCTAAAATAATGCCATGTTCCAGAGAAGGGGAAAATCTAACAATGCAGAGCAGCAGCCCTCGGGGGCTCACTCCTACACACTTCTGACACTGACTCACGCCACTCACACACAAATACCCAAGGACCAAGGAAAAGAATAAGGTTCAAGTGCTAGAAGTCACTCTAAATAACCCTGGAGACCTCCAGGTTCTTCAAGCAAGAATGGAGTTAAAACACCATTTCTCTTAGAAGATACTTGAGAACTGCTTATTTTCAAAATTCATTTTAATTTAGAGAACCACTAGGAATCACTATCCAAATTTTTGTTGCTGTTGTTATTGTTTTGAATGGATCAGAAGCAAGAAAAAAGTAATTCTTCTAGGAATAAAAAGTAAAAAACATTAATTTAATTTCAATGTATAACTTGTTGGCATCAATTAAGATTTAAAATATATACATCACATGATTCAACAGTTCTAGTTCCAGGAATTTATTCTATCGCAACAAGGGCACAAGTAGCAGAAATAAATGTACTAAGGTATCCACGGCAGTATGCCTTCTAAATGGCAAAAATCAGAAACACCTGGAATGGCCACATAAAGGGGAACTATAAAATTAGGTGTTATCATATAATGAGATTCAGAAGACAGACATTTGGGCCATATAATATCTAAGACATCTTTGTGTGATATGGATAGTTTGATCCCATTAAAAAATGTGTGTGTACAGAACAGACAACAGTCTATATGGCGACAACCCCAGGTATGAGTAGTCACCACCGCTGGGGATTACAATATTTGTGTGGAGGAAAGGGCGACAAACACTTTATTATTTTAAAACAGTAGGTTTATGTGGATAGTTTAGTGCCTAATCCCAGCATCAGTTATCATTTTCCATTAAACATCAATGTAAAGTTGCACCTTTCTTTGACAATATCCTTATTTATTCAATTTCTAACCCAAATTTAGAAATAAAAAAGACCTTATAAATCTCCTTCTAATCATCTGGCCTTTCTATGACAACTCTGCTTGGTGAGGAGAACCACTTTTAAAGAGTTGACAAATGAAATTTTATGTAATTCAGTTTCAAAGATTTTGGTTTAGCAAATTTTATTAAGGTTTAGGAAAGACTGAGTTTTGCTGCCTGAGCAAAGAGCCCTGGAATTAATAGCATGCTTAGCCATCTCGATTACTTGAGAATAATAATTAATCTTATGAGGTAAGGGGAAGAGTAAAATGCGATGCTGCAATAAAGAGTTTAGCACCAAATCTGGTTCCTGGCTATGGAGATGGGGTGAGGAGATATCCAATAACTGTTAGCCATTATTACTGCTGCTTTTACATGTCACCCATATTTAAAATTTAATGCTTTGGGCATCTTAAATAACATTAAGGCATTAACTAATATTGTTTATTATTCTTGATATACTAATGTATAGCCAAGATGCCAGATGCATGTTGCTGAATCAAGTAATTGTCATTTGTAATAAAATAACATTCGTGCCTACACCTCGTGGGTTCTTTCTTTTAATATTTATTTATTTTATAAAAGAACTGGGGGGTAGGCCAGAGGTACGGAGGGTGAGAGGATTCATCAGAGACACAGAGTGGTTCTGCTCTGAGAGCAGAACAGGTGCACCTACTGAACTACACTTCTAAGGGAAGCAGCGGGCAAGACAGGAGAGGTCTGCTGTGCCGAATGTGGGTCAGCTCCCTGGCCAGGGATTCAGCTCAGGCCACAGCAGTGATAGCACTGAAACTTAACTGCAAGGCTATTGGGGAGGCACTCGTGGGATCTTTTAAGGAATAAATCTATGCTTATGGATGGCTGACAAAAGTGAGGATATGCCACAAGAAACACTAATTTATTTCTTCTATTTGCTTTATCACTGTTAACATGACTATTAAGCATAAAGCTCAAAACCTAGATAAAACTATTATGTTTTTCAATTTATGCCTTTCTGCTATTTTTTTTTCAATCCCAGGCTCTGTGCACATAGATATTGTTTCTCCATGTAAAATTTTGAAAGATGGTGTCCTCGACCTCTTAAGTAAAACCTAATAGCTCCTCTACTGTGTTAAATAACCAACTTCTGATAAAAGTTAATAACTCCACCATTATCTTCCTTTTAAGCACATGGATTTCTGTGTGTAGAGTGGTTAAGTTCTAAGAACTTTCATCTATTACTAATTCTAAACTCAAGATTAAATGGAAGCATAAAGTATATTTTCAGGCTTGGGCATAGACCAATCAACTGGCTACTAGATAGAGGACATCTGCCAAAACCTAGTCTTTATTTCATTATAATTCAGCTGTGAACACTCTAAGGTCACTAAGAGATTCTTCTGATGTCAGAAAGAATCTTCCAGGAAGTTAAAAATCAAAGATAATGACACATATGCATCATCTAATATAAAAAAGTTTACCCATCTTTCCCTGAGGCACTATGAAGACTACCAATCATGCCACCATTGCAGCATAACTGTTCCTATTGTCCTATAACTCTCCAGTGCCCATCATCTAAGCCACTCTTCCATTATGATGGTTTACATGTGAAGTTGTTTGGAAAGCTGAAGAAATGGAAGAAAAATAAAAGTAAATCAGGACAGATGGCAGGTCATTCCTCCAACTGAGGACAATCAACTTCTAATCTTTTAGTGAGTACCATGAATAAAGCATTACAGTTCCCTAAAACTCAACAAAGATTGAATTTTTATAAACCTAGTATCAATATTTTCTCATTAATGTCACCCTGTCAGGCTAGCACAGCATATTGACTAGACAATAGCAAAGAGAAAATATCAAATACAACTCTGGTTCCCTAGTCAGAACACTGTAACCCAAACTTCTCTTGTAGGTTTACAAGAATAAATCAGCTAATATATCTAGATATTCTTCTTTATCTTCTATTAAGGCAAAATTTCTAGGTTTACTTAAGAGTTAAATCTATTTGCTTTTGTTTCATTAGTTATTATTCTATCATTTACTGGATTTTGATGATAGTGTTCTAAATCTTATGTTCTTGTCCAAAATAAGAACTAAATTGTTTTGCTTGAGTAATAGAAATCTTAAAGCATCAAGATAGATTAGCAGATCTGTGGCTAGAGTGAGGAAAAAAAAAAAGCTTGAAACTAATGGAATCAGGTAAAGTAATTGTCAAGGAACTAGCTGAACAATGATGAATAAGGACAAGAAAAATTAAAAAGATACATTAAAAGATCTTTTTTATGTCACTTACCCTTAGTTCTTCTTTTGTGTTAAAACTATCAAGAAGCTGTTGATAATGTCTATCTGTCATTTGTCGTAAGAGAGAAAGAAGACAGGCAACAAACTCCCCCTAGTTGAAAAAAAAAAAAAGCAAGCATATTTTTAAGGACATAAAATTACATCAATAACTTACTGTGACAGGTTTTCAGAAAGAACATACAAACACATACAAAACTGTAATGATCCAAACTCATCTTATGAACTCTTTTTAAAAAATGTTTTTTAAATTAATGATATAGCATTATTTTACAACCTTATTTTTTTCTCCCACAATATATGATTTCTTCCCTCAGGTGTGGTCACCATAGTTTTCCCACCACCAAAGCACCATAGTCCTTTGTGCTCTCTCCCTCGCTGGTTTTCTCCCCCTCCATACCCCCTCCATCCCACCTACCCCCCAAACCTCAGTTCTATGGTCATTTTACGAGGGTCAGTTTTAAAGTTTGTCTTAATTTGATCCTTGTTTGGTTTCTCTATATTCTACTTTTAAGTGAAGCCATCCATTATTTATTTTTCTCTTTCTGACTCACTTCATTTAGGATAATTCCTATTAAATATTCTTAATCTAAATTATTCTTAAGATCAGTAAGAATTTCTCCCTGATTACCATTTACTGTCACAGATATATTATGAAATTTGGACATTTTTTTAACTTGGGTGGAAGCTTTTTACTATGGAACTCATTCCATACACTTAAAACAATGATGTCTTCCAGTCATTCATTTTATCACCTGAGTCTCATATCAATGCTCTGAGGTAGAAGGCTTAATATGCATTTAAAGAAAGAAAAATGTAGATTCTGTGGATTAAAAGGGTTGTTCAAAGTCACACTGATAAAATGTAAAATTAGCTCTACATTTTCTGACTCCTACTTCATATCACATTTCTGAATTCACAGATGTGCTCTAATTCATCAGAGGGGCCTGTCCACTGATTTGCAGGGTATAGAGAAAGCCATACATTGCAGATTTTTTTGATTTTAATCTCCTTTTAAAAAGTAACTTAAGTTTCTTGTGATCCCTTTGTGCTTAGACACTTTGTAATTAATCTCTATGAAGTTCAATTTTTAAGAATAATGAAATATAAATACATAGCATTCATAGATTTGAAGACCTAGAATATCACTATTACTTGCACTTTATTATGTACTTTTAATTTAAAATATTTGTTTTGTCAAGGCAACCTGCTTTGTTTAGCAAAAAATTATGTATGGGCTAGTATGGGCTAATAGAAATATTCTCTAAGCTCAATCTATTACTTTGTTAATGAAGAAAGGAAATCCTGATACTTAATACAAGACAAAGAAACTTTATGGATACAATTAATAGTATTTTAGTGTATATATATATTTAAGTAAACAATTTAAGGTTAGAAAATAACTACCAGAAAGGATTGAGAGAACAGTAAAGTGTCAACACAGGTCTGGGTATAATGCTTTTTCTCACTAACAGAACTGGTAAAATCTTATGGTTAACAGGGCAACAGTGAGTACGAAAAAGTGTCTTTCCTCGGTAGTGGAGAAAATTACTCTTACAATAAAGACAGTGCTGATCTTACCTAAGAATGCTAAAGAAAGTCCTGAATAAACCATTTTCCAGGAAATTTAACTTCAATTGCTCAGATATTTTTAGAAAAAAACAAAACAACAACAACAAAAACCCAGCAAGGTATATACAACAAAGTGAAATTCACAATGCCTGGCATTTAATAAGAAATTACCAGGCATACAAAAAAGCATGGGAAATGATAAAGGTTGAAAAAAATAGTCAGTAGAAACAGACCCAAAAATGACATAATTTTCTTTGTTTTTGAGATGTCTTAAGATTGTCCTAAGAATCCTAGATTCACAATTTGTTAAAAAGAAATGAAAAACCATTGTTGGCTGAGATTCACTTAATTTTAGTGTAGAATTTTTTTTCTTTCCCAACAGTTTTATTTTTTTCCCCTTTATTTATACATATTTGACATTAATTGTGGGCCCCATTTCCCACCACCATTTCACCAGTGCACCATCACCTCAGTCCCTTGTGCTTTCTGCCCTTGTCCCATTCCCTCCCCCCTCCCCCCATCCCCAAAGTGTTTGCTTTGTCCTTGTCTTTTCAGGCGTTTTTTGTGTTGCAAACACTATATGCTTTAGTGACTTGCATTCATTTCATGTATAGATCAAACATAAGGGGAATTTCTATCAATAATTGTGAATAACAAGAATATTAGGTGGCTGTATCAATGGTCTTCATGAAATTTTCTATTGTATATGTATGCAGTTTTCCTCTTTACAGAAATTCCTTACAGAATTTTTATACATCCCTTTACCTCCCCCAACCACAAACCCACGATCCATGATAATTTTAGATGCGCACCTGGAGTATCTGTCTTAGATATCTGTCCTAGGCCTATGCTGAGCTGAATCACTTACACAATAAACAGTACTTAACAGAATTATGTACAAAGAAGCATTTCTAAATTGTGAGGAACTCTGACGTTCAATTACTTGAAGGTGTGAGCAAATGGCCATACAGGCTGCCTTATAAAATCTGTTTCCGTGTACAATCAGATTTTTGAATGGAACCGATAACAATGGTCCTTTTTTTTTTTTCCAGCTAGAGAGAACATTTTAAAGTTTAAAAAACAGTTGGTTAGAAGAACAAAAAGTATAATCCTTTTAAATAATAAAAATAAGGCTACTGTTATCTGGAATTATGATAGCGGAAGCCAGTTCTGTGGGCACTGCTGGGAGGCAGGGCAGCAGCCATGGTACTCAGAGAACAATTCACCACATGCTGTGGGAACTGCTTTTACCCCCAGTATGTCCACTTATTGTGGGTACTTTTTCTAAGAACTACGCAATGTAGGCCTTCCATGTAAAGATTCTCTATTCAGAGAGCCTGTTCTTTGTGAGAAAATGATGGCGTAATGAAACAGTTCTTTGATGTTTAGAGAACTGACTGTGTGACCAGAACATATTTCTCATCACAGAACTCATTACAGCAACAAAAATACAAGGATTACTTCTGCAGTAATAATATTGCTGTGACTGTTGCTACTGCCACAGTTACTAATAAAATATATTGATAGTGCTTACTGCTTTTAAAGGTTTGATGAAATCCTCACACTACCTTTGATAAGTACAATTATCTTCTTTTTTAAAGACAAAATAAAAGCTTCTAGGTAAGGTGATCAAGGGCATGCATTTAATCAAATGACAGAGTAGGATACAAAAGAGTTCTTCCTAACAACTCTCAAAAGAATGTCCTAAAGCATAAAATCAAAGGTACCAAAAATTTATGTGCATGTTTCCTTAGAAAATGCCATTCCACATATCTTATCAGTTTGTCTTTTCATATAGCAAGGGGTATAACATAGCTAAGTGGGGAAAGGTTCTCTTTCAGAGATCATCCTAAAAGTGAGGATTCTCAATCACCTTATCTGACCTACACCTAAAGGCAGCAGCAGATGTGATTTATGGGTCTTCTTCCAGTCTCTTAATTCTCATTGATTATTAAACTGTGTAAGTCTAAAGGCTACCCATGTTCCTGAGAGATTTAGCAGTGACAATCTTGTCTATGGATACAAAACTGTTCGAAAAAGTGCTTTGGTTTTTGACCCCAGGCAATTTTCAACCATATGTTGTAATTGCTACGATTTTGTTGGTTGGGTCATTGTAATTTTAGAATTGCATTGCCAGGAAACAATTAAAATGTTACAATCAAAACCACAACAAAGAAGATTTTTTTCTGTTTTGGGGTTTGGGAAAGTAGATCACCTTTTTTAGAGTAGATATAGTTTTACCTATTCCTTCCTGCTAAGTACAACTTTAGATGCCTTGATATTGTATTTGAAATAAACAGAAGAGTCTACAAGATGGAGAGAAGAGAGCAGACTGGCTAAAGACCTTGGGATTTGAAGAAGAAGGTAGTGAGGAGTTCTCTGGATTTTCTTTTTGCCTCTATATCCCACACCTAGAGTTGAAGAATGAAGAAACTGGCTATCCTGAAATGTCAAAAACTGACAACATCTTCAACAAAAGTCTACTCTTTTTGGCCAAAAGACAGGAAAGAAGTAGATTAGCAAGACCAAAACCTAAACTTCCACACTTACAAGGCTGTGAAGCACCCAAGGTTCTATCCAGACTGGTGTCAGAGAAATCCATATATCCACATATTCAAAGTTGCTGACAGTGAATTTTAAATATCTTTGGGAGGGAGAGGTAAAGAAGGAGGCAGAGAGAAAAACATGGAGGCTAGACTTCTACCTCTGTTTGGCCATAATAAATTGGCACCTTTGTCTTTTATCTGCCTAGCAGTTTTACATCTAGTTAGTCCAAACGGATTTAATTAACAGCCAGTATTTTATAATACAAAAATGCCCAATTTTCAACAGAAAATTACTATTTTACCAAGAACTGTGAAAGTCTCAAAGTGAATGAAGAGGTTAATAGATGTCAACATGGAGAAGATAAGGATTTTTGAATTATATAACAAATTATACAAAAATTAACTCAAAATTCAGACAAATATAAAATTTGAACCTATAATACTTTTAAGAAAACTAGTAGACTTGGAATTCATAAAAATTTAAAACTTTTTTCTACCAAAAAAAAAAGTTCTGTTAAGCAGAATGAAAAAAAAATAATCTGTAGTGAGGAAAAAAACATTTATAAGCTGCATATTTAATAAAGGACTAGTATATCTAGAGTATATAAAAGGAACTGTCAAACTTCAACAGTATAAAGCATGCAAATAGAAAATGGGAAAAAAATCATAAAGAGACTTTTCACTTAAGAGGATATATAAATGGCAAATAAGTATATGAAAGATTTTCAATATCATTAGGAAAATGAAAAAACAGATTAAGATCTCACTACATACCCATCAGAATGCCCCCTCACCTGTTCCCCATAATACCAAATGCTCATGAGGATATTAAAAATTGCATCAGACATATATTGTTTACATGAGAATATAAAATGGTAAAGACACTATAAAACGTGTGGCAGTTTCTTTAAAAAAAATTTAGCACCAGACTATTTTACAATCCAAAAACTAATAGTATTAGAAATTTACCCCAGACTAATGAAGGCTGCCCTACATAAAAACCTGTATCTGAGTGCTTATGGCAGCTTTGTTAGTATAAGCCAAAATCTGGAAACAACCCAGATGGCCTTCAGTGGGTGAATGTTTAAACACACAATGGCACATACACATCATGGACACTACTCAGAATAAAAAGGAATAGCCAACTAATAGACAAAGTACCCTATATGAGTATCCAGAGTATTAAGCTAGTGGGAAAAAAATCAGAGATTAAATACTCTATGATTCTATTTATGTAACATTCTTGAGATGAAAAAATTACAGAAATGGACAATACATTTGTGAGTTCCAGGGATTACTGAGGTAGAAATAAAGTGATTTTGAAAGGACAACATGAAAAATGGGGGGAAAAACTAACAGTTGATTGCCCCGGCCTGCGGGAACTACCTAGGGAGAATGAATAAACAAACAAACAGGGAAGGCAGGGCAGGAAGGCAAGTCAAGGATTCTGATCAAGCCTTCATCTTTATTATAAGGGGCAGGGGTATATATAGATATTCACTTAGAGGGGTGGAAGAAGAAAGGGGGAAGGGAGAAGGTTTGAATCAAAGAGATTGGTGGTGCAGGTGTTTGTTTTTAGCTGGCAGGAGGTCTCCGGGTGGGATGTCTGTGATCTTAGGCCGGGCTTCCTTTTAAATGGAGATACTTTTGTTCTCCTGGTGCCCTGACCGAAAGGTGAGAGATAGGTGAGACTGGACTTTTTTGCAGGTCTGGCTCCCGACAGTTGATTAACCGATTTTTTTAAAAAGGGAAAATATGAAGTATCTTTAATGTGATGGGAACAATCTGTATCTTTTCTTGATTGCTTTAATGACAATGTCCTATTAATACTATTGTACTAACTGGTTATGTCAATGTTACCATTGGGGATAGTGGGTAAAAGACACATGAGAGATCTGTAATTATTTTTATAATTGCATGTGACTACAATTATTGCAAAATAAAAAGTCTAATAAGAAAAAAACATTCGAAACAGAAACCCCATACCCATAATGAACCTCACTTGTATTAAACAACATATTTTGAACATTTATTATGGACCAAGCAGATTCTAACTCTAGGAGGTAGGTACCATTTTCCACATGAAATCCTATCAGACTAAGAGAAATTGCTTGCTCTTCAAGTCTTTAAATGAGGCAGTGTGACTACTACATATACGAGGATGTTTTTTCATATTATCTTTAACTTTTGTTTGTTAAAAGATAGAATGGAACTTTACTTCCCAAACCCAGAGCTTGGTTCATACCAGTAAAGCTCAGCTTCACAAGCTAAGAAAATAAAATACAACAAAAGATGGCCAAGCTGAATCAGTCAACTCTGGCAATTGAGCCAGGACATAATTTTAATCATTTTCAGGTAAAAACAAAAATTAATTTCTATAGGGGTTAAGCAAACAGTCTTAAGACAGAGGTTCAAGAGTGCATTATTTATAAAAATTCTAGCAAAAGGCTGACATTTTTGTAAATGATCTGTGTGTGAAAACTACAGCATCTACTGCTGTTTCTGCAAACAATATTACTTGCTTGTACAAATATTCCAAACACATGTAAAAAAAAAAAAACCCTTTTTTTTCAACTGCATGTGAATTTCAAATAGAACTCCATCCATCTACTCTTCTTCTCTCTATCTAGATCTTAACATATCTTAATCTATACATGAATATATACAAGCATTTAAACTACCAGGTGTTATTGCTTAATATTTCATATAAACCATATTGTATTAGACTCACAAATTAGTGGAGCTTGAAGGCACCTTAGAAGTGCCAAGTCAAATTGCTCAATTAAAGCTGAGGAAACTGAAGACTAGAAAAATTAAGTATCCTGGCTAGCTGTTGTAAGAAAAACAAGAACTCAGAGCCCCTGACTCTCACTGCTCCATTTCACTATTCTCACTTCTCCAGAAATAAGAAGCAGGAGATCATTTAACCTGGGCTAAGAAAAAGCTAGTATCAAATATGACTTTCTGAACTGAAAAAGTTTCTCAATTCAAGTTCTTTTTTTTTTTTTAAAGATTTATTTATTTATGCATACAAGAGCTGTGGTACAAGCCAGAGTCATGGGAGGTGAGAGGATCCACCAGAGACAGAGCAGGGAGCAGAACAGGCAGATCTACTGAATTACACTGCTGAGGGGAGCAGCAGGCGAGGTAGGAGAGGTCTGCTGCACCATGTGGGTCTCCTCCCTGGTCTGGGATTGAACTCGCACTGCTGTGCAGCGGATGCTTCACAGTGCAGCACTCAACCGCTGTGCCACCAGGGAGGCCCTTAATTCAAGTTCTCTTAATGAACATACTTCTTGTCCTCACTCCCTGATAAAACGAAGGTAACCTCATGGATACAGGTCACTTTCCAGGACACATATCCCAGACTCTTACAGCAACACACCCTCAAAGTGATGACCCTTTAACAAGCACAACTACGCTGTGTTGTACGTGTCATTGGCTTTGTGATCTTACAGTGACATCCTGGAATTGAAGCCGCATTGTGGAGCCAGACGGCTGTGGTCGACTGGTGATCTCCAGTATGGTTCTCAGCAGGATGTCCAGCAGACTGGCCACTATCACATCGATTTCCTCCAACACGGATTTTTCCTTAAGAGAAAAAAAACAAAACAATGTGTTCAGGAAATGATTACTTAGTATGCATATTAGTCTCTCTTTAACAGAAAGGAGGAAAAACCACATTTCCAAATATAGAGTCAAAAGTCAAGGACCTCAAGAGCTTGACAAACCTGATCTCACCTATGTTATCTATGTTAGTAACCAGATACAGAAAAGGAAGAGCTGGGCAAGTTAACAGCTTACCCAACAGTATACAACTTAGCTGTGCAATGGGCACCTGAGATACAAGCATGAAAGCGGGGCAATGTCCTAAAAGCACACCAGAATGACCCAGAGCTTCAGGATGCTGCTAACATGGCATGTGATCTTGGGGACCTTCTTAGCTTGCGAAGCTGAGATTTACCTGAGTGAACCAAGATCTGGGTTTGGGAAGTAAAGTTCCTTTCTATCTTTTAACAAACAAAAGTTTATCTTTTTGGACCTACTTCTTCATTGAAAGTACCTCTCTGGGTGTTAGAAGTCTTTAATTTTTAAATTTCTAATTGTGCTTACATCTATTACTGTCATCAGTGGAGTGGCACAGGTCATTTTCCAAAACCCTATTTTAAGTATGAAAGACTATTCCTATAAAAATGATTTTTAAAAATCCACACATCTGAGGATTAAGACTAGACGAATGCCATTAGCTACAGACCAGACTTAATACTAGTAGCCGTGGTGCAGACAGCTTTCCCTGAAGCAGTTAGTAATATATACACCTCCCAGGACTTGGGAAACCCAAATTGTTCTGCGCTAACTGTGTGAAGTAGATTTGGGGTCTGATACCCCACACAAGATGAAACTGTGTAGAAATGTCCCCTACCAAAGAGAGTGACTTTGCAAATAAAACTTTTAGAAGTATTGGTTTGAAAGAGTTTTTGGGCTAACATTTTATGATAAATTTTCTTGTACTTGCAAGAAAACTACCAAAGTCTTCCCCCCACCATCAGATAAGTGCGAAACTTACTGCAATGCCAAAGTGAAAAAGAAAAAGTTTTAAAAATCACCTCTTCTACCACTGATAATTTGTTTTCAATTTTTTGCAATGAAATATCTAACTTACTTTATATTCTCAAATACGGTTTTCAAAAACATTCTAACTAGGCAAGACATAGCTATCTTTATTGAATTATACAGTGGGGGTGTTAAAGCAAAACTAGTGCCTTCTTCTGTCACTACTCTACCCAGTCCCGGATGACCCTCATTTTCTCTCATGTGCCAACTCTGTGTGCACAGCACTGGGGACTGATCACTACTGTTTCTCCCAGCGTCCCAGAACAGCTCACTACTGAGTCCTTCTGGAGCTGATCATAATTAAGTATTGTAAAAATGGGGAAACGTAGCCTAGTAGTAATACGGAGGCAGAGGAACAGTCCTCACAGTACTTGTGGTCCAACTCTGCTGTGTGAAGGCTGTTCCAGACGAGTACAATGCTTAATTAACAGTAGCAGACTGACAGATGTACTGGAAATGGACATCCTTCATATATGCATTTCACATCAGATGCCCTTGGACCATGAACATGAATACTCTGAGCTGGGGACCTATAAGCAAGCGTGTGATTTTCCTCTATTTTCACTGCAGCCTCTAATGCAATTATATTGCATCAAGAATCAGGAACATTGACAGGAATTTCCAAAGCCATAACAACTTAGTGATTACTATTGGGGCTGAATTATGGTTGTACTGCAAGATACTTCAGTCTCCTGGGGCCTTCCTCTGCTTCCACAATCTCCGCAGGCTCAAGCCCAAAGGCCATGGCCAAGCTCTGAGCATCATCATGTAACCTTTCACAGAGTGGGCCAAAAAACACTTCACTTTGCAAGCAGTAATTTATTCTTACCACAGAGCATTCATCATATCAAGATTAAAGACACATGTGGGAGGCTTTGAGCTTTCTAATTTTTCTTGCTGGGTATTCAGTTCTTTCTTGAAATACAAGTTTAGGAAACCCAGGTTATTTAGGGTTATAGCAATCCCACAAGGTTAAAAAAATTCCTCCAAAAGAAAAGCGAAAAGTCCAACCACTTGGAAATAAAGTGAGAGTCTCAGGGGGTAACTCCTCAGTGTAGTTTCTTTGAAGACTTCTAAAATTTTGTTTCCAGATGCCATTTGATGGGAGCTACATGCCATGACCTGCATTTACTTACTGAGCTATTTTTCTTGATGAGACAAAATACGTTGCTAAGGATACGTGCGCACATGATCAGGTCCTTCTGTTCTTGCAAGTGCATGTGCAGGTGATGTAACACGACAGGCAGAAGGATGCACCGGGAATCTGGAGAGAAAAGCATTAGTGTCACATCTGTAGAGTCCCACGCAAACCGCCTTATCTACTTTACAATCTATTTTTAATAGTTAAATTATTAGCACATGTAGTTAAAAAGGTATTAATTCTCTAAGGTCGATACTGAAAAAACAACCATTCCTTTCCCTAACTCATGATTCCTGAACTCAGGAGGTCTTTGACTCTTATTGAAACCGATTTTCTTTTGTTGTTGTTGCTTGTGTTACTTTTCTTTTTTCGAAATTCTCCATGATGTGTTTCTCTGGCTATTTCCTGATTTTTCATTATGATCCATCCTTTACTAACTACCTTTTATGGTAGAGGAGGATTTAGTTTGTTCACTCTCTTCTCCCTAACCTCTCAAAATAGTTACGATTTCAGACTACAGCTAATTATGGGTTTGCTGCCATTGATTTCCAACCCTTTGTATATGACCAGATTTTGTTTTCGTTTTTCCTCTCTCTGAAAACTTAAAAAAAATTATTTCTGGTAATTCAAAATTTCATGATCACGTGCCTTGCGTTGGTCCTTTAAATCTATAAACTTGTATCCTTAAGCTCTGAGAATTTACCTTGAGTTTGCCTTCTAGATTATCCCTCCCTACCCCCTTTTTGTTTTTGTTCTCTCTGGAATTTGACTATCTTCACATCATGAATCTCTTACACTGTCCTCTAATTTTCTTAAATATTTTTAAATATTTTTGTCAAATTTTCTAAGAAATTTCCTTTATCTTGCAGATAAAGATAGCCACTTGCTCAATTGTCTTATTTATGCTATCATAATTTCTAAGAGTTGCAAGGCCATTTTCATGGGTGTGTAACCTGTGTATTCACTGTGTTCAGATGGGTCCCATGAGTGGTTTAATGTTCTTGCTGCCATCATGATAATTCTTAATTTTCAAACAAGAAGTGTTACATCTTCATTATGCAGCCATTCAGTTTATTTCTTTGAATTAACTCTTTTTATAATTTCCTGTTCTTGTTTCTTCAGAGACTTTCCTTTGATTTTTTTTTCTCCCTGAATTATCTTTTCCTTTCAGTTTCTTATTTTTTGTTTCTTCATATTGGCCTCTGTCTTTCACTTTAGAAGGTTTTTTTCCAGTTTATGGTGATCTTTTATTGCACATTACTATTTCCAAGTGAAGAACTAAAAACACTAAGTAAAAAAGAATTCACAATGTGTTCAGGCAAGCTTGTGGACTACTGATGCATCTCAGCAGAATGGGAAGGCATCCAGATATTTAATAGAGGATGCACAAATTTCAGAATCTGAGGTGTCTTCTCTTGGGCTGGTCAGAAGAAGCTACCAATCTCTCCTCTGGGGAACATGAATCTACCTCTTAGTAATTTGAAATAAAGAAAAAAGTGGGTGATGAGGATATCTCTGCTTAATTGTGAAGCTCTGTTTACAGTGTAGAGTTGCATTCCCAATTTAGCAGTTTCTGATTCTCCTTAATTAGAGACACATCTTACTCACCTTCCAGAAAGAAAAAACTTTCTATTTCCTTTTTTCCTGAAATGAGAGATTTGGGCCAGGTGGGGTAGCGTGCTAACTGTTCCTTCTACAGATTTTTAACTGATTATCATATTTCTAGCACCCTTAGTATTCAGATATACCTAGTATTTTAAATTCTTGATCCTTCCTGAAGTCACTGAGTTGTCTGCAGTTCTATGGTACAAAGTAATTGTAGTTATATGTGGTACATAAGAGTTATATGTGGTTATACTTCCATGGCCCTACCCCAATTCCACATGTCTACCTATTTCAATCCTCTTTTGTCTGCTGTTAGTTGTCATGCATCCCTGTAATAACTGTTTATCTCTCTTCTGTGTTGTCATCTCCTCTCCAAATCTCCTAAACTCATGAGGTTATACCTTTTAAAAAAGTCTTTTACTGACCATAGGTGCAAAACCCCTTTCAAAATTTTAGGAAATGAATTCCAACAATATATGGAACAAGTATTACTTCATCATCAGATAAGATTTACTCTAAGAACAAGTTTAACATGTGAAAATCATAATAGTATATTTTCATCAGGGGAGAAAGATAAATATATTCAATTCTTGTTATTCATGAAGTTCTGTACAGATGCTGGAAACAATTGAACTGGGAATTCTGACTCTTTTAGGAAAACATATGGATACACATGTACATCTGACAAAGATTATATACACTTAAATCCTAAAATCAACTCATCCAGGAATATTCTATTTATACTATAAACAAGAATATAAAGTTCAGAAGTATTAACTGACTTGCCTGAAGTCACCCCACTAAACCTGCTAACTGGTCCCAGAGCTGGAGCTCCTTGCACTATACTGCCCCCTACTGCCTGCATCTTATATGAGAATGGAAATGAAAGCAGAGCATGGCCTTACCTTGTTCAAACTTGACTGGCAATGTGTAAATCCTGCAACTCAAATTTTTCACTATTCTGTGTATGTCTAAAAATGATGATGAAAGTGCCACAAGCTCTGATTTTGGAGTTACAAATAAATTTTAGTAAGTAAGTGAATCTGTGAATGGATCTGAGTGCTCACGTGTTAATCCTCTATCAGCTGTAAGTCTTACATAGATCCTTGTTATTAAATATTTGAAATGGTAAGATGAGTGAAAACTGACTTATGCAGTATAAATTAGACTGAATCTTCAAAAAGTAACAGTGAAGGTTTATTCTTTAACAAGTTGTTAAGGGCACAGAATTACTGTCTATTACATGCCCACAACAGGCATATTATTTATGGGTATGCTAACTTTTAAATGCACTATTCCTTTAAACTGCTCTGCTAGGTTCTCTAAAAGAAAGTCATCTGTGCAACAATTAGATGTATTATTCTTTGTTAATAGAAATTCATGCCTTATAGTTTGAAAAATTATAATGCCATTTGACTCAAGAAAAATTAATATTAGTAGCTCTGTACCTATTAAAAAAATTGAATTTTAAGAATCACACAAGGAAAATTCCAAGCCCAATGGCTTCTATGGGTTCTATGAAGTCTTTATAAAGCAATCACCTCAAGGCTATACAAATTCTTCCAGAAAATAGACTATATAGGTTATACAACTATCTCATTTTATGAGGCTAGCATGACAGATGTTAAAATCAGCCAAAGACATTATAAAACAACTGCAGATTAATATCCTGCAGACTTATGAACACAGATGCAAAAAATACTAGTAAAATTTAGCAAATCCTGTGTGTGTACATATATATATCTATATATATATAAGGTTCAAATATGGTTCATCCTGGGAATGCAAAGTTGGTAAAACATCTGAAAATCAATCCATTCATGATAAAAATTTTCAGAAAGCTAAAAAGGTAATTTCCTCAAATTGATAAAGGGCATTTAATAAAATGCCTTCCTTCAGCCAACATAACACTTAATAGTGAAAGATTAAATGCTATGCTTCTCCTTAAGATTAAAAAAGTCAATTTCACCAATTCAATTAACACTGCACCAGATTCGATGAAGTGTTATAAGGTTTATTCATAGGAATAAGGATGTAAGATTCTACATCTTAATAGAGAGCCATAAGTAATTCACAACTAGGAAAGGGTCTTTATCAGTTTTTGTCTTACTTCTCTTATTGGCCTTTTTTTTTTAGGAGGTCTGGAGTCTTATATTTCTTTTAATGCCTGCCAGAGAACTACCAACACAAGGACAGCTGGTCTTAGGTTTACATCAAAACAAACCACATAGGCATTCTTAACTTTAAGACAAAGAACATAGAATATTAACGCCTGACCTTCTGAAATAATTCCTTGCAGGTTTCCTTTAAATAGTAAGCCTGACCAGAGTACTTATGTGATTCTTTATAAATCAATTAATTGACAAAAGAACCAAGAAACAGAAACTAAAAGATTAAATGACTAGAGTCACTGCCTAGTGATGTTTAATTAGAAAGGAAGATACAGTTTATTGGATATGTATTTGATTTGTAAAAAATTCAATTTGTAAACTACTGTAAAGAAAATAATGCAGACAAGGTAAAAATAAAATTGTTGTGGCATGTAGAAAAAGAATTATATGATTATCTAGCTTGCAGATTTGCCTGTTCTCCACTACTAAGACAATGTCAGCCAATGCAAATGATAGAACTGGTGGGCGATTGCCAAACAAGCTGACTGGTTAAAATGCTAATTCTTACCTTTAAAAGAAAACACCTGGACTCATTAAGTAGGCCCAAAGAAAAAGAAAACCCACAACTGAACAAACACCAACTTTCCATACATTTATTTACCCACAGACTCTATTATGCAGGTTCTGTCCTTGAAAGGGTCAACACGCTCATATTCCATATCTCTGACAAAGTTCACTGTATTCTGTGTCTTGTTGGGTGTATAAGGGAGTGACTCATTTACTTTTTGTTTAGCTTGTACACACTGGATGAAGCCAGGTCCTGCTAGTAATTCCCAGTAGGTGTGGGGCTAGGAACAAGGAGAAGCCTCTCTAGACAAGAATCCTGCAAGTGAACATCTGTCTGTGTGTTGTGGTGGGTCATAAGGTTGTCAGTCACTCTACACAAACTGAGCCCCAGGTTGGGATGGGTGGTCGTGGGACACCCAGTCTTAGGAGGGGGAGACTGTGGAGTACATGGGCAGGAATCACACTGCTGCATGGCTTTGCACAGAGCTGTGGGCTACAGAGAAACACCAGCATCACAGAAAACCTGAAATCAGAACTGGTTTAGATCTCCCTGAATAAAGCACCTGAAGTAAAGTTTCAGTGTCACAAAGCAACAAAACCATTCAACAAACCTTTCAGATAATGGAGGACAGACAATACTAAGTGAGAGGACTGGAGATGACTGGGGACTACATTCTCATGCAAACAACATGAAGGACCACAAAGGAAAACAACAGTGGAGGCCTAGGATGACCCTGTGTGCTGCTGACAGATCTCACCCATTGGAATTATCCCACCATGTGGACTGCGCAGGCGCGCCTTCCCATAGCTTGAGGTGTGCTGCTTGCACTTCTTACTTTTGTTAACTGCTCTGCTCCTGCTCTAGGGCACCCCCCACCCAACACACACACATGCACACCCACACCCACACACAAGACTGCTCTGTTGTCAAATGCATGCTCCTCCATAGCTCAAACGTTACTTTTTCAACAAAATTATTTTAATTATTACATCATTTACTCAACAGCTATTGCTGCGTTATCCTAATCCCCTGCATATGGTACAGTACAGAGTGAGTATTCATTCATGAAACATCTCTCAAGCATCTAGCACTACCAATGACTTAAGTAATCTGGAGAAAAAACTAAGTTAAACTGAGTCCTGAAGGGAAAATGTGGAGATTCAAAGAGGAGAAGACAGTAGGGCCCAAGTAGAGTGAGGTAATGATGGAGGACAGGCAGATGGGTGGAACCAGATCATGACCCTGAAATAGCTGGAGTGTTTCCTCAAAACAGAACAAAACAACTAGGATGTTAGTAAAGGCACTGAGAGTTGTATCATCCAGTATGAGTAACTGAATGGGAACTTTGCTGAAATAGATCAAGATGAGAATGGAGATATGAAAAGCAGGTATAAAAATGACTGAGGTAATTCAGAGTAGGTGGCGGTGTTTGGAGTGGAGATGGGGCAGGTGGGGTGAGATATGAGAGATGCTATGGAGGCCAGGATGATGGATGTAGATGAAAATGCAAAAGGGAGAAGAGATTTCTGAGGTGCCTAGGTGAATGGTGAATGGTATTATCATATGCTAAAATGGGGAGGAGCAGATATAGAGAAATAGTTGAGATTTCCATTTCAGACAGATTGAGATTAAGGTTCTGTGAGACATCCCTGAGAGATGCTGAGAGGAGAGATGGTTACACAGGTTTGGACCTCACAGAAAGATCTGGTGTAAAAACACTAATTTGAGGGTTGTGTCATACAAAGACCACTAAATGAGGTTAAATGGGTGGACTGAACCCCAGTACTCATCAGGTGTCCCTCTTGCACAATAGGAGGAGACAAGCAGAGCCTCCTAAAATCTACATGATAACTAATTTGCATCCGCCAGACCCAACTTAAATTTTGTTCTCCTACCTTGCCCATACAACTTGGCATAAGCCAAGTTCCTTATACCTCACACATTACCCCCAGCACATACACATACTATTGTTCTTTATTATAGTTACTTAATTAATGTCTCTCAAGTCAGACTATCAGCCCACTGAGGGGAGTTTAATTTACTATAACACTTCTAACATAAAACCTAGAGCCCATATAATTATTTGTTGAATTAATGGATGAACGATACCAGTTCTACCATATTTGAGAGGCAACTGAAGTCTGACATTGCTGTCTTCATATCTTAACTCCGCTGAATTGGAAAGCAAATGGAATGCACATTACCACAGTCCAGGTTACAACGCCTTCATCTGCTGATGTTCACCCTGAGCTACCTGGAAAATGCACTTAGTCCCATCAACTTACTGGGATACAAACCAGGGTAACTGCTGGTACTGGGGACAAGATGCACATCCTGGCTTTGTACCCACCTTCCACTGGAAGTCTGTGTAATGGTGGATAACACATATGTAAGTAAGGAAAAGAAGGGAGTTACCATCCTTTCCCCTGAATGCCCTTGCTTATTATGCCAATTGTATGGGCAAGTTGAGAATAAGGTAGGAGAGCAAAATTTAAGTTGGGTCTGGAGGATGCAAAGTAGTTATCATGCAGATTTTAGGAGGCTCTGTCTGTCTGTGGTTATGCAACCCTAAACTACTCTGCTCTCACCTGCCCCCACCATCCACCTGCCTCCTTTATACTTCAATTCCGTACTTTCAGCCACTGCCAAAGCGGTCTTCTCAAATATCATGTAGGCTCTTTCCTGACCTTGAGGAATGGGAAGAAAAGAATTATGGGGAAAGAGGGAGAAAGGTGTTGCTCCGTTTTTATAGATTAAATATGTCTGCCTAGACTTCAGATGATTTAGACATGACACCTATGAAAACCAAAATCTTAGCTATTTTCTTAAGATTTAGCCAGATAACTTAGACTCTGACCTGGAATGTGGGACTAAAGGGCAGAGTCGCCTGCCTGGCTGTGGGAAGGCTCCTTGCACCCACTCTGTCCAGCTGTTACAGTGCCTAAGTGACCCTCAACTCAACCTGGCTCAAGTCTCCTTCTTAACTTTTCTTCATTCTGTTGCTAACCTTCATCTGGGTCCCTTTCTCTGTCTTCTCTGCACATCATTTCTAATCTAATCTTAACCAGGAATGTTCACAGCCATGCTGTCTCCTTCACATCCCCCTTCTCCTTGGGATTTGTGATGGCTTCTAACTGTCAACGTGACCGTGCCGTAGAGAGACAGATATTTGGATAAACATTTCTTAGGTGTGTCTGTGAGAGCCTTTCGGGATGAGAGTAACAGGTCAGTGATAGGCTGACCAAGGCACATAGTTCTCCCCGCCACGGGTGAGACTCATCCAATGCACTGGAAGCCTATGGAATAAAAATGATGTAAGGGAGAATTTGCTCTAACTGTGTTTGAGTTGGGAAGTCAGTTTTCTCCCACATTCAGGCTTGCCTTGGAACTTACAGGCCTTCAGACTCAGAACCACACCACTGGCTCTCCTTAGCCTCTGACTTGTTGACTGCAGATCTTAGGACTTCTCTGACCCATAATCCCATGAACCAATTCCTTATAATAAACATTGTTTTATATATAACAAAAATATACATACACAAACCTTATTTGGTCTGTTTGTCTAGAAAAACCTGATTTATACAGGATTTTAGCACCAAAAAAAAAAAAAAAGAGAGACAGAGAGAGAGAATTGGAACTTTCTCTGCTAGGAGGCTTGGATTGTAACATCTATGGGTTTTTCCTCTAAAATGTTTTGAAATCCATTTCTTAAAATGTGAGCCAACCTGTACTTTGTATTCCTTTCTCTGACTGATATGAGTCCCCAGAAAATGAGGTCACTTTCTCAAACTTTTCTCACCTCTATGATCACTAACCAGTTCTTTGCTGATCAGAATTAAGCTCAGATTAATTAGCAACTGGCTTCATCATACCGTTCAGAGAAATAGAACTGTCATTAAGGTTGGTCAAGAAATTAGTACTTTGTCTTTGACTGAATACATATCCAGTGGATGCTTCATAATGTCCTTATCCATATTTCATCTTGCCTGTTTCAATTTTATAATATTAATCAGGAAAATATCATTTGTAACTTCCATCTGGCCAAGATGTGTGAGCTCACACAACTGCAGTAATCCTGCATTTCATTTCTTTTACTTTCAATAAAGAAACAAAATTCATATATTTCTAAGGATTTTTTTTTACTTTCTTCAATGAAGCTAAGCCATTACATCACTTTTGAGTCTGTTTGTTTTACCCTGTGTTTGTAGTATACAGAATACTAGGTCACCAAATACAGACACACCTTAAATTGCAGAAGCTGTGAATATGTTCTGGCAAAATAAACTTCATAGTTAGGGACTAAATAAAGGATCTTGAGATAGAGGAATTATTATGGATTAGCTGGTAGATGTGATATAAACAGAGGGGTGCTTATAACTGAAGAGGCAAGAGATTCAAAATCAGAGAGATCTGAAGATGCAATGCTGCTCACTTTAAAGATGGAGGAAGGGGCCATAAGCCAAGGAATGCAGGTGGTCTCTAAGTCAAAAAGGCAAGAAAACAACATTCTCTCCTACATAGTCCATAAAAGAATACAGTTCTCTCAACACCTTGATTTTAGAGCATTTTGAACTCCTGCCTTACAAATATGTAAAATACAAAACTTTTATGACTTTGAGCCACAAAGTTTGTGGTAACTTACAGTAGCAGTAGAAAATGGACAAATAATGAAAACTATCTAAAACATGAGTTTTATGTCATTGGTTATAATTATCTCTCAGAAACTATTACATAACTCGGTCTCAAACACTCTTAAAAGATTATTTCTTTCTTACAGGAAGTGTGTACACTTTTTTTTTTTCTCAGCAGAGCTCAAAAATATTAGCCTTAGTCCTTGTCAATGGACTACTACTTGAACTTCTTTTACTATAGTTCTTTACACCCCCGCCCTAATGCTGTGAGCTACAGCTATCCAATTTTATATAGTCTCCCTGCATAACCCCTCCAGGTAGACAGAATCTGCTTATTTCTGTGAGATGTAAAAAGGTTCTTGGGATCCCATTCTCCTCTTAAGTACAGGCTGAGAGCTCTTATCCTATCTTTTTACAACACCAATGGAGCCTGTCACTTGCACTGCACAACTTCCTTCCCACATCTCATGCCAACATCTCATCTTTCAAGTGGACAATACAGATTTATCACTTAAGTCCATAGTTTCTGACTTAGAATTCTGGAGTCATGAGAAATAAAATTCCAGGTTTCCAAACAGTATTGTGGGATCACATGTGATTTAAATAGAGGGTAATTCAAACCTTGGAACATCCTCAGGGATGTTTGCTGTTTTTCCCCGTGGAAGGAGCCTCCATCCTGATGTGCCCTGCCATTTATACATGACAGTCTCTGTTTTCCTCAATGGTGAGTCATACCATCAAGCCAAGTCTCATCCTCCTGGAGCACTGATAAAAGTCTTTCTGCTTCTTAGCATCTTTGTGTGTTTGCATTTGGCTAATTGAGAGATGCTTTTATTTCTCCAGTAGTTTATGCTTCTTTATCATTATCCTCTGCAGAGAACATTCTGTATAACACAAGGGTAAGTGTTCTCTTCTCCTCTTCTTCCTCCCTACCTCAGTGTCACGCTCATCAATCTCCTGAATTTGGCTCCAGATCTCTCCTCCAGGCCAGCAGCATACACCATCTAGGGTCCATTTTCTCTGGACCCCTTGAATCCTTCCACCCCAAATCAATGAATAATTACATTAGCTCTCACAAAGACTCAATATTTTTTCTCCTAGACTGGCAGATTCTCTTTCTATCTCTTTAGTCCTGATATCTCTACCACCTACTGAGTGCCAATAATCAACAAAGAACAGTCCACAGATAGGACACATCTCTCAGAGGCACATAATGAATATACCCCCTCAAATAATTTCTTTACTCTTGGAAACAAATTTTAAAGTCAGCTACTCTTTTGGTTTTGGACTTCAACCCAATAAAGAATTATCTGACCAGGAAGAAACAGGGCAGAAATCGCCAATTTTCCTAAAACAGGGATGAACTTTTCTTCATTTGATAACAGGAGAATTGGTGTTCTTATAAAAACTGGGAAGACTGGTCTAAACCTTCATCCCCTCAATTATGCACTTCCTCTGTTTCCAACACCAAGGGAGCGTCAGAAACTCTGGGGCTCTGAGGACCTGATTTTTAAAAACCACTACAACAAACATCTTTTCTCTATATAAGGTTATTTTCTCTAGAAATCAGAAGGTTGAACTTTCTTCTACATTGACTGAATTACTGTCTGTTTTCAGAAAACAAAGATCAGAAACACACTAATAGTCTATCAATAGAAAAAAAATACAAACCATGATATGTTCACTCAGTGGAATACCATACAATATTTTATAAAGCAGATAAACTAGAGCTCTATCTAGTAGCACTGATAAACATAAAGCGTAATATCAGTTAGAATGAAGCCTAACAAATGACATACAATATAATGTCATCAAGTAAGGACTAAAAGGTGAAAAACTTATGCATTTTTTATAGCTATCTAATAACATAGAAAATAGGAACTGAAATCTCTAATAATGGAAAATCCTCTGAAAGAAGTGAGTATTACAAGAAGATTTGAATAAATCTATAATGGTTAACTTCTTACTAAAAGACAAAAAGCAAATGCTTGATATCATTAAGTTTTGCTAATGATTTACTCATATTATGTTCTCTTATTGTCTGTATGTCTCAAATGTTTTACTGCCAAATGATGTAAAAAATTTATTTACTGTATTTAAAATCCTACTTCCAAAAACATATATACATTGACGTAGAGGATATTTTTAATAGGATCAATTGTTAAAAGTTTATTTTGTGATACTGATCAAAACTTTTTAAAATAAATTCTTAATGAGGTTGGTACTTTATTATATAAGGAAAAAACAAGAAGAAAACAAGAGACAATGGGATTTAATAACACATGACAAAATAATTTTAGTAACTGCACTTGCTATAAAACAAAATATATCATTATCACCAAAACTTTCATCTAGTTTCAAAAACAGGCTGACAGAAAACTTTTCAGAACAGAGACAAATGAACAAGGGTCATACCAGGTAACTGACTTCTAAAAGAAAATGCTACATTTTCTCAAACAAAAAAATACAATCATAAGAAATAAAGAAAGCATAACCTATACCACAACTACTTGTGATTAGAATGAATAATTTAGTCATCACGGTTTTCATTCTTTCTAGAAATCAAGATCTAATAGTCATACTTTTGTATCTGGGGCTACTTAATAAATGCATTCTACCACCCAAATACACAATGCTTTTGGGAAGGTTTGCAGTTTCTATTTTTTAGTTACTTTTGCAGGCCTATAATTTACAGGATGTAAGTACTGGATTTCTGTAGACAGTTTTACCCGAGACTCCCCACCCTACCTGGGTTGGTATAAAGCTGGCTCTCCACAGTTTTGCCAATGCACTGCAGCTTCACGGCCTGCAGGGAATCGTCCACGTGCACAATGGTCGGCAGACTGCCCAGAGTGTCCTGTACTAAGTTGGCCACTTCTCGGACATCAAAGAGCTTCAACAGCTCTGAGTACACAGCTGGGAAGGAGCTCAGAAACACAGCCTTAAACAGAAGAAATTTATATCAGTCCCAGATAGGTCCTCAGAAATTAGCTGTAAATGTCAATGAATTTAAGACTGACCAAGATTTTTGATGGTAGGAATGGTATGAAATTATAGGAAATGAATGCAAGAAATTTCTGGCACCTAAAGCTCAAAGAGAAAATTTTCTTTAGTAAATGCAGCAAGATAGGAAAATTTTTTGACATGTACAAAGTGCAATAAAATAAAAATTGGGAAATTCTAGATAATCACTAACAGTAGCAAGACAATTGGCAAAAATACCACGGATTCAGCAAGATGTAGCATGATCAAATGAAGAGAATGCCCAAACCAGAAAGAATGTAATCACTTAGATTTTATTGCTTTTTGGGTAAGCTTTAAGCATCTATTGAAATCTCAGTTACCTTTAAGAAACCAAACACATTTATTCCTAAGGCACTCAATTTATGATGAAAGAAAAAAAAGCATAACAGGGCATCAGAAGCTCTAGATAACGGATAGCCTAGCTTTGCTTCTAATCACTCTGTGACCCTTGAACAAGTCATTTTAGCCCCCTAGGTTTCAGCTTCATCATTTGGAAAATGAAAAATCATTGGAACAATCCCTTTGGTTGCTTCAAGATTTATTATAAACCCGTCACATAAAGAAACCTGACAATCATCTTTTAAGGGAAAAAATGAAGCCAACAGCAAGAGAAGTAAAACAAATTCATTCTTTTAAAATTTCACAAAAGGAGGACAAGAGAAGGGGAAGTCCACCAGCCTAAACTCTATCAGCAGAGGAAGGAGGCACAGATTTGAAATACGCTGAGAGCCAGTGAGGTCTGATACCAGCAGACTGAGTCAATATGTGCTGCCATTGATTCAAATACAGAGTCAAATTCAAATTTGTGGGTTTGGGTATTTACCTATAGAGCAGTAGTAAAAACATCTAGAAGAGACAAGACCTGCTTTTGCTACCAGAGCCTTCAAAAAGCTGAAGGTGCTATGGCTAACAGCCATGTTCTCCTCAACTCTTAAAACTTAGATTCATTTGAATGAGTTTAAAAAGAATAACTTAGTATGCCTTATTAAAGACTAGATTTATATAACCTTCATTTCACTCTGCAAAGTGTTGAGTCATAGAGTGAAGTTTAAAAAAATAAAATAATGTGAGTCTAGCTTTTCTGATCACTGAAAAAGTCAACTAGTTAGTTTTCTTCTGGAATTTCATTTATTCATTCATTGTTTATTTATACTGCTTTCCTTCAAAAAAGCATTTGAATGTGTCTGTAGTGCCAAATACAGATTTAAAAAGGATAAAGGAATAACACATTTCTGACAAGGAAAGAAAGTTGTAACAGGACATCTAAAGCAATGATAAAATGAAAGTACAATTGGGTTCTGGTCTTCCTGATAGACTGGATAAAGGGACGAAAATCATTATTAGCAATCTGAGGCAGGGTCTTGGGAATCACTTCCTGTCATTCCTTTTCTTGTCTTAGGGTTCCTGTGGCGGGATCAGTCCTCAGAATGGGGAACCAAGAGACACCACCATGCTGATAAGTCAGCCGCCAGTCCTGTCCACACCAAGGCTTTCAAGGACAGTCACTGAGACCTGAGGTGAGGCCAGGAGAACTAAATAAGCCTTGTCCTAGGGCCAGGATGACCAGATATGTGGAGGCCACCCACTGATCCAACAGGAAAGGTTACTGGCATGGATGTTCTGCCTCCAGGAGCTACGATGTGCCCTGAGGTGCAGCCTACGTGGAAAACATGCAAAATGGAGCAAGTTAACTGGGTTTCTCCCTGTCAGGTAGCCTATTGGTAAAACTTGGACCAATGGATATATTGGCTCTGGACATAGCAGAGTTTGAGATGATCTCTAAGACCTTTGTCCCATGGTTATGTTTTATTACATGGCAAAAAGGACTTTGCAGATATCATTTACTAATGAGTTGATCTTAAAATGTGAAGATTAACCAGATATGTCTGACCTAATCACATTAACCCTTAATAAATATTTTCCTCTGACTTCTGGAGGGAAAAATTAGAGATTTGGAGATGAGAAGGATATACTGTTGGTGGCTTTGATGATAGCGAGGAAACTAAGGAACGGGAGTGGTTTCTGGAAGTTGAGAGCTCTCTTCTCTTCCTTCTACCTCCGACTGACAGCCCGAAAGGAAATGGGAATCTCAGCCATACAAACACAAGGAAACTGAATTTCTGCTAAAAGTCTAAAAGATCTTGAAAGTAAATGCTTTTCTCAGAGCCATGACATAAGCCATCAAGCCCAATACTTTGATTTTGGCTATAGCAGACTATAAGCAAAATTCTAACCAAGGCTCTGACTTACATAACTATGAGCTAACAAATAGGCATTAGTTTAAGTTATTAAGCATACAGTCCTTTGTTATATACCAACTTACAAGTAACACACAGGGGCAATCAGATTAGTGACACCTTTCTTCTTGGAAGAGAGAGTATGAAGGTATGGGTCAAAAAGTAACCTGGATCAAGGAAAGGAATAAGAACAATAATAATAATAACAATAACAGCAATAAAGACACAGAAACCAAAAATGAGGAGTCAAGGACAGACTGGGGACACC
>JAGFMF010012021.1:13901434-13915033 GCA_019455555.1 Galemys pyrenaicus
TGGTGAGATGGTGATGGGGAATACATGGGGATTACAATTAATGGCAAGTATATGTAAATTTTAAAATATTTTAATAAAAAAATGAAAAAAAAAAGAAAACTAAAAAAAAAAAAAAAAGTAACCTGGAATGGGTAGAGATGGGTAGCACTCTCCCTCTCTCTACAAATAGAGACATAAAGCCTTCCTGCTTATGCAGACAACTAAACACTTGGTCATTTTATGTGAATTTTTTCTCAGCATCAAACTAAAAGACAATGATCACAACAAAATTTACAAGTAAGGGCTACTAGATGAAATAATAGAGAATGACTTAAGTAGAGTTTCTGAAGATAGACTTTCTGTATACCTTTTATATATTACCTCCTACTGAGAAGCTAGGAGCAGAAAAAGACGAATTAAATATGATTCTTGGAAGGTGCTAAAGTTGTTTCACTAACTTGATTAAATAGAACGTAGATGTCAAGAGCAAAGGAAGCACTACATTAAACAGACAGAAGGAGAGCTGCTCTATACCTGCACCTGAGCAGCCCAAGTCATCTCAGAGGACCACGAAATTTAGTGGAAACACAACTAAGGTAGAAGAATGTATCTCAGGATTTAAAGATGGAAAAAATCTCTTGAGTCTCTGGGAAGGTATCTCAGTGAAAAATCATGACTTGAGGTTACTCCTAAGGGTAAGAAAATATTTTTCTGATGTTAAATTGATCCATATTATTTCTGTACCTGACAACAGTTAAAAAGAAAAAAATAAATCTCAAAATCTCTATCAGTTTTGTAGAAATATCAAACTTCTGAGAAATCTGATCTAAAGGGATACGTGATTAACTTGTTGGATTATCCTTTTCAAATATCAACTGCTGAGGGCAGGGTTTGGGTAGTAGGCAGTATGACATTGAGGGCTCTGGCAAATTCCTAAAGTACAGCTATTGTAACACTGAAGACAGAGGTCGAAATAACATTAAAAGGGCCTGAAGTGTATCCTGGCTCAGATGGAAGAGCCGCTCACCTCTGCAAGAAGAGAAGAACAAGAACAGCTGCCAAAGAATCAGAGAAGCGTGGTACTGTTATTGGAAGGCTGGTACATTTCTGATGTTCTTACCACTATGTATCATGTTATGCCTTTCAAATTGCAAATGGTACTGAATTATAACAATCATTTCTGAGGCTACTTTTTTTCTTCCTAGTGCCCATTTTATGTCCCAATTCTTCATATGACTCTAGTCTTCCGGGAATGGTAGCAAAGAACTGCTTCCCCATCTGACTGACATTTAACCAAGTCATTAGAATTAAAACTGTACAAGAAGGATTAAGAGAGTGTAGAAAAAGATACACAGAATAACCTCTCAACCATGTTGAAGGCCATGCTATTTGGAAAGTGGAAGGTTCCTGTACTTAAAGGAAGCATGTGGAAATACTCCCAGTAATAGTATTTGGCAGCAGTTGCTCAGCACTGGTCATATAAGTCAGTCCCAGAAAGATTAGAATCAAGTTAAATAACAGAAAACAACACACAGTTTAGTTGAGTTCAATGCAATGAGTCTCAAATTGACAGATTAAAGTGTAGTGCAAAGCTTGGGGAAAACAACTTCAATACCTTGGGTCTAGTGTAATTCCTTCCTCAAGGCTGGCAATGACAGAGCCTCTAATCATTAGTAGGTGTTCTGGGGACTGAGTGCAGGCTGAGGAAACCAACAGCCTCTCCCTTCAGAGTGAGAGCAACCTGAGGAAGCAGCCCAAGTTCTGCTAGTACTAGAAGCTGGGGAACTTTTAAAAAGTCTAGTCAAAGGGAGTTAAGCTACACTTCTGAACTGGAACTATGCATTTCTCATGGTAAAAACATTCAAGCTGCTACATAAAAATAAACAAAACTTATTTTTCTTCTGTTCAGCACAGATGAAGAAAAATTACCTGTGATTGGGATAGTGCTCCAGATCCTTTGCTCTCTTGAGAAAGAAAGAAACGCACTGACATTAACAGCTCCTGGATGCAACAGCGGAATTCCTCTTCATTTTGTCCACCAGTGGCAAGGGAGAAGAGCCTCCGAGATTGAACTATATACTTAAAAATATATTCTTGTGCCTTAAAACAAACAGTTTTAAAGTCAGTTTCAGAGGCAGCCAAGAGTATTTATTTAACAGAAAGGATAAAAACCATGATACAGTAGTACACTTGTAAATTACGATTGAAACACTAAGGCCCCATGAGATTTCTGAACTGTATTTATGTGTGGGGAGAAAGCCATCTTTCTCTGACACCTAATGAGAGAAAATGTATACTAATATAATTTTTTTTAAAGAACTCTTTATTTTATGATTTTATTTACTTATGCATACAAGAGATGGGGTATAGGTGTGTGGGGTGGTGAGAGGATTCACCAGAGACAAAGTGAGGAGCAGAACAGTCAGATCAACTGAAATACACCACTAAGGGGAACAGCTGGTGAGGAAGGAGAGGTCTGCTGCACCATGTGGGTCATCTCCCTGGCTGGGGATCGAACTTGTGCTGCAGTGGCTGCTGATGCCCCACAGTGCGTGACTCAACCCCTTGTGCCACCAGGGAGGCCCAGTAATATAAATCTTTATGTAATTCTTGAGAGTTATAAACATCAAATGTTTTAGATCCTCAGATGGTTAACTTCAGTCAACAAAGATATAATGATAATGATCTACTTTTCAAAGAGATATTGTTTTATAGGTAGGTATTCTTGCCACTTAACAGTTTATCTTCAATCAGACCAAAATGGTAAATTCATAATTAACAAATTGCTTGTGCTTTAAAGTGCACACCTGTCTGCTTTTATCTACTGAAATCACTGAGCATGATATTCAACACAGGAATCAGAAAATTACATGGACAGCTACTGGACAATCCCCTTAAGAACCTAGATTCTTTTAGAACATGTTTGCAAATAAGTTATTTGCATTTCCATATTGCACTAAGCACATGGGGCCCAAAGACATGGGCTGTGCTCAACTACAATACCTTGCAAAACTTCAGGTTTCCTTATTTTGAACCCTCCTAAGCCACCATACTCTATTGGAAAATCTAAGAAGATGGTTCTCAGATGGCCTCTGCAGGATGGCTGAATCAAGAGCCAGGAACTGCTAAGCCCTCTCTCAGGAAACCTCCCTCTTGGACCTGCCCTGGTGGCACAGTGGGTTAAGTAATGCACTATGATGCAAACCGCAACCACTGCAGCCTGAGTTCAATCCCACATGGCAGGGCAGACCTCTCCTACCTTGCCCGCTGCTCCCCTCAGCAGTGTATTTCAGTCAAATCTGCCTGTTCTGTTCCCCACTCTGTCTCTGGTGAATCCTCTCACCACGCCCCCCCCTCACATTTCTGGCCTACACGTAAGTTCTTGTATGAATAAAAAAATATATAAAAAAACAAAACTCCCTCCTCTTAGTCTTAACCTTCAAGTACTATAGAGCAAAGATTTTATCCCAAACAGGTTCCAGTGAGCGAGTCTGGCAAATTTCCTGTCAAATTTCATCAGCTCTGGAACAGTCATAAACTGATTAAGATCTTTGAATTGGAATGTCAGTGCTATATCATCACCAATTACTGGCTGTGGAAGAAACCAATTAGTTTAGGCCCCAGCATGCAACAGTTCTGCCCGACGACATTATCTGTTCTGGACAGTGTGTTATTACCTTCAACACTTCTTGGATGTGCTCTTGCCGCTCTGCTTCCGTTATCCTGTCCACATACCACTTCAGTACTTTGATGAGATCTCTAAAATGCAAGGAGAAATGTATTTCTTAATTAAATGCCAATATATCAAACACTTATTTTTGTCATGAGGAAACTTTTTTTCCTATTAGTTCTCACATTTTTCTGTCAAACCGCTGTAACGTAATTTACGAAGTCTGTGTATCAACAATATTACCCCTTTTTGAAGCTAGGTCCCTCTCAGTCGGGACCTATTCTATTGTTTCTGTTGGTTCTGGCAGTGCTTTCAAATGAATGAACACAAATATCAGATAAAGGATTTTGGTGAAGAAGTGGCTGGAAGCAGGACTATGCTAGTCAGACTTGGATAACTGCTAATTCACATTTTTTTCCCCCTGTGAAAAGAATATTCACTGGGTGAAATATTCAGCTGGAGGCAAAAGGGGGTGTGATAAGGGATGATAACAACAATCCTACTTCGAACTAGACCCCCTGTGCACTTGTCAAGATAATACTCTTGAGCTGTGGAAAGAAAAAGCTGACTGAGAACAAGTGTCTTAGTAGAATCTTCAGAAGAGTCACTTAAAAAAAAAAAACCCAAAAAAACAAAAATTGAATTAAAATCTCCCAGAATTCTCAAGGTTATAGTTTTGCTACTTTAACTCTGGTCAGTTATCAGTTTCTAGAAAACAGTAATTTTTTAAAAAGCTTCTGTTGGTCTCAGGTAGGAAGAATACAGGTTTGGGTCAGCAGGTAGATATTGTTGGGAGAACTATCTGAAAGACAGGTCAGTGAGTTTCTGATCACTCACATTCTGAGAAGATTCTACAGGTCTTATTTGTCTTGTTAGAACTGATTTTCCTACTTCATTATCAAGCTGAAGTGTTAGAAGTTACACACCTGTTCTCTGTTTTCCAATGACAACTTCAGTAGGAAGCTAAGACCTTCTCCCTCCAAAGTCCAAATTGTTAGATCAAGTGACAGAGGTAGGCCAACGTTTCAAAACTATCCCTGCTGCTACATTTCACACTTCAGAAAAAATCATGCTGCTAAGGATCAGGTTTTATAAAAACAACTCCATTTAAACATTCAAGGAATACATCTTAACATGCAATGATAGGGCATACCCAAGTTAAAAGAATCAAATGCTTACATGACTACCATTATCATTTATATGCCACATAGATTGGGAGAAAGGGTAAAATTCTATGCTCCTTTTTTAACATACACCTGGAGACTAGATGATTGTGCATGTCCATATTAATGGGTGCTTAAGATAAAAATCGTGGGCAGGGTATCAATAACAGTATTGGAAATGGGATACAGAATTTTAGGGTACATTCCAGGGCTATAGTTAAACAAGGACAAAAGCCACGAAGATGTTATACATAAGATGGAAGAGAGAAGCTAAGCTGTTGTCTTTCTAGTATTTATCAACTAGGCAACATGCAGTCTAGTATTAACTAAAGTATTTCATTATTTATTCACTTTCAGCCTTCTTGCATAACCTGAGCTGATAGGAAAGGACAAGTAGTTAAGTGGTAGGTGTTGTCAAAAGGTAGAAACCAATGGCTGAATTACTGTAGCTTGGGACCAGATCTTAACATTATCAGCACAAGTATAATAAATATTAACAGATAATAATATATAGTATACAGATAATATATAGTATATATACTATATATAGTATGACATAATATATAGTGTAACAGATAATAATATAAGTATAATATAGTATTAACAGATGAATGAATGATTTTTAAATGGCAAAGGCTGTTTTCCTTCATATTTCTTTCTTAGTGATATATCTAGAATCATCAAGAAATGTGGTTGGTGATTAAATGGAGCTCTTGGCAAATTAAAATAAGTAGGCATTTAAGACCAGAGTATTGAGTGAAATAAGAGGTTAATATCAAGTATAAAATGTTGTGCTTTATATTGTTCTTTTTTACCTCTTTCTTTTCATCAAAGTAAGTTCTAGCCATTAAAAAAAAAAAAAGGATGGTGAGGAGAGATTTGACTCAAGAGATACTTCAGTTGTTGTGCTTCTTTTCTTCTTAAATTTCCTTTAAATTCTCCTATACAACTATTCTGCTTAGAAAAGCTCAAAAGGAACTGCTTCTAAACCAATTACAAGATAACAGGCCTTACCTGTATGCAAGTGCCCCAGCAAAATGACTCTCAATGTAAGTGTCCATTACAGGTTTAAAATGATGAAATTTGCTATCTTGAAGCAAATTTATTATATGTACCTAAAAAGAAAATTGAGCTTGATAAAACCAAATGCAAACAGAGATTTTACAAATTCTTTTTGCGTGAACTCCTATGCAAGTGCACATTTCTGAAACAACCTTATGAAAGTTAAAATTGTTCAGGTGTAATTAAAGTGAATTTAAACTTACCAAAGAATCAAACACTTTAGACCCATATTTTTGGGAATTTTCATCTAAAATTCCAAATAAGGTGTCCAGTGTATCTTGCAGAAACTGTCAAAGAAAGAAATTAAAAGTAAATGAATAAATAAAATTACCAACTAGTCTTACCCCCAAACAGTCTTTATTCTAGGAACTACCAGTAGAGGGACAAAAACAGAGTATATACCTTTACTATCTCCGAGCCATCGATTTCTTTTAATTTAGAGAGACAGCCTGTGATCTTGTCTGGGTGGGTTCTCCATTTCAAAAGATCAAGCATATCACCTTTCCAAACAGAAGAGGAAGGTTAATCGCCTTAATGGAGAACAATCTTTCATGTGAAGGAGCTCTAAGGGTAAAAGGTGAATACTGTAACATGTTGTTGAGTCCTTGGGTTATCAAAGCTGTGGGCTCCCGTAGACTATGACTTACCCTCTGAGATGGCATTTATTACAATGTTTTTTCTCCTTCCCAATGCTCTTGACTTGCTAACTGCCCCTGCAATGTGCTTTCACCTAACAATAGCACTTATCTCACTATTAAGGTTTGTTTGTCAATATCCTCCACTGGACTTTACAATATGAAGGGAAAAAAGCCACACATGCTGAGTGGTCCTCTTGTATTCCTAGGACCCAGAATAGAGTAGGCATATAGAAGGCAGTTGATAGATATTTGTTGAAGAATTTTCAACCTTCTGCTAAAAAAGTAAAGTTTCTTGAGGACTGTGAACATACATTGTATTTCCGCCTCTAGCACATAGCACTCTGCCTGGCAACCAATTCTACTTGGTAAGGAAGGTCTTCTTGACAATGAGACCCAAACCTGGCAGGGCTAGAAGATCCCTTTACCAACTGCCAAGTCCAGTTAGTCAAGATCATTGGGTGATCCCTCAGTCCCAAGGGCCAGATCCCAGACTCTGTCTTCCACCCCAGATCCTGGGCAAGCATAGGGCCCAGCTCTTCAATTCCCTCTGCTTCCTCAAGTGCCAACACAGACTGTGAAGCTTGCAGGGGCATCTGAAGAGGGAACAAATCCTTCCCTTGTCTTTTCTGGGCAGACTTTAAAAATCCGGAAGAGGCTGTCCAGCTTCACTAGTCTCCACAGGGAGCAAGATGGGGTGGCATCTGGAGGCCGATGAAGAGCTGACAGCAGCAGATGGGAAGTGCATTGGCCGGGGCCAGGCAGGGCCGCCTCCCTGCACCCAGTGTAGCTGAGACACTACACTGGTCAACAGAGACACCAGGGAATGGATTTTCCAGACCTCACAGTTAAAGCTCCACTTGAACAAACTTGTTGCAGGAGAAAGCCAAATGGGACTTGCTGGGAGATAAAGTCCAACACAGAAACAAAGATCTTAGAAAAGACTATTTAAAAAATCCAAATTTGACATAGTAAAGAGAGAAGAGGAAAAAAAATACTAAGTCTAAGAGGAAAGAGAAGACACTTCTACCAAAGACACAATCATGAGAAAAGCTTCGACAAGACCTTAATAGTAAGAAATTCAGTAGTAAATAGCAATGCTTATCTCAAACAGAAGTAACAGGAGTTGGATGATTTAGACTTAGAAAAATGAGGGAATTTAAAAAATACTGACTTGGAAAAAGATTCATACTGTTTTCACAGCAGAAAAATCTGAAAATGTTTAATATTCATGTTTAACTCAGACATCCTGGAGACATGATTGAAATCTTTTAAAAAATGATTGGTTATATTTAGATGATTAGATATTTCCACAGGGACAGAGGCAGTACTCCATTATCCTCCCAGTCTGTTTGCTGCCTCCCGCCTACCTACTTCCTACTTCCTGCATCTAACTTCAGGATGCCTGCCTTCCCTAGCATCTTGTCTTCTGTAATTATCCTATGCCTCACTCCCTGGCATTCACTTTTCACTTCCCACTCCACCTCTATTCCAGCTCTCACTCTGTCTCCTCACTTCTTCCCTTGCCCTTGGGAGTGAGGTTTCCAGGGCGCTGCCCAGTTAAAGAATGGAGAGAGATGGCTTTGCTGGGCACAGAGCCACCACTTGAGGCCAAGGTGGGGAGCCAGAGGTAGGACTGTCATCAACAGAGTGGACAACAGATGACATTGGTCTAAACTATCAGGTAAGGATAGGACTGTTCATAATGGAGCAACAGAGAAGGCAGTATGTCTGGCCGTCATGAATCATGTATACAAAGTATCAGATTTAAGTCAAAACTGTCATTGCCTCATTCTCTAATTTAGCTATATCAAAGATGCAAGAGTAGCAAGTTAGCAGCTATAACCTACCACTGAAAATTTTAGATTCCAATGAATTTTATGTATTCCATTTAATATGCCTTTATTAATTGCATATTGTATGTCTATGAAATAGGAGCTATGAAATAGGTGGATGACATGATGCTGATCTCTTTTTGCTTAATCATAATTTTAGGAACAAACTGACCAAACCACTCATTATTTGTAGGAGAAGGGGGTGTGGGCAAGTCAGTAAAACCGTACAACTTAAAGATTAAAGTGTTGTTTTTATTTTTTCTTGATTTTTAAAAAAAGTTGTGTTTTGCTGTCCAAGTATGAGCAAAATGATTTCTTTTTTGATTCCTACTTTTAAGGAGCTTAAAATAACTCTGTGATCTGGCAATCACACATGTTCAGTGGAGTGGTCCAGTCTTGGTATATAATGCAAGGACAATAAAGAGAGGGTGCAGAAAAACACACATTAGGGATCTGGAAATGCAAATCTGCTGTAGAAAATTGTTCCTAAAGACCACATCACTTACTGAATGCACAGTTGTAATGGAAATGAGATTCGTGTATTTTCCAAGTGGAGTAAAATGAATACAAAGTAATTTAACTCCAATTTGGAACTGGATTACTTCTACACAGAGATGTGTGGCTAGCATGTAAATTTCAGACAGATCAACTAACTCTCCTTTGCTTTCCCATCTCTTTGAAACACTATTCATTTCCTGGCTCATTTTGAGCTGTCTCACACTGACAAGGTTTATCAAAGTTAAATGATAATTAAGTATTTATCAGTCTCCCAAAAAATGAGTCAAGCATCGCCTTACATATAATGAGATGTTTAATATAATGACTTCATGAATACATAGCCATATTTACCCGAAAGTGTGTTCTGATTTTACAAAGTAGCAGCTTCTAAATTTTCAGGGTTTGGTTGTTTTATCTTCTAGTACCCTAAACCCTGGAACTAAAAAAACACATCAAGGATACTGGGCCAAATATTTTCATGGCAGAGAACCCATTGTTAGGTTCCTTTACTTACTCTGGCCCACAAAGATATCAATGTCATATCCTTAGAGTCTTGGAAAATACTTACCTTATAGACAGGCAACAAAAGGGATTGTACAGATGGGATTAAGAAAAAGTCTTTAAAAGAGGTAGATTATCTCAGATTTTCCATGGGGTCTAATGTAATCACAAGAGTCCTGAAAAGATGTGCTAAGGGCAGAGTCAGAGAGATTAGAAGACACCATGCAGCTGGCTTTGAAGACAAAGAACAGGTCAGAAGCCAGCAAACATAGATGGCCACTGGAAGCTAGACAAGGTTAAAAAAAGGATTCTCTTGAGAGGTTTCTAGAAGGTATACAGACTTACTCAAACCTTGACTTTCACCCAGTGAAACTGATTTCAGAGTTTTGACCTCCAAAATAATATATTTTTGTTGGTTTAAGCTAATAAATTTGTAGTAATCAATATTGCAACAATGTCCTAGTACAACCTCAAAGTATTTTACTGGAGGCATTACTTAAGTGTGTGTTTAGACTCCATAAAAACACCGAATCTACACAGACAAATAAAAATTCTGTCTAAAAGAGTCAATAACAGGACAATTTGAGTATCTTCATAACTTCCATAGGCACACACACAAAAAGTATCTGAGTCTGATCAATGTTTTAAGATCATTACAGAGTTATGCCAATGGGGGTTTTACTGAAGTAAAATCATGACCCTGGAATAGTAATAGAGACAGGTAGAAGCTAACATAACTTGGTGATAGCTCCTCTCAATCAAATTTACTAAAAATAAATTATGCAGTTGATATTTCAAAAATGTTACTCCAAAATACTTTTAGAAAGGGAGAAACACAACCTAGTATAAATGTGAGAGAACCATTTGTCAATGATGGCCTATATAAATATAGTAGTAATGTTTGACAAATCAAGAGGTATCTTACAAGTGCTCAATCTTGTACAACTACATTTTGCTTCTTTTCTGATGTGATATTCTAGAAGAAACAAAAACATTTCCTACCACAGATGCTGTTCTATGACACAGAAGAAAATAACACTTAGAAATGTTCAGGCAAAAGAGCATTTTTTGAGACACAACACCTTATTTTGAAGTGATTCTCTCAACTAATAAGTCTGACTTATTAACATGGTGCTCGGGACACTGATGAGAAGCCTTAGATGGCAGCAATGTCTTCACGAATTCAAAAATACTTAATTTATTTCTTCATTATAGATGATGTTTTCATGACAACTTGCCAAGGATAAGAGCTTGCATTATTAATCATAACTTGCTAAATAATCACTGACATGCAAAGGAATGCTAGAATAGAAAAGCACTACCTAGATAATTAAACAAAAAAGACCTTTATTCTAAAGCCTGCAATAAGTACTGTCTATGGAGCTAGGAAACAGAGATTAAGATGGTGGTATGCCTTGCCTTTTTCTTTTTTTCTAAACGACTGCGTTGATAGTTTGAAGAGTTGTATACTTGTTCTAATACTGGGATAATTTTGAAGTCTTTAAATTACAAGCATTTAACAGATCATTGGGTAACAATTGTTTTCTTTTTATTGGAAACCACAAGCAGAAAGCTCAACAATTTTCTAGCGCAAACTTCTTAAATATAACATTGGTGCTTATTGCTTTTGCCTACCAAAATTCACATGCGTACTTAAGAGCAGAGTTTTTAAGTAAAAGAGTATCATATATTACCGTTCTGTGTAAGTTTTGTGGAACAGAGAAAAGATGTTATCCAAAATGACTCCTTTGTGGCCTTCATGGCTTGGTTATTATTCCCAAGGAGAATACCCTTGGAAAAGGGAAGTTTGAGGTAGCGGGTAGTATCCTGAAGATTTGTGTTTTCTTCACACTGTCAAAATATTAAAAAAAAGTAAATAAAAGGGAGAGGGGAAGAGAACTCACGAGAATTATTAACCATAATTTCCAGTTCTAGTGTCTATGAGTGAGAAACATTCCAAATGGCATTACAAATAGAATTTGGCTTTTCAGTAAAATGTAACAAAAATGTGTGAAAGGAAAGAAGCATTGATTTTGGACTCACACCGATCTGGGTTTGAATTCCAGTTCTGTCACTTCACACACAATAACTGTTATCAAGTTATTTAACCACTCAAGATTTCCCTTTTCTATCTCTAAACCTCAAGTGTTGTCATAAGAACTAGATTATATAAAGCTTTTAACACAGAGTCTGGTAATTTGGAAGTGTTCAAGAAATCATTTTTATAGTGATCACAGCATTTTTAAAGAACGTTTAAATTCTTCCAGCATCTCATCTGAGGCAGCTAGTCAACAGCTCCTGACCTCGAAAACTGGCAATTAAAGAAAACTGTATTCCTGTCTAATCTAATCCCACTCTGCAAGGGATATCTACTTCACAGAAAATGTTGGCTAACAAATACAAAGGGTATCAGAGATTTCAAGAATTCAGTTTTAGAATGCTAATGGAATCCCTACACTTGTCAAGGATAGTGCCTTAATGCTAAAAGCAGCAGGAAAATTGTTGTTGAGGAACTAGACATTGATAGGACACCAAGATAGCAACACAGATCACTTCCTACTAGCAAGTGGGCAAAAATAACAGCACACGGGAGGATGGGTTTTCATCACATTCATCAGAGAGTGTGAAGAAACTATCATCATCTACAGTGCCTTCTTACTAAAGGTGCTGAACCTGAAGCTCTCACACCCCCCAGATTCAACTTGCACATCATCATAAACATGAGGGACATGGCAACATCTGAACACCACCACAGGAAATACCAGGACAAATCTAGCACCAGCATGCTCTACAGAATACCTCACTTTTCTCATCAAATCCAGAGTTGTAATGAAAGGAATCATTCCAGATTAAACCAAACTTAAGAGACAGTCAGATGCAGCACATGGTCCTGGATTTTAATAAATTTGCTGGAAAAATATTTTTGGAAATTTATATATATACTATATTCTAGATGGGGTAAAAATCTGTTGATCAGAAAATGCATTAATCAAAAAAAGTATATGGATATTCTGGTTGCTTCATTTGCTATACAGTTGGATATGAGTGTGCATGTACACACACACATATATATATGCACTTGTGTGTGTGCAAATGCTGGCTGAAGCAACAAAGATATCCTTCTGTGGATGAAGTGCAGCACATCCAGACAACAAACTACCACTCATCACTAAAAATTAGTGAGCTATCAAGTCATGAAAATACATGGAGGAAATGTAAATGTATACTGCTAAATGAAAGTCAATCTGAGAAGGATACACTATGATTCTATACATGTGACATTAATGGAAAAAATAAAACTAGGACAATAAACAAGTGGGGTGGAGGAAGGATGAATAGGAGTTACACAGTTATGGGGCATTGAAAATGCTTTGTATGATGTTAGAATGATGATGGGTTTTTATTATGATACATTTCCCCAAACCCACAAATATACAACACCCAGAGTGAACCCTATGGTAAACTATGAATTTGGGGTGATTATGCTGTATCAATACATATTCATCTATGATTAAAAAATATACCATTTTGGTGAGTGGTATTGATAAGGGAGGCTGTGCATGTGTAGGGACACGGAGTATATAGAATTTTATTGTACTCTTAAAACAGTCTATTAAAAACACAGTATGCAGACAGGCCCATGGCCAGTGTCATTCTCAATGGAAAAAAGTTAAAATCCTTTCCCCTAAGATCTGGAATGGGACAAGGATGTCCTCTTTCACCACTGCTCTTCAATATAACACTGGAGGTCCTGGCCAGGGCAATAAGGCAAGAAAAAGGTGTACAGGGTATCCAAATGGGGGAGGAAGAAGTGAAATTATCACTGTTTGCAGACGATATGATAATATACATAGAGAACCCCAAAAGCTCTACAGAAAATCTACTCAAGCTAATTGGCCGGTTTAGCAAAGTAGCAGGATGCAAGGTCAACACACAGAAATCAGTGGCCTTCCTCTACACAAACAGCCAAGCTGAAGAAGAGGAAATAGAGAAAACCACCCCCTTTATAATTGAAACTAAAAAATTTAAATACTTGGGAATGAATCTAACGGAAGAGGTGAAGGACCTCTACAAAGAAAACTACAGAACATTGCTAAAAGAAATGGAAGAGGATACAAAGAAATGGAGAGATGTCCCTTGCTCATGGATTGGAGGAGTTAACGTCATTAAAATGGCCATCCTACCAAAAGCAATCTACAGATTCAACGCTATTCCAATAAAAATTGCAATGTCATTCTTCAAAGAAATAGAAAAAA
>JAGFMF010012021.1:13916431-14032091 GCA_019455555.1 Galemys pyrenaicus
ACTGGTGAGATGGTGATGGGGAATACATGGGGATTACAATTAATGGCAAGTATATGTAAATTTTAAAATATTTTAATAAAAAAAAATGAAAAAAAAACACAGTATGCAATATCATCTGGGTAAAAAAATCCATACAGAAAAACATCTATCATGACATACCCTATGGGGCTAACAATCAATATCATCTAGGTAATGTGAACATGGTGTTTTCTTCAATTGTGAATTATCTGTGTACTGCTATTATAAAGGTGAATTTAAATTAAGATTTTTGTGACAGATACAGAGCTATTATACTTTAGATGATATTCAGAATAATTTCAAATCTGAAGCCTTTAAATTTGTTTAAATGTTTTCAAGGCAAGGTCTGATAACAGACAGGCATGGAAGCACAGACTCCCTGCTATTCTAGACAATTTTGTGTGATTTCACTATATATATGAATTTTTAATAATATATCTTTGTGAAAGATGTAACAAGAAAAACAGAACCTGAATAGTACGGGATGTTTTTACAGCACTCCTGCCCAGTAAAGGAGTACCAACAAACAGAATAACAGCCTCTGTGATTCTCTTGCAGTTACACCACCAAGTGCTTTCTTTATTACTGGAGTTATTTCACACAGACAGAGAATCATTCTAAAGTGAACACTTAAAATCTTTCTTCAGAAAAAAGTGCTCAGGCAAAGTAATGTTCCGGAACCCTGGATCATTGTCACTTCCTCTCAGTCTTATTAGTATCAGGGCTTGGAGACATAGCAAGTCATAGCACAATCTGGTCTATGGGGTTATCAGGTTCTGGTCTCCCATCCCTAGTGTGACTTGACCATGTCTAATGATCACTTCCCACTAGAACTGAAGTCTCCAGCAAACCCACCCCAGGTACACTGTCCAGCTATTTCCAGGTATCCTATCCACAAGATGATTCTGCCCTGGTCTTGTATGCTCCATCTATTCACAGGAACTCTGCCTCTATAGATTTGTCTCTCAAACTCTCTTCCCCTCATTGCTTGATTCTCATGCGGTCTTGAAATTCCTTCTCAATGTACTTCTTCAGTTCTACTGCTAGTCACAGATTGACCACTTTTGTAACTGAAGATACAATGGTGGGGCTGTGTCCTTAGCACTGTGAATAGAAGACCAAGCAGCCTTCTTCTGCACCAGTTATGTGCCAGGCTAGTGCCACCGAATTTGCTTTACTTCACTTCTCCCTCAGCCTTGGAGGCTCAGATCTTAGCATCTGAGTCTGTCTGAGGCATGTGGGGCTGAATTAGTTTTATATGTAATAAGCCTATGAGCCTATAAGAAGGCTAGTCTTTGTTTTTAAATCACCCAGGAAGCAAAAGGGATCACATGAGTAGGGGGGGAAAAGGGGCACATAGGAGCAGATGAGGCATGACACAAGAGTTGGGAACAGAACCGATAAATTAGAGATCGTATGTTTGATGAGCGAAGATTAATAGAAAACAAAGAGTGTTGAGGAACAGTTAAGAATAGACATGGGATTCATAAAATGAGTTTATAGGGGCAGCAGTCAGCAAGTCAAAAGTGCTCTCCAGTCTTTCCAGAGAAAATACAGTTCACTACTAGAAGCCAGTGAGAGGAAGTTAGCAATACATTCTTCAGGTATTTTTCAGCCAGGTAGAAGTCTGTACTGTGAGGGTAATTCTGAATCTGGATAGGATCTCGAGAAAATGAATGGGAATGAACACTCTCCTCCTTAAGAGAAGGGCTAAGAGTCAAAGACATCACAGAAATGAGGCTGGCAAAGTATGGCATGGTGCTGCTAGTGCCTTAATTGGAAATACCAAGTACAACAGAGCTGCGGCTAGGTGTTTGAGAGCCTGCCAGACCAAGCAATGCAGGCTCAACACCACAAAACTGCTGCTTTGCACAAAACTACACTGCTTGTAGTTATAGATGGCTTTGTCACCATAGTAAAATCCAGTTATACTCCTCAAGTAATATGTGGTTAAATATGGATCATTTGTACTCTGGGGAAAATTTGCTAAACAACTGTTTTGGTTTGGGCACAGGATCAATTTCTGTTTGCCATCAAATCCAGTTGTGTCAAGGGAGTAGGCAATGTGGATCTAGAGAACTCGTTGTCTTGTGGCCGTTGCAGACACAATGAAAGGGTGACCAGTGTTGTGCTGTATGTGTTTTGGGAGACAGATGAGGGAACAAGAATTGAGCCATTCTTCCTAGGAGAAACAAGGCAACAGACCACAGCCTCTTGAGGCTGCTACTGGATTGTGAGAACAAAGATATGCACAGGAAAGGATATTTCTCTGTGCTTTGATAAGCTGGAATCTGTGCAAGTCATCTTAAAATGGCATCAAGTTAATCTGTTACAAATTAGAGAGGAGAGACCTGAGAACCAGTCCTCTGCTTCACTACATTTGAGACTGAAATCAAATCTGACAGGGGAGATGTGCTCCCCTCAGACTCTTAGAGAAGAATTAAAATGTAGGTTTGCAGTGGCAGCAGTCATCTCAATCTTCTTTAAGGTTATATAGCTTGGCTCACAATCTATTTCTTCGCCAGGAATTAGAATCAATTGGGACAGCAAGAAATGGTACATAAGGCCCAGTAATTTTTTTCGACCACTGCCTCAGATATGTGGAAGGGAACTGCAACGGTCAGTCAGAAACAATGTACCAGAAACGTGGTGTTTGCAATAATGCAAGCTGTGTGACTGGGAGAAGTATACCAACACTTTATTAAGAAATCAACGGGTACCGAAATTCATGATCAAATTAAGGGATCTATAATTGGTGGGAAGTAGAGAACCAAATTAAAGTACAGTAAGCTGGGGAATCAATTTACAGGTATACATCATCATTTAATCAAAACTAGACTTAAATGATGTGGTGGAAAATATCTTCCTTTTTAGGGACTTTTTTTAGGGACTTGAGCCAACATGAAGACCATCCTTAATGTCATCATGAAACATTTATTAAATTGTTACTATTTGCCATTCCTCCCATTTCTACTGAGAGTGAACAAGGGGTAGGGATATAAACTAGTACAGTATATATGGAAAACAACAGGAGGTTCCTTAAAGAACTAAACATGGAAATACAAGTTGACCGACAATACCACTCTGGGTGGTATTTACCCAAAGACTACGAAAATAATAATATGAAAAGATTTATGTAACCCTATGTTCAGAGCAGCATTAATTGTGATAGTTGAGACAGGGAGTCAACCTAAATGCCCATCAACAGACAACTGGATAAAGAAATTGTGGTACACATACTTAATGGAATATTACTCAGCTATTAAAAAAGATGAAGTAGTGCCTCTGGGACAACATGTATGGAGGTTGCAATGATTATACTAAGTGAAATAAGTCTCAAAGAGAAAGACAATTACTGCATGATTTCACTCATTTGTTGAATGTAAATAATCAAAGCAAACAAAAATAACTCTTAGCTTCTGTGAACCAATAGTGGTTACCAAAAGGGAGGTGCAAAGAGAGGTAAGGATGGGGGTGGGATATGATGGGTTTTTGGGACTGGAGCTTTGGTGAACAGTGAGTAAAGCACATGGCACATGTTGAGGTATGAAGCTGAACCCCCAGCGTTATATAATTGTATGAACAAGTGGAAAATCAAATAAATGTTGATTTTGAAAACAGAATACAGCAAAGAATAGCAGAGCTTTTGTTTTTGAAGACAATATACACTTGACCTCTGCACTTAACTGTTATTGCTGATTGGAAAGCGGTGATAAAGGCCACTGCATGCCAGCTCTGCCAGGGAAGGTAGGTTAGGCCTTATGGGAAAAGGGGTTATTTAGCCTCAGTCATAAAGATTCAGAGGCTCACCAGCCAGGAAAGACATTCTATATGTAAAAGAAACAAGCACTTAAAGACACTGAAAGTATAAAAGCACACACATGAGATTATGAAGACATGGCCATTAAATGCAATGTGGTACACAGGATTGAATCCTAGAACAATGACATTAGTGGAAAAATTTATGAAATACAAATAAGTTTTTGTGTTAATGTATTGTACCAAGGTTAATTTAGTTTCAATACATGTGCTATAGTTATATAAGATGCTAACATAAGGAGAAGTTGGGTAAAGGGTGTATATGGGAATTTTCTGTACTATTTTTGCAACACTTCTGTAAGTCTAAAATATCTTTTAAAAAGTTTTAAAAGTACAGGTGTATTCAGACAGTTATGGGATTAGTATGGGATTTTATAATAATAATTTAAATAGCTCTGGAATGACTCTGGACTGTGAAGCAAGAAAAAGCTGAGGTGATATTGATAGGTGCTTCTGGTTTAAATTCCCTAGACGGAAGCGTTATCAAGGCGATGGGGCAGGATAGTCACGCAAGTGAAGGTTTATATATGGAAGGTTAGTGTGAGAAGAAAAAGGGCAAGTTTCTGTACATAACAGGAGTGATGGAGATGGGACAGAGGCTCAGGTTTGAACATACCGAGTTTAAGGGAGTTTAAGGTGATTCAATTAATCAACTTGAAAATGTTCGGTAGGTTACAAAAGTCCTGAACTATAAATCCAAATCTGACTGTCATCAGAAGAGATGTAGTAAGTTAAGCTCATGGAAGCAGATGAGATGGTTTTAGAGTACAGTAGACAGAGATGACAGCCAAGGATTAAATTCACAATAACCTCAACACTTCAGGCGTGGACAAAGAGAGTCCTCAAGGAAGAAGGAACATGAAACTCAAGATGAACATGGTCAGAGGGACCAAGGCATGTAGCATTTTCAACACAATTAAATGCTACAAAGAAGGCAAATAAGGGTAAATTTTTAAAGTGGACATTGGCTTTTTGCTCCTGGGTGGGCACTGTGACCTCAATGAGTACTTCAGCTGCAGGAGGGCAGAAGCAGCCTGAAGAACAAACAGACTGTAAGGAAATAGAGACAGTGAGTCAAGACTAGCTACTTCTGATGGCAAGGGAAGAGGGAGTGCAGTGGTTATGAAACATTTTGTTTTTTTAAAGAAAAAAGGGTCTAATGTGTTTACAATCTGAGAAAATACTTCCAGAAGAGAGGAAACTGTTATAGTTGCAGGAAGGGCAGGAGACACTGTGGAAAGCAGGTTTCTAGGTAAGTCTGGAAGGAGAAAGATCCTGAGAGTAGCAGCCTTGGAGCGGAGTCTTGCCTCATGCCTAAGACAGGAAGCAGGAAGGATGCTGATAAGTTTGCAGGTGGCAAAGGAGAGAGCACAGGAAGTGAAGGAAGTTCCTGTCTGATGGCTTCTGTTTTCTCTGTTGAGAAGATGGGAAATGGTGGGGCAGGCAGAATGGTATAATCTCAAAACAGCTCTTGAGCAGACTGAGAGAGGGAGCTGGTTTGCCTGTGGTGTTGATGGTCCTGCATCTATACCATCAGGTTGGCACTAATGCATTACAACTGTATATTGATAATTTTCTCTACTTCCAGGTGGGGCAGTGGAGGGAGCATACTGACAGATTGATCCGCGGCTGTTTTGTCTTTCTCAGAAAGCACAGCAGAGTTAAGGATCAAGGTGTAACTTGGAAAACAAACGGAAGAAAGTGAAATCTGGTGAGATCTACTGGAGAAGAATAAGACTGAAAATAGTCAGAAAATTGGAAGGTTGAAATGCTGTGGTCAGGATTGGCAGTTTAACATTTTTTAATTACAACTGGTTCTTGGAGGATTTTATTCATCCATTTATTTAGCACCCACATGAGAGTTTGCTGACTGGGCATGAAGCAAGACCTGGGTATTGGTCACAGTGGAAAAGAGCACAATGATAGCTGGAGTTGAACTGGGCAAGAGCAAGAGGATAAGGCACTGAATAGCTCCACTAGAAGAAGATTACTTTGAGTGACAGAGTCAGGCTGACTGTGGCAAAGTAAACTGATACCCACCACCCCATTCCTTTCCTTTTCCTTGCTGACCAACAAAATACATGTTGGTAGAAGACAGTAACTAGGACAAGTAGAAAGTTACACCATAATATGGAATGAGCCTTACAAAGGGGAGGGAAGTTCTTTACAAGGGTGGTGAGTGAGTATCATTAAAGGCCATGGCGCTTAATGTCACAGCTGACCTCTGACACTAGATAAAAATTTCAGAAGATGGGCTTGCTATCTAGTCCAGACACAGCATAGGAAGCTATTTCAGCATCAAGGTGCAGTTAAGGCACATCCTTTTGGCAAGGTTGAATATACAATGGTATTAAATAGCTAGAATGAAGGCACTTCATGGATATCAAATTAATCAGCCTTCAGTGCTAAACCCAAGTTGACCTATTAAGATACAGCTTTCTTTTTTTCTGTTCAGCTTTTAAGTCCTGCTTTATATGCTTCTATGCTAAACATATCAGGCTTACTAAATTTTTTCGGTAGGTATTTGCTTTGTAATATCTCTTAGTATACAATGAAACAAAGCCTGTATGAGTAATTCTCCTATACCTAAACCCAGTCCAGAATGGGCAGATGAGTGTCTGGTTTGTCTTTCAATCAGGGTTACAAGGAAGTCTCTTTGTCTAGATGGCTGGACTAGCATGCAGAGAACATAAGATACGTGGCAAACCCAACTGTCTATCTTAATGTTTTAGATCCCTCCACTTTTTATTTACCTATAAAAGTGAGATTACATTAAGAAATGACCACACTGAAGTTTAGGGTAAATGGAGAAAAATTGATTCTGAAAAATACATCTCACCAAAGATGGTGGCCAGTCCAGCTGTGCTGGACTTTTGTGGATCAGATGGGAAAGTGGGATGTAGCTTAAAAAAACTGAAAACTTTTAGGGAAGAAAATACAAGTCACAAAGGATTTATGGACAAACCCTTAGGAACAAAGTTGAAATAAACAATTTATAATAAATATTAAATCCAATCCCTTTCAACCAAGAATACTATCGGTGACCCAACCAGGATCATCCTCTATTAGACTGATTTCTCTAACCTGCTCAGATGTATTAGATTAGGAAGGCAAGTAACCTACTAGAAAGAATCAGATTCTCTTTAAACAAAACCCTAACCTGGCTGAGTTGGGTCATTTAAGTCATGGTGGTACTAATCAACAAAAAATAGTTGGCAAAACCCCAATTTATCAAAGGTAGATTATTGTTGGTATTTGTTTGCCTTTTTTGCACGTGCATGCACGCATACACACACACACATTCATACTGGATACTCGATCTGAGCATCACTGGAATGTGAAGGTGTTTCACTGGAATGTGAAGGTGTTTCACTGGAATTGGGACTTCACAGTCACTGTCATTCTCCTTAAGAGACTTGATTTTTAGAAAATGAGTTCCCCTATGCTTATATTACTTCAATTTCTTTTCAAAGGGATTTTGGAAGCACAAAAGTCTAATGCTGGCTAACCAAATTATTTCACCTATCTTTCTCAAGCTTTGACATTCAGGTTTTACAGATTTCAGAATTTATTTCCACTGGACACCATTTCAAACTTGCAATTAATTATGTCGAGTTTAAATGACCTTAAAGGGGTCTTGCCTTAAGGAATCTTTAGATCCTCCACTACAGAATGAGTTTAAGTCCTTGATGATCTACTGACTACTAACAACTCCGAAACAACAATTTCCTTAGAACACACTTAGAAGTGGGATCCAGCCATCATCACAAAGGGAAAGTACCTTGCCCACAAACTTCAGATCCAAATTAAGCTATTAAGTAGTCCTTAACACAGCAGCTTTCTTCTTAGCTCACAGCAGGACTGACTTTTAAACTAATACTGTACATGAGGAGCAGGTAAATGCCTATTACAAACCCTGTGTTACTTTTCGTATCACATCAGCGAGAAAGAGGTAAGACACTTTTTAAGAACATTTCTTCCCCACTCACCACCTTTAGCTTTTATAGACAGTACATGTCAGTGAATGACATGGAATATGATTTTAAAAGGTTCCAGGCAATTACAACGAACACTGCCACCAAGGTACTTTCAAAGTCAACAACAGAATAGTCTTTAATTGGATGAAACTCCAGTGTTAAATGCTGCAAAAATAAGGTTGAATCCAAGTTTTTTATCTTTCTCCACTTTTCTCCTTTTCAGAATGAAAAACATTTCTGAATGCTATAAAATGACATTTGCCCACTAACCAAAACTTTAAGCAGTATAAAAATAAAAGTCATTGCTAATGTTTTAGGACATCCTTCCAAACATCTCTATACACATATATATTTAGGGATCGGCACTTAAATAATTTTATAAAAATGGCATGCTAATAAATATGTTTACATGAAGTGCTATTTCTCAATATATTGTAAATATTTTTATGTACATACATAACAATCTCCACTATATATTATTTTAATAATAGGTAGTATTTAATTCATTGTATGGAAATAACTAGTTTATTTAACCAGATCTACACTACTAGCAATTTAGATAACTTTCAAGTTTTCAGTATTTCAATGAATTTCAGTGAATCTGCAACGATCATCTTTGGATTATCTTTATTTGCCTTGTCTAATTATCTTCTTCCAATAAAAACCAGGTGTAAGATGACTGAGTCAAAGGATATGCACATTTAAAGTTATCTATGTATTGCCAAACTATCTTCATGAATGTCAAAACTGATCATATTTCCTGTGTGAATGCCAAAATATGTTCTTTTCCCCTTGTCATACTCTTCTATTATAAATTTAAAAAAGCTTTGCTGATCTGATAGGCCAAAAAGGTTTCACATTCTTTATTCACGTTCTTCTATTTCTTTGATTATTCACATACTTATTCTATACATTTGCATTTATCATTTTTAATAAGCTCGTAGCATTCATCCTTTTTCTTACTAATTTTTAATCTCTTGGTAAATGGAGACTAGTTTGTAAACCATGTTGCAATCATATTGCAGATTGTCAAGTGTGTTGATGGGAGTTTTATCTTAAAGATGCTTTAAACTTTATATAGCCAAACTTACAAAACTTTCTGTACTTAATTTTTAACATTTGAGCCATCCTTAGAAAGGCCTCCCTTTACGGAATATAAAAAAATATTCATTCATATTTTTAAGACTTTTTCATATTTTTTTCTAGAATTCATTCTGGTATAAAAAGAAAGGTAGGGATCCCCTCTTTCTTCTTCCCTAACATCTATGGTGGTCATCTCAACACCAGTTATTAAAGGGGTTTTTATATTTTAAACCCAATGATTGGCAATCAATCATTCCTACCCTGTCTTTTTTCCTTTTTCTCTTTTGACCTTCTTTTTAAAGAAGTAAATCCAAGGCTGTAATTATCAGCAGGTTGTATGTTTTCCTGCCAATGGCAGAGGAAAGAGAAACATTATACTTGTAGTAAGGTTTTATAATCATAAATTGCAAATGGCCTTCAACTGAAACCAAACTTGCTGGTTGAGTCTATGAAAAGAAAATGACTGCATCAACTAGACTAAAAGCAAAAGTTGTTATACTTGGCGAGGATTTGACACCCCTTTAAATAAGAAACAGTGAATAATCCTAATCGTAAGATAACAAGGGCTACATAGCATTTTTCTGTGGAGTTAGTGCTTCCTGAGGGATTGGTGCAGTGTAGGTGAGCCCCAAATTACACAATCTATCAATACCACCCTGTGCTTCCTTTGTGGTTGAGGTAGATCATGGGGAATACCTGCCTGTTAAGTTGTTCAAGTTCTGCTAAAATTTCCTGTACTTCCTATAGCAGAATTCGGGGTATTCAGTGAAAATTTGTGCATGAGGTTGAACTGATTCAAAGATTTGATGTGAAAAGAGTTTTGGTCCTGCTAGCAGGGCCCCCCCGATAGGCCTCTCTATGGGAACAGAGTGGTTACCCAGGAGTTGATATTGGTATCAGAGGGATTCCTCAGTGCTCAGGTGGAAGAGCAAGTTTTGCTCCTGTTCTCCTGGCATTTAAAATGTTTGGATGTCTCTAATTAGAATTAGGAATCTTGGCATTATTAGGGGAGTCAACCCAGACTTGATTGGAAACTTAGCACCCACAGATGAGGAGGACCACATGCGATGTGCCATATAGAAATGATTCATTCTTACCAGAATCATTAGGAAGCTCAGAGTCCAGTTTTAATCCTCTTAACCTTGCCTTTCATGAGTCAAGATTTAATGTGACACAGAATATCACACACATCCATACCAAGAATCATTTATGTCTTTAGGAAAACTGTAGCTGAAGATGTTGTTTTCATACTACATATTCCCTGTAAGGGCATTCTAACTTACAGGTGAAATAATAGATCATTTCAAGTGTCTTGTCCCTCTAGCTTTTTTTTTTATTCTACTACTGTCTCTATTTTTTTTTTTTTTTTGCATTTTAACATTCTAAGCTTCTTTTTTTTTTTTAATTTTTATTTATNCCTCTAGCTTTTTTTTTTATTCTACTACTGTCTCTATTTTTTTTTTTTTTTTGCATTTTAACATTCTAAGCTTCTTTTTTTTTTTTAATATTTATTTATTTAGGCACACAAGAGTTGGGGTCAAACCAGAGTCACAGGTGAGAGGATCCAGCAGAGACAGAGTGGGGAGCAGAACAGGCAGATCTACTGAAAAATACTGCTGAGGGGAGCAGCGGGTGAGACAGGAAAGGCCTGCTGTGCCATGTGGGTCCCCTCCCTGGCTGGGGATCGAACTCGCACTGCTGCGCTGTGGATACTTCACAGTGCGGTGCTCAACCCACTGCGCCACAAGGGAGGGCCACATTCTAAGCTTCTTTAGGTCACTTTTTGAAGTAGAGAGGATGTACGTAGTGGAAAGGGAGGGTCTTTAAGTGCTGTTCCCCACTGCTACTTCCAGTACTTAGGTCAGTGACTGGCCTGTAGCTTGCGGTCAATAAACGTGTTGGATAACTAGAAAATAAACGATTCAGGAAATGCATACACACATATGCATGGATAGACAAATAGAAATTATTTTTTGTGTAGTTAAACTCTTTTAATTAGAAATAATTCAAAGATAAAGGAACTTTTGGCTTCTAATCTACTTCAATCACTCACTCACTGCACACATGCCAGAACCCACCTGACAGCTGTTGCCTCGAGAGGCTCACAGACCTGGGGTAAACCGAGGGGTCTTCAGTTATGATGGGACAAGGTAATGTGTACCATTATGTGTAAAGGGATGTGTGCAGATATACAGGAATCTTGGGTGGTGAGGGGAAGCTGGCCTGCTGGGAGTACAGGGAATAGGGGCTGGGGAGTGGGGACTGTTCTTCCAAGGAGGTGGAAGTGGGGGCAGAGAGGCATACATCTAGGTCAGCGGGAGAGCAGAGGAAACCAGTAGGCAGGTGTAAGGAGTAAGAGACTAGGAAGAGCTGGGTGTGTCTGCACTGTCAAGTAACGGACAGAAGGTAGTGAGAGATGAGTCAGAGTCAGGGGTAGAAGCCTGGCCCACTCTGAGAATCCTGGAATTGATCCTCTCAGTGACAGAGAACTTTTCAATGGCTTTAAATTGGGAAAGTGGCCTGGTTAGATCTGTACCCTAAATGGTCACGATAATGATTGGGTAGAAACTGGACTCGAGGAAGATGAGTCCTCGGACAGTGGGACCAGTAGCCATGGTGAAAGTTGCTGAGTCTGAAATGCCATATGATTACGGGAATGGAGAAAGGCAAAGGGAAAATATTTTGGGCTAAACTGTATACTTTCTCTCTGTATTTCTGTCCTATAATTTATTATTACCAGTACTCTCAGATAAAGTTGAAGGATGTCTTTTTGTAGATTTTCTTCCTGTTGCCTAATATTGCTTAATTTGTTACAGTTTTTATGACAATTCTTGATGCAGAAAAATAGAAGTTTAGAACTGCTACAGTCAGAGACAAAGTACAGCTATTCCTCTGCTTGTTTAGTGAGCATAGCAGACAAGAAAAATGTTGACCTTGCTAAATTTACTTCTGGGGGTAATCAGAGCCAGCCAGAAAAGCACGCACTAGCAAAAAGGGCTTTCTGGTCAACATATAGATATTCGTATAGCTCCACGTGAGAGGAAAGTATAAACCATCTTTGAAATGTTTTAGACTATGACAAAGAATAAAGTCATACTTTCAAAAAGACATTCCCTGCCAGCAATCTTCCAAAAGTATATTCTTTTCAGTCTTTTTTTCTCTTCTCCAGAAGAGTGACATATGACAGTGAGTTAATAATTCAGCCCTGTTTTTCACAGCCTTCACCAACATCTAATTAATGTTACTTACCTTATGCACGATGAGCTCATGGGTGCCATCTGGAAGAGTCCTGCCATCTTCCTGCATCAGGGGCACGAAAGAGAAACCAAACAGCTTCTTCTCTCCTTTCTCCTTTGCTGTGGGGGAAAAAAAAAAGAATCGCTCACTTAATTTAAGTGCATGTTGACACACCTGCGGTCAGAATCACAGATTGCCAAAAAGCACAATCAAGAAATACAGCCCACGCTCACCAGCTCCCTCTGCACAAGGAGAGATGCTTTAAAAAGGGGATCTCTCTCTCCAGCTGGCACCTTCTAACCCCCTTTTCCTGTCCCATCATCTGCAATTTGTATTCCTTGATTAATTTTCTCCATGTCTCTTTTTCTTATTGACTTCTGAAATTATATTTTTAAAAAATTGGCTCTTCTTTTCACATTTCACCTTTTACCCCTTCTCACGCTTGTTCATTATGGTCTTCTTGCTATTCCTGGACAATACCAAGCACGTTTCAACCTCAACTACTTTGTGCCCACTACTGTCTCTGCCTGAAATATTCTTTCATCAGAGTCCCAGAGCTGGCTTCTCTTAGGATGCTGCTGACTGACCATCTCCTTATCAGAGAGAGCTTCTCAGATTGCCTTGTGTCAACCAGCAACAGAGCACCATCACTCTCTACCACCTGACCCCAATTTAGTCTTCGTACCGCACGTATCATACCTCAGAGATTATATATTTACTTGTTCGTGCATACATTGTTTGTCTTCCCTCTCCCAGATGAATACTCTGAGAGGAGATATTTTGTTGTGTTCACTAACATAACTCCAATGCTCAGTGAAGTGCTCGGCATAAGTGTTCAGTATGTATTTGTTTCATGAATAAATTACATATTTTGAATAAATATATGCACACACTAAGAACTACTTGGATGTAATAAATGTAATAAAATGATTATGTTGATTATTAGTAGTTTATGAGATTTGGAGAATTTTTTTCTTCTTTGCATTTTACTATTTCTTCTGAAATTTAGCAGTGAACAAACATCAAATGAAAAAAAAACAAAGAAAACAAAAACCTGTGGACAATGTTTGAATTACAAGGATAAGAGGGTAGAACCTAACAGACTTTACTGATAATAGCTTCATTCTACTTTCCAGATTTATAGACTTCATGATTTCTTCTAAATGTTCTTCCAAAGTTCAAAATTTGTTTTAGGCCCAGGTAAGAATTTATAACAAAGACTGGTAGGAAAGGTATATCACCATTCCAAGTCCCTTCTGTTTTCTGGCTTTAATTCCTAGATTTGAAATTCTTCTGGGAACTTGGAAGAATGTTAAGACCCTGATAGTTATCTCCCTACATTCTGAAACGCCCGCTAAAGCATAACATACGCAGCTGCACCAGCCAGTTCCAAAATATGCCAGTCCTGGCAACAGAAAAGGTCCTTCTCCTGTCCCTGACAGCTGGATGAGTTACACAGTGCTCAGGTGAAGTCACTGCATGTCTGCTGGCAATGCTTCCATTCCTTCCAGGCTGGAGAGGAGTCCACTGGTTCTCCAATAATGTCATTTTTCTGTATTTCTTGCTTGCTATACTACAATCTCACCAGAACCTTCTATAGTCCCCATGTACAATACCCCTGGTAGTGTCTAAGATACACTTTGGGGACACAAAGACCACTAGAAGATTGCTGGAGTGGGGGCTGGTGGCATCAGGGAGTGGTGAATCGAGAGGATGGAAATGAATTCAAAAGGCTTAAACAGAGATGTCTGAGTGACAACCTTATGAATAATAATGTCCACATGGACAAATACTGTAACATCTCTATGTCTTGGCTTCTTTTTTTTAGATCTGTAAAATAAGGCAATTACTTCATGTCAGCTAAGGACTATTTAGGATGACATTACCTGGTTGTCATTTGCATACTGTCTGAGACTACAGGGTGAGGCAGATCTATATGCAAATCAGACAGAAATACAAGTCAATCAGAGTCTTTGCTAATGCCATCACATGTCCACAGGAGTCTTGTGGGTTCCTTTGATCTGTCTGAGAGCTGGATCAGCTCTTGTCCTGAGAGGTAGTAGACTAATGGATCAGGACTTCCTTAAAACATCAGAGCCAGTCACGTCTAAATGCTAATGCTGTGTCTTTCTAGACTGTGAAAGTAATGAATTAATGTTTGTGAAAGGGATCGATGTACGAAAAACTCTGTGGATTTCCAGAGGTTATTTTTCTCTCCCTTCTCTTTCCTCTCTATTTTCACAAAGATTGTTAGTTCTTCAGAAGAAGTGAGCCCACTCACCACTTTGGACTCCACTCGCCTTCACCTCTCCCTCCCGAGGTCTCTGGTTTGCCACACACTTTCTGCACATTAGCCCACACTGTCATCTGCAGCTCAGTAGGAAGATTATCCCAAACTAACAAAACCATGTAGTCAATCCCACTAAACACTTACTGGAACAATGCCGAAACTCAAAGCGGATGTGCGCACCCCTGAATTTATCCACAGGAATAGGAAGTTTCAGCAGTTCAGACCACCTGGGACTGTTGTTGTGATAAAGCACAAAAGAGTGGTACTCGCTCGCTGGTGGCTCTCCAGACCCGAAGGAGATAAAACCCTAACAAAGGAAACATGCAGGTTAAAGACCGCTTCGTTTAAAGATTATTTTGAAAGCAGCAGAGCAATTGCTTTGCTCTATCTCCCTGCTCCCCAAATAGCACTTCATGTGAAATTACCTTGTCAGTCCTTTGCAGTGCTGTTTCTGTACTTGCTGATGCCAGTGGGCTGTATCTGTTTAATGCTGATCTTCTAGGGCCTACTAAGCCTAGCAAGGGTGGACCTTGGTGATATGTATAACATACGCCCCATTTAAAGTTCAGCTATGCCACCAAATTCTCAACCTGCTGCAGGGGAAAGCTTGTTCCCTCCATGTCTCCCTGGGAGACTGAGCCCCAGGCTTCATGCGAAACACTTCTTCCATAAACGATCCTCTGTCATTAGCACCCAAATTAGTATTACCCCAATTTCTATGCCCTATTTTGGTCAGACTGAAAACTTATAGGTGCAAATGTGGTTTTTTTTCTCTTACCATTTGCCAAATAAAAAGTATTCCTCTCTAAAATATGACAGATAAAAAAAGAAAAATTAAATTGCATTTAAAAATACAGTTAAGGAATAACTGCTATGGGAAACTGCTGACACAATTACACTGTGAAAGCTTTTTTTCCCCACTTCCTGTTCTAAAGGGCACTTTCAACAATTTTTTTTAAAAGGAAGATCACAGAGAAGAAAAATAAAATAGAAAAAAACTGCAAATCAGGAATTAATTGATCACATTAAAGATAATTGATCAATTATGTGAGATGAACATAATTATATGAATTAGTTTTACCAAAAAGGGTCCAGTATAAACTTACTTTTAAGGATTGACCACTACTTTCTACAATGAACATTGTAACTTCCACATTTCTGGCAACGCTCTTCCCTCCTTTCTCAAATTCTCCTCTCTCTATAGTGATGTATAAATCATTCCGCATTTCACCTAGAAGGAAAGGAAAATTTAAACCAAATTGTATTTACTAGGAATGTAATAAAGTACTTCACAAGAAAAACTTTAGTTCATAAACATACTGTTATAGATACATATAAAAGGAAAATATGCTATATTTATACTTTTATAAAAGGGTCCCTACCCTCAATGCCAATATTCAGGCACAGTAAAAGCCAGTCTGCTAGTCTGAGTTAACAACACTGAAAACATACATTTAGAAGATGAATCCTGAGACCGAGTAGGAAAGTGTTGTCAAGTCTTGGCATTTTTTAATAGTTCCCTCATTTCATTTATGAAGTGTGATTACAAAATGACAGCTTAGCAGTGGCAGCGCATAGAAACTAGTTGTAATACTTTATAGTCCCAGCACTTAAAGTAGAAGGACTATCTAAACGGAATACGATGACAGGACTACAAAGGGTACAGTTCACAATTCAAATATATTTCAAAATTGATGGATAGAATGATTTCACTGCTTTAAGAATCCATATTAGCGCTTTATGCATGCAGATGTGGAATAATTGATTCATACAGACTTGACTTACAATTTGTGACCGTCAAGCAACAAAACAAGAAAGGCCACAGAGTCAAATTGACATATTCTAGGTACCTATGTAGTATTTGTCTTCACTCTCCATTGTTTATTTATAAAACTTGAAAAGTGTACCTCTTTAAGGCTTCAAGAAAAAGAGACAATTGATGCCAACTAGCAAGCTTAGGAAAACACACTTGACAGAGTGTTTTCACCTTTCCTATAAGAATGAAATAATGGGGGGCCTCTCTGGTGGCACAAGGGGCTAAGCTATGTGGATGCATTATGAAGCATCCACAGCCACTGTAACACAAGTTTAATCCCCAGCCAGGGAGGTGACCCACATGCCTCAGCAGACCTCTCCTGCTTGCCCTCTGCTCCTCTCAGCAGTATGTTTCAGTCTCTATTCCCCACTCTGTCTCTGGTGAATCCTCTCACCCTCTCCCCCTCCCCCACACACCTATGGCCTGTATCCCAGTTCATTGTATACATTAATGAATCTTAAAAAATAAAGAATGAAATGATGAGTGAATAAAAGTGAGAAAGGAATAAATGAAGTACTAATAGAAAGATTTTGTAAGTAAATGTTGGCAAAGATGAATTTATAGTTTTAAGCATGTTTCCCAACATCTGAAGAACCAAATGTAATAGTCTTTACTTCTAATTAAAAAAAAAAAACCCTCCCCATAAGAAAGCAAAAAACTAGAAAAAGTGATAACCATACTAATATGTCCACAATTATATTTATTTATCTATTTATTTAATTATTACTTTCCTGATCAAAATACCTGCACCCCTATGTTTATAGCAGCACTCTTTACAATAGGTAAGACCTGGAAACAACCTAAATGCCCAAAAACAGATGAGATCGGGAAGCTGTGGTACATATACACGATGGAATACTATTCAGCAATCAAAAAAGAAAACCTAGATGCATTCATGGGAACATGAATGGAACTGGAAGGGATTATGCTCAGCGAAGTAAGTCAGAAGGCAAAAGAAAAATACCAGATGGTTCCTCCCTTAGGAGGAACATAAGGGTACCAAATAAGGATTAAGGAAAGGAATAAGAACAATAATAATAACAATAACAGCAGTAAAGACACAAAAACCAAAAATGAGGAGACAAGGACTGACTGGGGACACTTGGTGGGGAGGGGAGGGTGAGGGTTGAGGGAAGATGGGAGCACGAGGGACTGAGGTGATGGTGCACTGGTGAGATGGTGATCGGGAATACATGGGGATTACAGTTGATGGCAAGTATATGTAAATTAAAAAAATGTTTTATATTAATAATAAAAAAAAGTAAAAAAAAAAGAAAGTATCCTAGCTTAGAAAGTCCTGCGGAAATACCAGTGTGCTTGAGTCACCTTCCCCCACAAACACCAGTTTTTCTGACAGTATCATTCTCAGTTGACCTGGGTTAACCTGAAACAGATGGGCCCTAAAGTAGGGAAATTGATTAAGTCCTAAAAAGTATTATTTTTTAAATTGAGGTAACACTATACATGATTCAGAGGTTCAGGTTTATACTTCTTCAAATGTATGTTACCCATCACACTCACCACAAAAGTACCCATAATCCTCTACCACAGACCCTTGGAAAGGGTTCCTCCTTTGTTTTCTACTCCCACCTTCACCCTCTAGTGATAGGTTTATTTCTTTTCAAATTTGGATGCCTTTTATATCTTTCTCTTGCCTATATCTTCTAGCTAGGACCTTCAATACTATGTTGAATAAATAGTGATGAGAGCAGAAACAAAAGGATGAATTTTTAACCACACTTTATAAAGTGTACCCATTCATGGAAACAACTGACAGAGTGGTCAGTTTATACAACGCGACTTGGAAAGGCAAAGAACTTGGAATTCCAAGTGAAATGTATTTCCATATTATAATTAAAATTATATTTGTATGCTTTGAGAGTTTTCTTTTAACCATCTCCATTTAAACATTTTTAAGAGAATGTCCTAGTAAATTTTATCGGTTTGTAGATTTTTTTATAATACACACATGCACACACTCACATATACATTCTTAATATAATTCCATTGTAGAGTGAATAGTAAACTCACACAGATTGTCCTCTGAATCAACCGACCTCAACAGACTCAAAATAGGTCTGATACACTAATAGTCTAAACATGTGTTATGTCAACAATATGTTTGGGAGGAAATTCTTGGTAATAGTTTTCCCACTAACAGATTTGGCAGGTGAAAAGAAAAAACACTAAACTCAAGGTACTTTAGAGCAAAACATGTTAGTTAACAATAGCAAAATTCCTTTCTTTCTTCATGGAAGTGACACATAATGAATAGCTCTGCTTACAAATAGAAAAAAAACATATAGTCTACAACAGACTAATGGGAAGTATAGTTACCTTAGGAATTGCTCATAATGAGTAGCTAATTTGTCCCAACCACGTGGGGATTAGCTGGCCATGCAAAATGAAGAGTACATGTTTCTTGTTGAGAAGAGATCGTCTACTCTCAGCTAGGGGAAGGGCACAGCTACTCTAACTTCAGCAAAGGCAAGAGAGGATGGGGGAGGATAGCAGGGCTTGGCCTGAAGAAGGGAAAGAGTGCCGGAGAGAAAATTACTATTGGTGCCATGAAATCTTTCCCCATGTATTCATTCATCAAAAATAAAATCTACTATGTGCCAAGTATTATTCTGGGATCAATGAACAAAGCCCAGACCTCTTCCCACAGAACTTATATTCTAGTAAAATACATAGCTTGTTAAACAATGATAAACTGGGGGTAAAAGTAAACTGAGAATGGGCTAGTTAGCTTTGAATGGGAGAGGGGAGGTGTTTCATGAGGCTTCACCAATAAGATGAGATCTGAGTAAGCTATGGGTGTTTGGACAATTTAGCAAGGTTAAAAATGGTATTAGCACCCCTAGCCAATCTCTAACTCTGTTCAGTTTATAACTTAGTTGGATTCTTCTGTCCCTTCTGAATTCAGAAGAGATTCTGAATTCAAATAAGCCTTGGGGAGATGGGGGGGGGGTGTCACAGGAATACTGGAATAAGGTATCAGGATTCAAGTCTTTCTCTGCTAAGGTCTACTCCATGCGATGTTAATCTAAACAAGATACTATAAACCTCTAGGCTTCAAGTTTGTGTTATTAAAATGGGAGTGGTAAAAAAGCAGAGGTAGGGAGCAGGCTACTTTGTTATGTTACGCTGTTTTTATAACTTGAAAAAGAACTTTTAGATTAAAATACATTTACAAATGAAACACCTCACATATGCTCTAATTTTCTTTCTGAAACTGTCACTATCACTGTAAGCCCCTTTATCTTTTGCAAACCTTTTAAACTAAAATAAGGTTTCTTTGAAATGAGAACACATGACAAGAATAACAGTTCTCCTGGATGACATTCTACATGTCTCCCCAGGAATTTTGCAGCTTGCTATGTTCTAATACTGCGAGGTGCCACCTTTGCCAAAATATTCAGAAGGATAAAGTTGAAACAAGTGCTAATTAAACCCAATACACTTGAGGTCGGCTCCAGAGAAAACGAATAAGCCCAAGTGGTGTTAAGAAAGCATCTTGGGTAATTAAGAGAGAAACCATAAAGTGAGTAGGCAATGAAGTCACAGCACCAGTGTGAAAAGCTATTTTCTTGACAATGTGTATTAACACCTTGTACCTCTCAAATTTATTACTCTGTGAATCTGATGTGCACAACACCCTCCTCTGAGTAGCAAACCCACTGGCTGGCAAGCCTTTACACATGTGAAGGCTTTGTAAAGATTACTGTAGACAGGATAAAGATGAGGCCACAACAAAGGGAGCAAATTCGAAAGACTTCAGTGACTGTATCCAAATGGGGTCAGTTTATGGTTTGACCGCACCAGCAAGAGTCTTCAATCAGCAGCTAAAAACCTTGATCCTTGACTCTGTCTTTTACGCTCACCACATCAAGTAAACTCTGCACCCAGCCAGAGAGGCTAGCCCAGGGTCACTTATCTACAATGGATATTAGTTAAAATTTATGGAACTGGAGAAGTTCCTGTCCTTCCGCTTAAAACAAAAGAACATGTATAAAAGACCAAAAGGTTTTTTGTGAACTTCAACTATAAAACAAAGTGCTTGAAGTAGAACACCTTATTAAATCCTTCCATCAACTTTGTAAGATGGCACTATTATTTACATTTTATCGATGAGGAAACTAAAGGGTAGAGGGAGGTTAAGAAATGTGTCCAATGTATTATCAGTATCCCCACTTTGCTCATGAAAAAAATGTAAATCAACAGGATGAGAATAGTCATGCAAAAAGCTAGACAATTCAGCCGTCATCACCAGAGGTCAGGTGCCTTGAGCAAGGAATGTATTAGCCCCACTTTCCTCTGCATGGGTCAGAGCAGTCTAGAAGCACAGGTTTCAGTTCAGGGAACCATTTTTACAGGGTAGGGATGAATATAAACTGTTTCATCCAGATCAGAAACAACATGGAGAAAGAAATCAGAAGCCACTAGAGGAAGAATGAAGGAGATAAAGAGTTAACTGAACTTAAGAATACTGAGATTGCAAGTATAAAAATTCAACCCCATGAATAGAAGGTAGACGTCATCTTGAGAGATGATGTCACCCTGTGTTCTTGGTCATTATCAATATTCAAGTGTGAGCCCAAAAACAACAACCAGGGATATGACTAGAAATTCCTGCACTGGACACACAAGGGTTGGACAACCCTTTATGTATATGGCAAGTAGAACGACACTTCTTTTCCATCCCCAAGAAGTCTAGGTCCTGATACCAGGAACTGTGAATGTGTTAATTTACATGGCAAAAGAGAACTCCAGATGTGATTAAGGATATTGAAATGGAGAGGTTTTGGATTAGTGCACCCAATATAATCTAAAGGGTCCTTATAAGAGGGAGGAAGAAGGATCAAAGAGAAGGGGTGTGCTAAGGGACGCAAGTGTTGGCATGATGTGGTGGCATGACTCAGGAAGTATGTGCAATTAACAGAAGCCAGGAAAGGTAAGGATGGACTCTCCCTTTGAGCCACGAGAAAAACTGAAGTTCTGACGATTTAGCCCACCAAGGCCTGAGCAAACCACTGACAACTAGAACTGTAAGATGATGCAGTGGTGTGTGCTAAGTCACCCTACTGGTGGTTATTTGTTATAGTGGCAACTGGAAACTAATACAATATGCCATCTGCACCGAAACTTCTATCACTTCATAATACTTTCAAGGGGAGTAAAGAATAGGGAGAATATTCACAGGTAATCGGAAATACAAGCAGACCAAGGACAGGGAAGATTTATGGATAGGTTGAAAAATTAGCTACAGATTTCTCCATAAAGTGTACAGAGAGCACACTTCAGTAAAGTCTATGTTTTTCTTCATTTCCTATCATTCTCATTCTTTTCCTTTGTTTTTAAGATAGATAATTAACTTGGGAAGGGGGATGTCTAGCTTTTAACTTTTTTTTTTTTTTTTAAGCAAGAGCAAACAATACAGTCTTTGCAGAACAGTGTTACAAAGAGACAGGTGCAGGATGGGCTGTTGACTCCTGTTGGCTGTCACACTCAAGGCAATCCACAGAGAACTGGTAGCACCAGTGAGGAGAAAGATCTCCACCCTTGGGTAGTGGGGCCTGAAAGTTTCCTAATTTGGAAGTCACCAACCCTTCCCTCAGTTTGATCTAGAGCTGGGATCCAAATTCATCACGACATGGTAGACCCTTAGTCTCCATCATTCTCTAGTCACAGTGGCACTCATTAGTTGAAAATCCATTACCCTTCTCTAGGCCTGAGCAGGGTACTCAGGTCTAAACCAAGTGGCTGCCCCACTATGATGTGCAGGCTCAGTGATTTGGACTGGCAGAGGTAAGCTGGGTTAGATTCAGGATGTGTTTCTGAGGAAGAAAGTAGTGTACTGGTTCCCACCTGCTTTCTCCAAAAGAAGGTCTACCTTCGACAGTTCCACCTGTTGATATGCATGTCTCCATCCATAAGTGGTAAAGAATAATAATATTTATATTAAAAGAACAAAACTGTGCACCTTCCTAAACATGAGGCAGGCACATCTACACCATTCTTCTCACCCCAACTTTGTACATCATTATCTAGTCAAATTTGGCTAAGTGGAAATCTGACTTATTGAACTACAATGTACAGATCAAAGAAAAAGGAGGTTGACTCTGAATGATACTTGTGAAATAAAATTAAATGTTGAGATCATTGTCAAAGCTATAATTGCTGGCAGTATTTGAAGCACACTCTGTCAACTGTTTTCAGATGGAGCCTTTAGCATCCAAATCCCCACCCCTTCCTCCCCCATCATTCCACCATTTTCACTGGAGTCCTTTTAGGATTAGAAGCTCCAAAGATCTCTTAGTAAAAGTAAATGTACCCCAAGATATTCACTAGGCAATCCCTAACCAAGAGTTACAGTTTAACTGGTTGATAGGTGAAAAGACACTTAGGGCCTGCATTATATGTCCACTGGGACAGGGTATAGTGGGGAAGACAGCGTAGGGTGGCCATGAAGAAAGCAAAGAGAGTATGCCTAGGAAAAATGAACTCACAGTAAGAATTCTAGACTTAGGGTAGGGGCAGGGCACCGCGACCTCCCCTGACACTTTTGCCACATCAGTCAGTTTTGCTCCAAACAGTCTGCTGGATGGAAACTCAGTGTTTCCTGGTATTCACCAATAGCCTGGACTCTGCTTTGCACAGAGTCTGTAAAGACATTTAGAGCTGGGCTGTCCAAAACTATAACTGCTGCCACATGTGGCAAGTGAGTACTTGAAATGTGACTTGGCTAAAAACAGCTTTTCTGTAAATGCATATAACTCACCAACCTTTAAAGGCTTAGACTGAAAAAGAGAGTGTAGAAAATGCACTAATAACCTTACATATGGATTAACTGTTGAATGTATTGGGTTAATAAAATACACAGTTAAAATTAATTTACTTCTTCCCACTCTTTTTAAATGGCTACTAGTAAAGTTAAAATGACACTTGGGGCCTGCATTGTATGTCCACTGGAAAGCTCTGATGGAATTGATTTTGCTGCTCTCTCCTTACCATGGGCTCAGTGGCCATACCAAAGAATTTTTGCAGTTATTTATAGTTTGTAGGTGATAGTGATGGAGCGTCACTGGAAGTGAATCTTCTTCTGTGACATTTGAACATCCTAAAAAATAAAGTGCTGAATAACGGCCCTTTAATAATACGGAAGGGGCAGAGCACTTCGTAGCGCTGGAAAGGACATGGCAGATGCTTGTCTCACACCAGGTGACAAACAGACATCTGCTCCTAGAAGTGCAAGGGCGAGGGGAAAATACCTGCGTCCATGTTTTTCCCATCCCCAAAGGAGTCTGGCATTAACTAGAATCTGCGATCCTCGTATGAAGGGTTTTGTGTATGTGCTGTCAGTGTCAGGATCACAGATAATTCATTCCGCAGAGGCAGTGACTGTGTCAATGAACTCGGTGCTGTTGGTACCAGCACGTGCCTCACCCACCCTGACCTCTATCAGAACACAAATGAACTCTGAAGGACAAGTCTAGACAATGAGAAGAAAAAAAAGGAAAGCACGCTAGCAGACTGTCTGTGCATCAGAAATATTCACATACATTTTCTCATGGAAGGGATCAGCTCAAGCTCTCATAGAGCCAACAGTGAGAATGAACTGACATGTCAAAATTCTGAAAATAACAAAGGAAAAGAACAATGATCGTATGTTTGCCAATGCCAAAAATTCCAAAGAGTTTTAAAGTTGCTTTTAACTGATTAATACACACGTCTCTCCCTTCTTCTAATTCGAAAGATTAAAAAGCCCTAGAAGAAAAAGGAGAAAAGAAAAAGAAATACTTTAAAAAAAAACCTCTTTCAGTCCCCTGCATTGCAGGTGCCTGGGAGGATGGATTCCCTGGACAGAGTGAAACTTGCCATAAAATGCAGTGCAGGGAGGGGGCAGAAGCAAGCCTTATTGCGCAGAAGTTCATCTCCATCATTAAAATCAGACAAAAGCCACATGAGCACAGAACATCCCAGACAATTATTCAGTCGGGGAAGTGCCATGTTGCTTTATGTTTTTCCATTTCTCAGTGATACTGCCCAGAGACCAAGCTGAGGAATTCTTCTAGCAGCTGCCTGCATTCTGCTCTAAAATATGTTTTTCATATTAGATTTGCCCATCAATTTGCTTCCCAGTGGGATGAAACTTATTTTTTTTTCCTGTTAAAGAGGAAACACCAGTTATTTATAGTAACTGAAGGAAATAATGAACGGTTGCAAGAGCCGCTGAATAACATGCCACCAAGTAAACAGTTGTATAAACAGCCATTTTTGACAAAAGAAGCATGAGATGCTCAGGCAGACTGGGTCCCAAAGCTAGGTCAGGTCATCTTAGGAACTTCTAGACTGTTCTCTTAGCCTGTCCTGCATGGAAAATTTTCCATCAGGAAATCACAAAGCATGGCAATGGGCAATGCTGGTCTGTCTTTGTATCATGTCAGGTCATTATTCACAGCAACTCTGCCATCAGGTCTCAGAGCTGCACTAGTGGCCTTGTCAAATTTAACACTCAGCTTGCTTTTACACATGGGACTGAAATAGTGATTAAGAGGACCTTGTTTCTAAAAACACTGTCAACAACGTGAGGTTATTTCATTTGGTCTTTCTGGTTTTTTTGCCTTGGTTGTAGAGAGTGTAATGTGACACCCTGAGAAATACTACCACTTTGTGTGTAAATCTCTTTAACCCCTACTTTGTCCACTTAGAAACAAAACTTTTCTGGAGCATTTGTATACAGATCTGGATTATATACAAAAATAGAACTAGGAGCAGTATAGAAATACATATATGTATACATATGGTTGCTTGTTTATACTGATGTATATGTATCTTGTGAAAAAAACCTTCATGAAAGGTTATCTATTGCTCAGTACTGTTTTTATCCAAACCTGTAAGGATCTCCACTAAGACTTCCCACGTATTTTCCACCAAGGAGTGCAATAGTTTCTGGAAAGCATCTCTGTTTTTCTTCTTATCACAGTCACGATGACATGGAGCCCTGGCTTCCATAAATTACCCAACCTACTATGATCAAAATGTAAAGATATTTTTAAAAATCTTTGCTTATTAACACACATCTCATTTCATTTTTCAGCATGGCACATCTGAACTCTTCAAAGTTGACAATTTGAAAGATTTCTCACGTGTTGACAACAAAACAAATACCCTAATTTCATCATTTGGTTCATTAAAGGCCCTTACCTGGCATAATAATGTTAGAAAAACCCAACTTCCTTGTTATGGAAACTCCATGAGAGAACACTGATGAATATTCTCTTCTGATTTGTTCAATGTCCCCGTGTAATAGTTGTAGGGAAACTGCCAAACCTAAAAGAAACATGAGATAACAGTCAAAAAACAAGATAGAAATAGCATGAATAGAAACGCAAATCTATGGTGTCCTTGCTTAAAATAAGGGCTAATAGTCTTACAAAATGAACAGTATCTATAGCAATAATTTCCAGATAATATTTGTCTAACTTGATTACCTGAATTTTTCCATTTAAGAAGGGTCACTGCCACAAGAAAAAACTAAACAAAACACTAAAAAGTCTGGCTTTATCCCTGTTACCCTCTACCCCAGTCTCCAGACAGAAACCCCCTGCTCCAACCCGCATGCCAGCAATCAACAGTGGCTATCTGGATTTAGAAGACACAGATCTCCAAAATGGATCCAAACTTTTCTTTTTCCATAAGGTCTCTGAATAATTACTTAACAGCTATTATAAAGATGAACATAAACCTGAAGACATATAATTCAAGGATTTTAAGGCTATGCATAGCTTTTCTTAAATTTTTTCTTAAATATTTTCATTAGTATTCAGAGTGTAATATTTAACCTTATTTTTTACTGAGAATTTTGACGGATACAAACCACATTGGCAAACAAAAGGGAATCTCGTTAGTAAGGTAGTAAAATTATCTGTTTTTTAAATATTTTCTGGTTATAATGATATTACCACAGCAAGATATATAGAAGATTAATGACACTTTTTTCATTCCCTGTTTTCTCAACTCTCAGGCAAGAACTACAGAAAGGAATATGTTTGCTTGTAAATTGCATGATCTTATTTCTCTATTTCAACTTTTTATTTTCTTCTCCCTTTTTTTATTATTTAAAAACAGGCCCCTTACCTACATTAGTGAGAGAAAATGAAACCATAGATACCTTGTAAAACATTTTCAGCTGTCATTAACCTGAACTCAAGTTTAAAATAAAATTTTGATGATAAAGTCAAGAGGATGACAAAATCTATACTTCAAAGATCCTCCAACCACATCATTACCTTACTAGTGTCTTTCATACAATGACCTACATATTATGTGCAAGTTACTATTCCCCATTTGTAACTGACTGTATTACAATGCTATCTATGAACACAGTCCATAGAATGCTATGATCACACTGGAATCAAAAAGGATTGCAAAACATTACTTGCTACATATCTCGACTAGACGCTTCCTTTCATCCTCCCAATATTATAAACAAACTACAATAAAAAGCAATATCTTGGTTTGCTTGCTTGCTTTTTTAACAGAGAAGATATTAGGAAGATTTGTTAAAAAAAAAAAAAAAGAAATCAGTAGGCTGGAAAGGATGGAGCCTTTCCTGGGATTCATATCTGACCTAAACATGGCACACCCGAGGGAAAATGGCATTAAGACGAGTACAGGACATGGTTGCATCACTGTGTCCTCATGCTTCTGGTGTGTGTGTGTCTAATAGTGTCTGTGAGAATTAAATTAAATCTGGCAGACACTCAGGGACTTTTAAATTAAATCTACAGCCCAATTTTACTTCAAGATCCTTTATCTCCTTCCCCACCCCCAACCACCTGAGTCTGGAGGCTGAAAACAACAGAGAGAGCATCTGCCCTCAGAGAGCCACAAGGGATGAAGTAGGGAGTAAGATGGCCTGGATGGTTTTATGGCTACAACAATCAGGGCACCACTGGGATACATTTATGTGGCACTACTGGTTCCTTTTAAAACACAGAGGCAGGAGAATAAAGACAAACTAACGTGCATTAGAACCCATCTGTCCCAGTAGCTATTTCTTCCTGACTCATGCTCTCCTACTATCCCTGGTGTCTCTGTTCTCCTCCCACTTCTGTCCTTTCAAAATACTCACCCACACCAACACCATCAGCATTACCATGCGCAGTAGCTGGTATTTGTAGAATACCAGTGTGTGCCAGTCACGGTACATAATAACAGTATCTCCCAGTTGGAGATACTGGTCAGTTCTGGGGTATTCTAAGCAATGCTCTCAAACAGAATAGACTGGATTTAACAAAAATGTTAAGATCCTGTGATTTTTTTTTGCAAGTGAAGACTTTTTTTAGGATTTCTTATTAAAGTTTCTGATGAGAGACACTAGCAACACTATATGATATATATAAAGTAAGAAAAGAACTAAATAAATGGTTGTGAAAAAACAAAGATCATGCTACTCAGGGTAGGAGTCAAAGGAAGAAAAAGTACCCAGGATTTTTGTTTTGCATATAGGAGTTAGGATTCATTTTAACATCAGTGATATTATTTTATATAAGCTTTACAGAAAAGCTTTACTTATCGTTTACACAAAAATGGGAAGACAAACATCTGTTCAGAGAATATATGAATGTTGCAGAAAATTAAAGATAGGAACTAGAAACACATTGTAGGGAAGGGTGTAGATGTAAGCCTGAAGAGAGACATATCTCATGGTTCTTTAGACAGCTGGAACCATACTGAGGAGAGAGTGCAAAAGGATAGGGAATGGCTCATGGATAGGGAAGGAAAGGAGGAAGTGTCCAAGGAAAACCAGACAGAACAGTATGGGGCGGGGGGGGGGGGGGAGGAAAACTAGGCATTTNGGGGGGGGGGGGGGGGGGGGGGGGGAGGAAAACTAGGCATTTAGGCATCCTAACATTTGGCTGAAAGATATGGTATCTTTTTAGCTGAAGGTTTTGGAAGATACAGATTATAGCCCTTAGGGTAATGATTTCATTTGTCTAGCTAAGAGGTAACAATTTGAGGGAGACTTTGAATGTGCTGCCATTTTGAAAATGAAGAGCTCACACACAGTGAATAAATGAAAAGGTAAACTGGACAGAGGACTTGATCACAGCATATATGAGGCTTTTCAAGTCAGTAACTTGGTCTCTATAAAAAGACAAAACAAAACAAACCTTCAACAAAGAAACAGTGTCTCCCTGGTGGCACAGTGGGTTGAGCGCCGCACTGTGAAGCATCTGCAGCACAGCCGCGCCAGTTTGATCCCGGGCCAGGGAGGGAACCCACATGGCACAGCAGACCTCTCCTGCCTCGCCGGCTGCTTTTCTCAGCAGTGTGTTTCGGTAGATCTGCCTGTTCTGATCCCTGCTCTGTCTCTGGTGAATCCTCTCAGCTCCCATGCCTCTGACATATATACCCCAGCCCTTGTATGCATAAATAAATAAATCTTAAAAAAAAAACAAAGAAACACAACAGAGTAGGCATGTTTTCAATAAAGCAAAGAAAAAGCATGATATAGAGATGAATCCATAGGGACCAATCTACAAAAAGCTTTTGCCATACAATTTGATCCTATTTTTATAGGGTCTAAATTACCAAGACTACAAGTAACAGGTTGGATAAATCAGTCATCAGAACAATAAGAAATGCTGCTTTAAGATTAAAAACGAAGACAGAACTATTCAACCCTACACAGGAATGGTCCTATTACCAGAGGCTGACTCCAGCCCTTATGGAGTAGTCATATATGATAGGTTTACAGGCCAGTGCTATTCTTTCCATTCCCTTCCATGTGAGACAACTTAATTTCACTGTTCTTGCCTTACTTACTATCTAAGTAAGGGACAGGGCAGGGACAGCTCCTAAACACTGATCCACACATTTTACCTCACTATCGCTACGATTCAAACTGCCCACAATGGGTAAAGTGACAACTTCTGACTTGAGAAGGTGAAAAGTGAAATACAACAATAGAATTCATGCTCCAAAGGAACAAATAATCTAATGATGACTGTAAATACAATGTGTGAATAGAATATGAAGCAGAATAATTTATATGCATGATAGGATTACTAAAATAAGAAAACATTACTGAAGGAATGTGAAAGTTCAGGGAAAACATTTTAAAACAGGGATTTATGACAAACTATAAGGTGAATAAGTTTTTTTTTTTTTCATTTCACAAAATATATCAGTAATGTTTTATGATTACTTTTTTTCTGGCCCTTTATAACAGTACTAAAAATGAAATTGTTAAGGGAGAAATATTCGCCTTATTAGAAGAAGTAATCATTAAAAATCAATTTTTTTTTCATCAGCCTAGATGATTAAGACCCAACTGTAATGACTGATGTCTAATTTTAAACAAAGGCATAGTCATTAAATTGGAGCCTGTCACAAAACAACATATTTTTCGTGATTAAGCTCAGTAAACAGAGCATTCATAGGGAAAGAGAGAGTTGGTATCTATTAAACCAAAATACTGCTGATTATCTGGTAGCTCTAATTTCATAGGAATTGAAGTTAACTCACTCTGTAAGACAATGCCTTTTAAATTCATGAAATTCTGCACTTTTACATAAAAAATGGCAAGCACAGCGTGATTTTTAAGGAGGAGGCAAAATTAATTTTAGACTAGATCAGCCATTTTGCCACCAGTGAACCAAATAACATGTAACTATGAATGTCAGCAATGCAAAAATGAGAAAGAAATAGTGACAAAATATATTTGATAAGTACATGTTGTGATTAAAAGTGCAGTATATTAGATAGCTGCGTGTCACTGCCTTAATGTTAACTTTTCTGTCCTTTGGCTCCCATATCTGTAAAATAAAGATAATAATGATAGTAATTCCAAAACTTACTACAGACAACATGTGGCACAAAAATATCAGCTGTTGCAACTACCACTACCACTGTCAACACTATTAGAATACTATGCTATTGTAATTATTCTTCCCTGCCATGAATACCAACCAATTTTGCGTCCAACAACAAAAAAATCATGTTTTTAAGCGCCACTCACAAGGAAAATATTCCTTTTAGTAGGCTAGCCCACTTACCATTTGATTAAGACAAGTAGGCAAATCTTCTGGAAATTTAAATAACTAAGTTCTACGGTTCCAAAGGCAAATCTAACCAACAAAAGCAATACTCTAATCTGGGAGTCTGTCACTGGTAAATACAAACAAAGTGCGCAAACCTATACTAAGATTGTTAAATCCCCAATGACCTACAGTAGCTAAGTCAAAGCTTTGAACACTGGAAAATAATATCCTTGAGAAGATCTTTAGAACATAATTTGGTATTAGTGGGAGAAATTACTCTTTGTGATTTTCAATTATAATTTCTCTTTGTTCTTGTTGTCCTTCTGATTTTTCCATTTCAATTGAATTAGGTTTTCTTGGTTCCCATATTTCTCTCTCCACAACTCTGGAAGTTGTATAGCCTATCTTTTCAATACAAATAATTGATTTAAACATGAATAGTAATCATCAGCTCTATTATCTTTCTGAGCAATTCCAGGAATTCAGAACTCTTAAATTCTAATGATACACTTGAAACTGTTATTCTTTACAGCCAGTGTTTATGTATTATATGACTACCTGCTCCTTGCTTCTGAGGCATATTTCTAGTTCTTGTTACTGACCCCAATCTCTAATTGCTTGGTGATCTGCACTTCTGGTTCTTGCTATTGAGCCCACCCACAAATTGTTTGCTAAACTGCACTTCCTGTTCTTGTTATTGAGCCCACTACTCTTTTTTTTTTTTTAAAGATTTATTTATTTATGCATACAAGCACTGGGGTACAGGCCAGAGGTGTAGGGGGGTGAGAGGATTCACCACAGAGAGCGGGGAGCAGAACAGGCAGATCAGCGGAAGTACACTGCTGAGGGGAGCAGCGGGCACAGCAGGAGAGGTCTGCTGCGCCATGTGGGTCCCCGCCCTCGCCGGCAGCAGGGATCGAACTCGTGCTGCAGTGGCTGCGATTTGCTTTGTAGTGCGTTGCTTAACCCACTGCGCCACCAGGGGAGGCCCTAGCCCACTACTCTTAAAAAAAAAAAATGCATCCTAATTCTTAATCTAGCAAAAATGTCATAAATATATTCGCTCCAAAAGAGCCCTATTGATATGTTACTCTCCTATTATTCAAAGCTGCGGCACCAACCATAAAAAAAGTTATTAAACAAGCATCATTTTTAGTTTCACAGAGGAAAGCTCAACTTAGTTCTGTTTTTTTTCCTATAACAGCTTTAACATTTGTATACTACAGTTTCTTGCATTCCTTTCCTTTTGGAAAAGGAATTCCTTTTCCTTTACTCTTGATGATCATCTCTGACTAGTTCCTTCAGTGATTCTGAGTGGTACATTCTCTCAGTCTTATCTGAGAGAATCTTACCTCATTCCCACTTTTAAGTAACATTTGGGTGGCCATTAATACACTTAGTTCAGGGAGATACTATGATCAAAGTTGGCCATTACTTCCAGCATTTAAAAGATACTATGCTGGGACTTTCAGACTTCTATAACTACTGCTAAGACTACAATTTCTTTTTTGGATAATCATTGCTTTCTGTCCAGTTTGTTGTTTTGCCTTTGTTGTTTTGTAGTATAACTGTAATTTTACTTATTCTGCTCATGACTTTTAATTCTTTAATCTGAGGACTCATATCCTCAGTAAAAGCTCTGCAAATTTGCAACCATTTCTTTCCAAATATTACAACTTCCACATGTACTCTATTTGATCCTCTGGAATTCCTACTAGATGCATGCTAATTTTTTTCATTAAGTCCTTTCAGGTTTCCCACTGCATTTTCCCTTTGCATTACACTTTAGGATAGTACTTTAAGCTATAATTTATTGATTTTTTTTTCCAATTGTGCTCATTTTGCATTTTAACAGGTCTTTGGGTTTTTTTTCTTTTTTAAAAAAGATTTATTTTTATTTACTTATACATACAATATTAGGGATATAGGCTGGAGGTGGGACCCGGGCAGGGGGTGGGGGGGGGGGGTGAGGGAATTCACTAGATACAGAGTGGAGAGCAAAACTGGCAGATCTACTGAAATACACTCAGGCAAAACAGAAGAGGGCTGCTGTGCAATGTGGGTTAGCTCCCTGGCCATGAATCAAACTCATGTTGAAGTGGCTAGAGATAGCTTGATAGCACTGAGACTTTAACTCCTGCACCACCAGGAAGGCCCTGTGTCATTTTATTTAACCAACCTCTCATTGTCTAAGTAGGTTGTTATCCAGCTTTTTCAGTGTTAGAAACTCCATGTTTTTAAAAAAATTACTTTCTGAAAATAATTTTAGAAGTTCTACTTAGTTCTTATTAACCCCTAGAAATACCATAAAGACAAGGATTTTCACTTCATCAGTTAAATGTTACATCACCTTGAAAAATACCAGATATATACAGATGCATAACATTTTTTTTTGATGAGTTTATTTGAAAACTCTCCTTGTTAATTTTTCAAGATGTTTTCTCTTCATATGAATGTTTCTACCTCTTAGTCCTATCCCTATTATTCTTTACCTAAAACTCTAGGATATTAACATTCCTGTTTGTTGAATCTGCTTCATTACTAATTATTTCATGATTGATTATTGTTATTATCTTATGACTCATCTTCAGTGGGGTGTGGTTCTTTTTTTTTTTTTTTTTTCCCCTCACAGGACTCCCATGCACCATGGGTGTAAAAATTGCAATATAGAGTGGTCGTATACATACTTTTTTCAAACTACTCAGTTGGGACCTTTTTTCACATTAAATTTCATGGCAATGGATTTTTCCAAACTACTGAGCTAATATAAATTCAAACCACTGTCAGAGGTTGGAGTTCTGATGTCTCATGGGAGAATCATGCACATTCATCACCTTTTTAGACAGTTAACAGCTCTTTTAGGGCCAGTATGAGAAGAGTCACTTCTAATGTTGCTTATGCACATCTCAGTGAGTGCCTGACTCCCACAGGAAATCTAAAATTTAAGCCCTGAATTATCAGAGCCTATATTCATGTTTCCCCCATCTCCCTTCCCTACCAGAGCACCAATTTCAGTGTTTACTCTTCTAGTTTGGACTCTCTCTTCATGTCAGTAGCATGTCCCTTTCTTTCTTTGAAATTTAGTTCTCTATTTCTTGCCACATCACGATTGTAATTTACCCAGATATTTTGTGTGTTTGTAGTGGAAGAGGAGGTTTACAACAGTTCCCACCTACCGTGTTTCAGAGAGTCAATTTAATTAAAAAATTTTCATACCCATATTGTTTGCCAATAGCACAGGCAGTCCATGAAGAAAATGATAGTGCCTTCAACTGAAGCACAATTAAACTGTAATTGCAAATGAGTAAATTAATTAATCAAGCAAAAAGTTACTTATATAGTATTTAGGACCATTAATCTCACCAAAATTTAATTCAAAGACTGTCCTTTGCTCAAAAATTTTATAATGTACCAAGTTAAAGTAAAAAAATAAAATCACAATATTTATTAAAAGACCGACCTAAGAAATATAAAACAACTCTGAAGTACTTAACACTGAATAATTCCATTTTTCTTTTTAATTCTTCTAAATTACTATGTAATGCAGAAGAGAATGATGAAATATTAAAATATATGTTCTAAAAATATATGTGCTAAAAATATCTGAGCTAAGAAAAAATACACTATTAGTACACAAGAGTAGTGTCTAAAGGTCATATTGCAAACCAAAAGTAATCACAAACAAATCGCCAAAGTGATCTATGGAAGACAGAAACAATATAGTTTATAAATGGGATTATATTCCATATAATTTTATATATATATAAAACACATATAACTATATATGACATATATGGACTATGCATCCTTCGTGTGTGTATATGCACGTGTGTGTATCCTTTAAATATCTCTGTTTATTTCCTCAATGAGAATTATCATGAAGTTTGGTGACTAAACTGAAAAAGGGGCCTCCCTGGTGGTGCAAGGTGTTAAGTCGCAACACTATGAAGCTATCTACAGCCACCGCAGCATGAGTTCAATCCCCAGCCAGGGAGGTAACCTCTCCTGTCTTGCCTGTCACTCCCCTTAACAGTGCATTTCAGTCAGTCTGACTGTTCTGCTTTCCAGTCTGTCTCTAGTGAATCCTCTCACTCCCTGCACATCTGGCCTGTACCCCAGTTCTTATATGCATAAATAAATCTTTAAAAATAAATAAATAAATAATTGAAAGGGTATTTCTATTTTTACTGTTTAAAGTTACCCAAAGTTGCCTCATTTTTTTTCCTCAAATATGTATTAGATTAAAAAAAATAAATAAATAAATGACCTGAATTAGGCTCTTTATCTCAGGCAAGATAGTCTAAAGTTTAACCAAACTCAACGCAGGTATTATATTAGAACTAAGTAGAGCAAGAACAGAAAATAAAGCCAGGACTTTTGAGCAGAGATAATTATAATGGATAAAATAAATTTGTCTTCTCTGCTTTATTCCCAGCGTTCTTCAGATTCCTAGTAAAATTATTAAAGACTGTATCATTCAGTTTGTTTTCTGAAGAGCCATATACTTCTGAACTATGCAAATTTATAGTATTGTAACTATATGCAGTCACCAACACCCAGAATTCAAAGAGAGGTATACTGGATTAGATGTGGACAGTAGGGAGAAGTGTGAAAAGTGGTTACAGTAGTTAATTGGGCCAGATTTTGAAAGCCTAGAAAAGTCAAGGGAAGAATCAAGAAATTAGCATCAGAATTTATGAATCAATAAAAGCTGAAATGAAGAATGAGATAGATTTCATATTTGAAAATGAAAATTTTGGTAGTAAAAAAAGAAAAGGATTTTGCATGATACACACTGAATAAATGTGACAGTTTAGGTGAGAAATAATGAGGAATTAGCAGCATGTGTGATTACAGAGTCTGAGAACTAAACTCAGCAGTTATATTGAGCACACAAAGATTATAAAAGCATACTTGCAGTCAAACCAGTCTATCCTGTAATCCCCAAACAATTTCTTCATCTGTTTTCCATATTTATTAATACTGGAGTTCTGAATTTTCAGAACCCAAAAGTCTTTGTTTTAATGCAAATCTATCTTTGATGTCCCTAGCATCCCAATCTAGGTTGTGTTAATGAAAACTCAAGTTGGTTTCTTATATTTGTAATGCAGCAAAAATTTCAAAAACTCATATTCTCCTTTAATAATCCCAAATAATCTCAAAGTTACTATTAAAGGACATCTTCCAAAAGACAGGAGATGTTACTCACAGTATTGCTTAAAAATGTAAAAGTGTTTAAAGCATTTAAAAGTCCAACAAGGGTTGCATATGCAAATTATGGTTTTTAGACCTTAAATACAGGAAAAATTATGCAACTTCCTTTGAATCCAGTAAATTTTTCAACTTCAAAATATCTTCCTATTTGGCACTAGGCAACCAAAGCAGCAAACTTTTGTTTGTATTTATTTATATTATAAATATGTATTTATACAAATACAAACACAAATATAACTAAAAAATGGTTAGTAGTTACAGTGGCACTTGTTAGATGGTTAACAATTAAGCTTGGTAACAATTAAACTTAGAAAGAAAAAAGATGGCGACACAAAATTGGAGGGATAATGCATCAGGCAGAAGGAAGAGCATATGCAACAGAAAGAGCTTTTGGTCAAAGAGACTCCAAAAGAAAGCCATGTTTCTGAAGTAAACAAAGTCAAATAGGACTAAACCGAAGGCTGGAAAGATCAACACAGTCACAGATGTCTTAATTACTCTTACTCTAAGAACAAGAAAAAAAAAATCACTGGAGAATTGGATTTAACAAGCAATTTTTCTTCTGTTGCTTTAAAAATTTTGTCTTTGTCTTTCAGCATTTTTACTATGGTAAGTCTGGGTATAGATATCTTTGTGTTTGTAATACATAGAGTTATCGAGCTTTATGATTGTGTACACTGATTTTTTTCATCAAATTTAGGAACTTTTCTGTCAGTATATTCTTCAAATATTTTTCTTGTTCCTTTCTCTCTCCTCTCTGGTACCCCCACTTTGGATATATTGGTGCACACTATAGTAATTCCTATCTTTCAAAGGTGCAAGTTATTTTTTTCACTCCTTTTTTCTAAAAAAAAAAAAAATCTTCCAAAATATCCATTATTTCCAAGACTTTAGTTTTCCACATATTCTATTTCTAATAAAATCAGTTGCTTATATGAGCATTTTGGCATTTTTTTCCCTATATGGAACACCTCCTCCGATGGGTCAAATTTCTGACTCATTAATCCAGAGCTGGACATAGTACAGTGGCCATTCTTTAAAGTGATAGCCCCACTTTACAGCAGCATTTCATAGTGCATTTTTATGAGCAAAGAGCTAGGATGGGGCTATAAGCTCTGTCTTCTCAGCTCACCTCTCTTCATGTGGAATTTCTTATGTAATGAGTGAGGTGACTGATTCTCCAATATTCTCAGCCTTCTGCACCTAGAGTAGAGCCTTGCTTTATGAATAGGGAGTGGATGGAAAAAAGGAGCCCCAGACCTCTTGGCCACTTTTTCCAGGAATTAATCAACACAAAACAAAGGAGATCAGAAATGCTGACAGAGGATAACGTTAACTGGAATAAGTCACATAGAGAAAGATCATCATTGGATGGTGTCATTTAGATGTGAAATATAAAGGAAACCAAACTAAGGGTCAGACAAGCTTAAACATAACCCTTGAAAACTGATTATAAACTAAAGCATCCTTGGGGAGATGAGGGTCAAGAGAGAAGGGATATAAAAATGAAGAGGGAAGGGAGAACAATGGACTGTGGTGGTGGACAAGTGTTCTGATGGCTTGTGCACTATTATACCAACAATAATGTAAGCCAGTGTTACTCAGTTAAAAAAGAAAGAAAGCACTGGTACCTTCACCTCCTGTTCAGATACCATATCCTTTGACTAGCTGCTGAGTAAAAAGGAGCCCCATCTTCTTGGTGACACATGCCTAGAGTAGAATTTCTAAAACTGAGCAAGGGCAGGTGGCATAAAAGAAGTGAGCTGATTCTTCTATTCTTAACAGGATTTAGCAGTTATTCTGAAGCTCTGAAAATGCTATTTCTTGATAGTATTTTGCATACTTTGTGGGAGATGGGCGCTAAGGTAAACATAATTGCTAGGACTTTTAAATCTGAACCATAAAATTGTTAGTGTTAGTAAAAATTCTTCAAGATGTTACTATTAAATTCTTTTAGAAAACCATCTTCAATAAAAATTGCTCACTTCTGAATATTTAAGGACCTCATTATTACCAGGGCAAGAATTTTTACTTCTATTCACTCCTATGTGCTCAATTAACAAAATCTATCACCAAAGATTTGCTTTGTGAAGTAGAATACTGCATGTTATTTCTAAAAGGTAGTAATTGACTTTCAAAATAAAAATAATAGAACTTAATTATAACCTATTTATATACTAGAACCTGATATAATCTATTTGAATCCAACTCAAAGTCAGAAAGAACTTGGAGGGGTACATCTTGGCTACATCAAGCAGAAAAACCTTGACAGGAACAAACGACATGTTTACACAGGGAGGTCAGAGACAGGGTCTTAGATCTCTGGAACAGAGGAACAGAGGAAAGCAAGCAAGCCAAGTGTCTAGTAGGAGTGGTGTTAAGTGAGACAACACTGTTGGGAAATAAGTCAATGGAGCAAAATCCAGAAGCATTAGGAAGAAACAAGAGAGCAGAAATAAGTCAGGTTAGATGAAGAAATAACATGGAATTCACGACACACTGGGAACCTATTAAATGGCGTATTAATTACCTGATAGAGGGAGCCTTGTTTCTTAAACCTGTACCTAGCAGAACCAGATCACCCAAATGACAGCTATCCTCTAACACTGTCATCTTGAAACCTGACACAAAAGTTAGTAACACTGCCATTGCTCAAATCTGGGTACATAGATCCTCATTCTGATGCACTTTCAAGTCAATTATAAATGAACAAACAATAAAATCTTCAATTGTCACCACTTGGTGTGTTATTATATATATTGTCAGTATTATTCTATCTGTTAATATGCCTATTGATGACTGTTTCCTTAACAACATCAATTCTAAAAGATGAAATTTTGATACCACCAGGAGTAGAGGATAAATTGACAAACTGAGCAAGGATCACTATCCAAAGATCACCTCCCTGAGATCTTCGAACAGGTACCTTGATGGGATGCCTACCATCTAATATGGAAAAGAACAAATCATCTTGTGATTATAACTGTTACTCTACAAATCCCAGTTTTCAGACTTCTGAGAAGGTGCTTGTAATTTTCTTTAAAAAAAAAAAAGGTCAACCCATAGCTAAGACTTATAGAAAAAATAAGACTAAAGTCATCTATGGTTAAATAAGGATGAACGCCAAACTTCAGGACAGAAGAGATAATCTGAAATTGTTAACTTTCATTGAGTCTTAACTATAAAAGAAGTAACTAACTAGAATTGAGGGTTAGAGAGGGTCTATTGGCATACAGTAGAAACTATAGTGTTGTAAGAGTGAATGAGATCACACAAAAGGAATTGATAATTTCTTTTTTAAGACAGCAGAGTGCTTACCTGAAAAATTTCTATACTTGTGTTTAAGGGTAACTACAATTCAGTGGCATACACTGAGAATTGTGTTAAGGTTAAAAGGATTTAGTTTGTTTGCTTTTTAATGTAACTATTACCATGTGCTTGTAATTTCTTTCACATAGTAACCCACAGGAAGAAAGCTACTGTTTTAAATATGTATATAGATCATAGCATATAAGTGTAACTTAATATTTGATTATTTCAATTTACTGAAATACTTTCTAAATGTTACAATTCAGTAATATACAAAAAATTTCTCAAACATTATTGATGGTAATTTTAACTAAATTAGGTAAATATAAGCAATTTAAACACTGAAACTCTAATCACTACTTCCATTAGCTTATAACTTGGTGTTGGGTTTTAAAAAAAAATACTGTAGGAGGTTTTAAAAATATCTTAAAGCATAGTTTAATATCATATTTTGAATTACACCTTTTGCACTCCCATTAAAAAAGAATGGCTTAGATCAAAATAAATGAAAAAGATATGACAACTGAATGCAATATATCCTGACTTTTGTTTATATAAAGAACACAGAAAATTATCAAAATCTGAGTGAGGTCTATAGGTCAGATGAAAGTATTATTTCAATATTAACCTACTGATTTTGATAACTGTACTGTACTTATATTACCATATACTGTAGTAAGAAAGGGTAGGAAGAAATTAAACTACAATCAGTTCTCAAGTGGTTTAGAGGAAAAAAAATACATTTCTGTGTTACTTTTATGTGTGTGTGTATGTAAAAATATATATACACATGAATATAGACACAAAAGCATCAGGCATACTGAATTAATCCTTAGGAGTTATACCAATTCAGTAATATTAAAAGACTAACTTTTGAGAAAATAGAAATTATTTGTACCACTTTTGCAACTTTTATGTAAGTAAAACTGGCAATGAGAAACTTTAAAAGAGGGCTTCCCTAGTGGTCTAGAGGTTGAATCTCAGAATTATCACCACAACATCTTGAGTTCAATCCCTGGTCAGGAGCCGACCCACATGGCACAACAGACCTCTCCTGTCTTGCCTGCTGCTCCACTCAGAGGCAGTATATTTCAGTAAATCTGCCTGTTCTGTTCCCAACTCTGTCTCTGGTGAATCCTCTCACACCCCCACACCTCTGGCCTACACCACAGCTCTTCTACTCAAAAAAAAAAAAAAAATCTCCAAAAAAAAGAAACTTCAAAAGAATAAAAAAGAGAGTATGCCTCAGTAAGTAGGAAATTTCAAATAAGCAGAAAGGTCACACACTGTATTTTTAGCCAATAGGTGGTGCCAATAGGTACCAGTTTTCTTTTCACAATATTAGAAAGAAATGTTTTTCAGTGCAATGTTAAAAATCAGAATCTGTTACAATCCATAAGAATTATACCAATTCAATAATTCTGAATTAAATGACTACATAACTTTGTGACAATAACATGCTCAACCTTGCAAAAAGCAACCCAAATCTCCTAAGTCTCCTTCCACCTCATTCACTGTCTACTTCCTACATGGAATTAACTCTCCTTGTTACAGGCTCTTTACATAATTCCTTTTAACCTTCTGTGAGGATTTAAGAATATAGATGGCAGGAACGCAACCTATGAGCTCTCACCTTATGAAGGTAAAAAAGATTGTAGAACTGATCTGATTAGCAAATATATTTTCTTCTAGCTGTAAAAGACACGTGCAAACTACAGGAAACAGGATTTCATAAGTACACAGAAAATATGAAAGCAATTCTAAAGTTTCTCTTAGGAAATATTGAACCAAAGCCAACTATTTCTACATAATTTATTTCAAGTCATAAACCTGAATTTGCCTCAATAAGTCATATGGGCTCAGTCTTATTTCACATTCCAGGAATTCAACTGCTAATGTCTATCAGAGGTGACATTTACAACAACCATTTGCTCAACCAACATAAACCAGCTCCTTCTCATGAGTATTTTTAGAATTTCAAATTGTTACAATATTACTTTTGGATTTTAAAATTCCCAGAGAGCAGAGACTTTGAAAATTTAGAATTATTTAACCTAACTAAACCTAACCAGAGATATGTTAATTCAATTTTTTTCAATCTTTAAAAGTTAAATGGATCCCTTGCAATTTCTCCCAGTTTCTAAACTCAACATGGAGTGGTTAATGTACCTTTGCAACATAAGACTTAGGTTAGAAGGAAAAAAAAATAGTTAACTAGAAGAATCCTTTTATCTATTAAAGAGACAAGATTACAACTCCAAAAGATAGGAAGACATCAGTGAAGCATAAAAGGCCTGGAAATTAGGTGGTGGAATTTGTTTCTAAAACTAATTTCAAAGTTTTTTTTTTTTCCCCTTTCTTTAGTACCAGTGGCCACAAAATAGGGGAAAGTAGAGGAAAAAACAATGCTTTGCCGGGTGAACTCAATTCTCTTCTAAACATTTGACTGCATGTTTCCATTTAATCAACAGTTCCCTGGTCCAAGGAGAAAACAGTGGAAGTCAACACAGTTAACCATTATAATCATTTGAACATTAGGCACTCCAATTTCAACTTCAATTGTGTGTTTTCTTACTTACCCCTTTGTTTTTAAATAAGTTATTAGAGTGCCTCCCTTCCAATAATAAAGCCAAACAGCTCTTGAGTACTTATCTTCTGTTCTTACAGAATTGCCTTTCCTCAAGAAAGGTAATAGATCAAGGTGACATACAAGTGCCCTGGAAGACTGAAGGGCAGAAACTTATGGAAAGAAGAAAGGGTTTGGCTAGCTGGCTGACTCATTCATTCATTCATGGTTTGTTCCTAAGCTTTTTCTCTCTAGAGCAGTCTTTTGGAGTGGTGAGGCTTAGGACTGGGGTTGTCTTGGCTTAAAACAATTAAGATGGGATCAAACAGAGTCCTGACCAGTAGAAAACAGATAGATGCTGGCTCTGAATCATGCTTGAAAGGAGAAGGAATGAGAGGGGCTGAGTCAGAAGGACAGTAGGCAGTGCTGTGCAGTAGAAGCAATATATGAGAAGCATGTGTTTGGCTGCCTAGGAATCGAAGTATCACCTAGTAGGAAGCAAAATGGAGGACAGTCTGCCAAAGGGAAGGGAAAACCTTTATACAGGGCTGTGACACTTTTACAACAACAAGTACATTTTCATTTCAGTATCTGTAAGCAGAAAAGGTGACAGGGAATAAGGTGTGTTGGCTCTCACTTTATGGTAATCTCCCTCAGGAGTCCACTAAGAATAAGCAGTCAGTCAGTCAATAAAAGTAACAAAGCCCACGTAACAACTGTGAAGCACATCTGATCACCTGGAGAACTTCTCAAAGAAATGGAACGTGCCACCCTTCCTTTCTGGAATTAATCTATGCACTCAGAATAACGACAATTAAATTGAAAAGATGTAGAAAAAGACAGTAATCATATCAGCAGAGATTCAGAGGAAGAAACAAAGAGCAGGAAGGTGCTAAGACATGACTCCAGTCTGGAAGCAGAGTGAAATGTGTGATTTGGCTTCACGTAACTCTGACCCCAATGGCTGTCTCAAAAGATACAGCTTCAGTTAAGTTAGGGCCCTATCTGGTGGTATAAATGAAAGTCTATCATGAAAAACTTCACAGTCATTCAAGAAGCAACTGGGTTAACTCCTCAGAGTCCGGATGATGATGAATTTAAGCAACAAAACTGAGGAATTAGGAAACATGGGGAAATGAAAGACTTGGAAGTCAATAGGTCACAGGGAAGAAGTTGAACATACCTCATTCAAGTTTGCATCTATGATGGGAGTGATGGAAGGGAATATATGGGAAAAAAGACGAGAGTTGGCCTTATATTGACTAAGTCAAATAGGAAGTAAATGCCAGCAAATTAAGAGTGACCCGACTATGGGGGAGAAAGAACACGATACACAATGACTCTAGACTCCCACTCACAATTAGTGGGCAGATGGAAAGCAGCAAGTCATAATGAATTTGTTTGTGAGGCATGAAAAGAACTGGAAAAAAAAATCCTTGAAGACAAATCCAGAGCAGCACTATCTAACAGAAATAAAATATGAGCCACCAGTGAGACTGAATTTTTTCTGGTAACCACATTAAAAAAAAGGCACCAAAATGCTAGTAATTTAGTTTATGTAACCTACATTTCCACAGTTATTTTTCAATGTGCAATCAATATAAAGTTGCAGTGAGAAATTATATTTTTATTGCACAAAGTTTCTGAAATCAGGTGTATATTTTATTATTATAGTACAACTCAGTGTTAGCATTGTACAGGCCTCGCCTCTAGTACTCAGTAACACACGTGGCTAGTGATATTGAACTGGACAGTCCTGGTCTAGAGTGTGCACTTAGTAACACAAGGTACTCATGGCACCAGGGAATACCAAAAGGCGTGAACGAACTACTGTATTTGGTTAGAAGCTGGCAAGCTAAGTTTTAAAAACCCAGAAGGTCTAGCTCCTTACTGAAGGTACATTTAAATTAAATCATCTGTTCTATACCCAATACGTGCTAATTTAATTCTTTTGCAGAAAAAGCAAAGACAGACATATATGACAGTTTCTAAAGTATACTTAGTACTGGATGTTTAATTCTATTTCTAGAATCTCCTCATAGTTCTTTGGAACTCTCCCTTCAATAGTAAGTGCAATTTTTTTGTCTATTTAGTGGTAGGTGTAGAACTTGGTTTGAATCAAATAAAATCTGAGTCACCTCCCCAACTCTTGGGAGAGGGAGGAGAAAACTGACCTCAGCACCCATGACAGCCAGCTGTGTTGCCAAGTCTGTGAGGTGTGGGTCTCATGGCTTTCATTAGGCTGAACACAAAGTTTCTGTCTGTGTCACTTTTGTTGATTATTTTAGCCTAGCAAGATATACATAGGCCTGAGAAAAAGGATCAGAAATTAAAATTCTGGTTCTTCTACTTGCCAGGTCAATTTGGACTAAAATACAAACATTTTTACATTTAAATTAACAATCGGTCTTAAAAAACAATACATTCAGTTTAAATAACGGCTTGCTTAATTTGAAGTTTACATCAATGAAAGCACGAAACTACATCATTTTCTTTGCATCAACATGGAGTTGAAGGGGGGATAAGAAACAAGCAATAACCACCGAGTTTTTGTCTATTGACCAAATTTAAAGATTTACTATAGATGCACATAATCTAGGTATGGTACATGTTGTAATATCATCTATAATGCTACTAGTATAATACAACTATGTAACTTGTATTTAAATGCCATATAATATTTTAGTTCCCTTTTGAACAGTGTGCATACATTTTTCTCTGCATGACACTGGTCAATATAACTCACCTACTTAGCCAATTTCCCTATATCAACCTGTATAGTTATTTTCCAATATAATAATGTTGCTTCCAACTCTAGATAGTGAAACATGTTTGTATTGGACTTCACAGACAGATTTCTGTCCATTTAAACCCATTCCACACAACAGCCATGCATTTAAGCATAACAGTCATTTGCTTTTCAGCAATGAGTAATAATTTAGAGTTCTCAACTTGGTACTACTGAATAAATTTAGATACTTAGCTTTGTTTCCAACAAGAAGCAGTACATTTTTAGAGAGAGTTATACTTATGAGGAGCATGTTATAGCTTAGGGAGACAAACTAGAATGTTGACTGCATATTTTAATTAAAGTTAGGGAGTGAATAGAGAGGAAAACAAAAGACAAGTAATTTCCTTCTTCTACAGACAAATAAAAGAAAGGCCCTGAAATGAAAAATGTAGGGAATGTGTCAGCGCCACATACTCACCAGCATTGGAGCCAGTCAAATTATAACGTGCATTCAGTTTTTTGATGATGTTCTCATGGATTTGGTACCACTCACTCTCTGTGTTACACCTAGGAAAACATGGACACTCGGTTATACTGTCACAATGCATGAGCTTAAGCAGTGTTACCACGGCATACCCATCCTTTCAGTAATAACCACATAACCTAGAGCTAAACCAACCCAACTCCCAGGAGTCTCCAAAAACCCACTGCAAGTGACTGTCAGTTCCAGCATGGTCACTCAGTAATGAGCAGGTGTGCCATGCCTGACTTATTCTGGAAGTGGCTGGGATGAGCACCTCACAGATTGTGAGTTAGCCCTTGCTCCCTAAAATGTCAGACAACAATGCAAACAGAAGGCAGTGAGACTAAAAGTCAGGGAGCATGCAAATCCTCACTATGAACTGAGCTACATTCTTTGGCTATTTACCTTCTCCATCCCTTGATTTCAATTTTGAAATGTAACATTAAATAAACTAGAACATTAAAAAAAATTTGGGCTAAAGATTATACCTGGCACACAGTTAAACAATAAATGTTTGTTCTCATTAACACATCTATACCTACACAATAAGACCGATTTGGCAAGTAGCAAATGAAACAAAAAGCAAAAAAAAACAAATGAATGTGAACTGCACTGGCAAAAGTTTGGCAGAATTTATCAAAGGGTAATTCAAGTACCCTCCCAACTTTTTCTTCTTTGACAGCTATCAGCACCTTGTCTATTTAGCATGTGTCACTTGCTAGCTTATGTTATCTTTGTCTGTATGGTTTGGTTCACCCAAGGACATTTTAGGTTGTGGAGGACTGGACCTCAGAGTGGGCGATATCCCTATCAGGACTTTGATTCCTGTTGGTGCTTAAGATGTAACCGTTGCATGAAGGACTAGGCGGATGTGCCTCTGGCTGGAAGCTGAAGATGGTTCAGAACTCTATGGGTCTGTATCCTTCTTGACTGCTATGACTCTACCAATTAGACAGGGAAGCACCTCCCTCATCTGGACATTTGTAAATTCACTACTGTATTTTATTAACTATAAATGACTCCCTCCTAAATGTCCTGAAAAACCAAGATTCTACATGCCATTAATCAAAATTTTTGACAGTGCACATTCTTTTCCCCAGTGATTGCATCTGTAGCTGATAATTTACAATTTGCTTACAAATTTATTTATATCATCACTGTAGGCTTTTCCAGGATGAACACAATGGAGATTATTTTCAAGCCAGTTAACAGTAGGATACCAAGCACAACACTGAATCTTGGGAGGTCAGAAAATTAAGATGAAATGAAACCATCCCACCTGTCCTGCTTTAAGATACCAAATTGCCATTTAGTACATGTTGCCTCCAGTTTTCTTATTTCAGCTCAGTGGGGAAGGAAGGAAGATGGTTTGTTTTCTATTAGATCGTTAAGTGACTCCAGAATTCATGCTTTTAACCTACCAAACTCCAAATAAAATCAAAACTCCTAAAGTATGTGACTAATATATTTTCCAGCCTCAGATGAGGCATTTGTTATAGTTTTACATTTGAGTCCCAAATGGGTTAGGAATTCAAGCACCTTAGCAAATATAAATGCCTTTCCAATGGTCTCTTATAGGCACATCCCTAAAATGTTTTATGAAATTCACAGTTCTTCTTAATCTACAGTGACTGTTTTGAGTGGTTGGTATTCTTTTGGAACAGTTTCATAATTTGTTGAATTGGCATATCTAACAATACTAAATGGGAATATCTAACAATACTCCAAAACCTTGTTTGATGCTCGCCAAAAAAATAAATAAAACCCCGACAATAAAAACCACAAAGAGCAGCACAATTTATTTTTATGAATGTCAAGTATCTCCCATAGGCATAGCTGGAATTTGTGGCATCTTCTTCAACTGGCTGCATACTCAAGGGTGATACAAGCATCGCTGTCCCTCCATTTTCCCAATGGCAAGAAAAATACAGCATTCACTCCTCACACCTGGAAAGACTACTCTAAGAAATGTTGGAATTGTGAAGAATTTTTGTTTTCTTAAAAAGCATTGCCACACAAAAGTATCACTACAAGATAGAAGTGTGAAGCAACAGCCAGAAATGTACAAGTTGGTAAGATGAGAGCTCAGATTCTGGTATCATGGCCTGACTTCAAATCTGGTTCTTGTTCTTACTAGCTGGGTGACTTGAGGTATGTTATTTAGCCTCTTTTTCCCTTTTATATGCAAAACTGAGCCAATACTGTCTGCTGTGTGGTTTTGTTGGGTGAAGTGACATAACATGCAAAGTACTTAACACAGTTCCTCACAAATCTAAGCACCCAGCAAATGTGGGCCAGCCTCAGCAGTATAATTTTGAATAAATTATGTTTTATGATTACCAGTAGAGTTTGGAAAGAAGACTATCACGGACTTAAGTCCAACTGAAGGCTGACATGTGATAAAATGAGTAGTTTCTTTTTTTTTTTTTAAGATTTATTTATTTATGCATATAAGAGCTGGGGTACAGGCCAGAGGGGAGGTGAGAGGATTCACCAGAGACAGAGTGGGGAGCAGAACAGGCAGACTGACTAAAACACACTGCTGAGGGGAGCAGCGGGGGAAGCAGGAGAGGTCTGCTACTGCCATGTGGGTCCCCTCCCTGGCCAGCGGCAGGGATAGAACTCATGCTGCAGTGGCTATGGTTTGCGTCATAGTCCGTTGATTAACCCACTGTGCCACCAGGGAGGCCCATAAGTAGTAAGTTTCACCAGAACATTTCAAGATTTAAAATCAAGGTCAAAATTTTATCCCCCTCAAAAAGGATAAAGACAGTTTTGGGTCCTAAACTAGGCTCTAAATAATCTATCTGCCAACTGATTAGCAAACATGTGGCACACAAATCCCCAGGCATTGGTAAAGAATGGATTAATCCATGAAATTCTACACATATAGTCAAAAAGGAAGCTGAAGTATATAACTCACAGGCAGTAGGTCAATTGTTACCTCCACATACGAAAAGCCACTGGCATATACTGAATATATCGACACTACTCCTAGCACAGAAAACTAAAAGCAAACTAATTTGCAAACTCATTTGCAAGGTAGCAAGTGGTCTGATCATCATAGCAGCAATGTGTCTTAGACTACAATGGATCTGCTCTGAGGATGCCATTGTTTGCCAGCTCTCAAAGGCCACACATGTGGGGAGGTGACTGGGGTGGTTCTAAATCTCAAGCATTTTAAAAATCATTTACTTGGGATTTGATATGTAAAGTGATTTCATGAGTTCAGTGTTTTGGATTGAACTACTGTGTCACCCCAAAGATAATGTTGAGGTCCTAACCATTTTATACTTCAGAATGTTAACTTACTTGGAAATGGATCTTGGTAGAGGGAATGGACCCTAGTCCAATATGCCTGTGTCCATATAAAAATGAGGTAACCAGATACAGTAACAGGTATATAGACTAGGTAAAAATGAAAACAGAGATAGAGATGAGCCAGAGAATGCCAAAGATTGCCAGCAACCAATCAGAACTGAGGAGAGAGGCATGGGACAGATTCTTCCTCACTGCCCTCAGAAGGAACCAACCCACTCACACCTTGATCTAGGACTTCTAGGCTCCAGTACTGTGAGAAAATAAATTTTCTGTTATTTAAGCCTCCCTCATGATTAGACTTTTGTTAGGGAAACCCTAGCAATCTAATTTAAGAAGGAGGAGGGAAATTACTTAAACATCTCTTTCCTCATTCTTGCGAATTCTAATTGATTTACATTAAAACCATCTCCATTTTCTAAGAACAAATCAACTTTCTGGATATAGAGAAATGTTCCAATTTTTAAAGAAGTTAGTCTACACAGTGGCCAATGCACCCAAATCATAAACAGGTTTATTCTCTGCTTCACAATTATAATTCCACTGGCTGGCAAATGGTGATTTGTGGGCTCACTTGCAACAAGTTTACAGATTATTCAGGCTTTGCAGAATGTTTCATAAACCTCACCCACCCCTTACCCTTATACTACCCATATACAGTAGCATTCACCAGATAGGAAACATGGGTGCCCCGGTAACTGTCCCTTTTCCCTCCCCATGCTTGCTTCTTACATGTACACTTTCAGGACAAGGTCATCTTTTGTCTCTCCAGTCAGCAGATCAGCAATGCTAAGAACTGCACAGCCAAAGGGTCGCCGGTACTGGACACTACAAGCATTCTTTTTTTCTCCTGCTCCCATTCGACCTGTCAATTTAAAAGCAAACATACTCATTGAGTTATATGATTAGCATATTATAAATAGATATACAGAATTATAATATAGGCCATTCAAAATATAACTGAGTAATGGAGAGGACTCAAGTTTGGGGCAACAGAAGATGCTGCTTCAGTTCTGGCCTCTTCTCCAAACACCTTGGGCACATCGCTTAAACTCGGGGCATCAGCTGCGATCGGTAAAGCATTAAGACGGGAGCTGATTTCATGGATGGGGACCCCTTGTCAGGGATTCATGAAGACACACCGGAAGTTTCAGTATTGGTGCTTATCTCACTCCATATTTTAAAAACTATTTGAAAATCTTACAATGAAAGGAAACAGTTTGAGATCTCCTGAAGGAATGGCAAGTAAGTACAGTCCATCAAGTGAGCAAACTCTTTAGGTTGACTCTACCTGGACCCTGGGGTGGTTTTGACTCTTACATGGTTTCAACTTGTATAACTTGCTATATATTTTTAAAGATGCAATTAAGAATACTATTTTAATTTGTTTTTTCTCTTTAATTACCACTGTACTATTTTGGAGGCAGAAATATAACAAGTTGATGTGACATAAAATAGTGAAAAAAAAGTCTGCAAATCTGTCCACAGATACTGAGCATTAAGTTATTCCCATCTGAGTGAAATTCTCCTTTTGCACACTCAGATATCTCCAGCACTTCCAAAACCCAATGTTAAATAGGTGGAACAATTACTACAACTTTCACTCATTGATAATGAAGGGAAACTAACCTCTACAATATATTATTTTTAAAGAAATGATTACAGGTAGCAGCCCGAAGACGTCTCACTTTACCAGTTAGAATAAAAGTGAAAAACTGGTCAAATTAAGTGAGCTGTATTTTTTTGTGTGTGAGTGATTGAGTTGTATTTTAGATATGCAAAATGCAGAAATTTCAAACATCATAATCTTATGTTTTAAAATTACTAAATTTCAAATAAGTACATTTACCATAATTTTACTGACAAGTCTAGTACTTTATAATGTCATATTTGAATTCTATTTATCAAAAAAATCATACCTTTACTTACAGAATTGGTTTAAACAAATTAACAGTTTTGGTAACTAGTTAAATAGGAAAAAGACCATTTATCTCTACTTTGAATGTTATTATAGATTGGTAGTAAGATGAACTATATAAACCATGTATTATCAAAATCATTTTAATTTTATGTATTTTTTACATTATTTTTCATTTAAAAAAAGATTTATTTATGGCATATAAAAACTAGGGTAAAGGCCAAAGGTGTGTGGGGGGTGGTGAGAGGATTCACCAGATACAGAGTGAAATACATTGCTGAGGGAAGCAGTGGAAGAGGCAGGAAAGGTCTGCTGCGCCATGTGGGTCCCCTCCCTGGCTGAGGTTCAAACTTGTGCTGCAGAGGCTGCAAATGCTTCATAGCGTGGTGCTTAATCCCTTGTGCCCCCATATCAGGGAGACCCCAAAAATCATGATTTAAAAGAATTATTTCTTACTAGTTTCTTTGGAAATGTAAGATGGTAAAGAAATTAGAATATTTCAGAGAGGCATGTTTTCAGTTACTTAACCTCATAAAAGAAGTTCATTAGTTAGGAAAAAACCCTGAACTCCAAAGAAGATTATTGCCTAGTCATTAGGCAGTTCCATCTTCCTAGGTGTATGCAAGGGCATGTGACATGCACACGAGTTCCATTTTCTTTTACCCCTTCCAGCTATAACCATGGGGAAAATAAAACAACTGTGGGTGCTTGGGGAGAACTGTCAAGATAAGGAAGATGCTGGAGTGTATTTCCGCCAAAACCTGAGATGACTCTGGGGAGGTTTCTGTTAGTCTCCTTGATAGCTGGTTAGCAAACTCCCAAACCTCCACACCACCCACATCCTCAGACACCGAGGTTAAGTTCTCTTTCCTGGCTCTGTGGACACCACAGCTCTGGATACCAAATCTTTGGTCTCAGTACTATGCTAAAAAGATTTGGTGCCAGCTATGGTATTCCCAATTCTAGGATTAAATAGGAGTCCACAGTTCAGGTCAGATGTCTAAGAAAGACAGATCTCTAAGCAGGAAAGAAAGGAGGCAGGAAGAGACAGGTCAAAATAGTTAGCAATCTGCTGAAAGTCAAAAGAAGAAACACAGTAGTAGAAAGAACTTAAGTAGGATGGGCAGGAGGGTATGATACTACTACTTTCTCTTTTTTTCCTCTCCTTTCCAGTCAAAGATCCAGACTTAAAGTACGAGAAGCAAAGTGCTACTATTTCTGCTCACTACAGTAAGTGAGAGTTAGTGTGCCCTTTCCCCAGTGAACAAGTACAAGAAATGTTCTAGAAAAAATTCTCTGTACCTAATAAAAAGGGTCCTTCACATCTTAATTTCACTACAGGTGGGCTCAATCTTAACCTTTCTTAGAATATCTTACCTTAAATCTTGTTTCCCTTCAGTCTCAAAATATTGAAACACTAATTATAATTATTATGCAAGTTTTTGAAGTAATGTTGGAGAAACATAAATTTCATCAAAGCTGGGTATTGGGGGGATGGAAGAACGGTAATTTCATAATATGCACTATTCATCCTGTCAATTTAATAATCACAAAATTCTTAGTAAAGAATGCAATCATTAGTCAAACACCATGTGTTTGGAAAGCAGCCCCGGGAAATAAACTAGTACTAAAGTGGCTTCCTTAGTAATCTAGTGAGTGACGGTAGAGGCACCCAGGTCACAGGCCAGCAGGGGATACAGTCACTCTCAGGCATTTCGAGCACTAAAAAACTCTGTAGATACCCGCTAAAAAAGATAAAGTGGCTTACTTTTTCTCTTCATATTGTAGAAGATTATATTCAAATTTTAGCAATGTTTACATGAAAATATCCAAAAATAACATTTTAAACAATTGATATTACAATTTGAATTTCAAAAAAAAACACACAAAGAATTACATAATATACTGTACCCCTGCTATTTGGGAACAGAGTTTATCTCATTAATACACAGAGGCATGCATTGCAGTTTGTTCAATATTTTAAAAGATTCTTTCCAGTTTTTCCCCCACATGTTCGTTTATAAAAAGGAAATTAAAATCAAAATCAGCTAAGTTTTTTCTATTTCTGCTGTTCTTCAATAGAAAAATAGCATTAAATGAAAATGTGGTTTCTGGACAGATTTTTGTGAGAAAGAAATCTATGGAGAATCTATACTGGAATGACAACATGTTTTATAGTCTCTCTCAAAGCAAAATGTGATTATCATGTGCATGAAATAAAAGGCAATGAAAAAAAAAAAGATCACCATGCAGGACTGTACCACAAGGTGTGACCAGAACATAGAGTCACACAAGAAATGCAGCAGAGTGAGTGCAGAAATAGGAACCAATTCCAGTTACACTGGTTAGCTTTCATGGAAAAATGGTACAGGTTATACAATCCCTCATTTTACCTAGTTCCTGAGCCACAAAATGCCTGCTTTTAGAGGCATTTATGAGTCAAAAAGCACTGAACATATTTTGGTTCAGTTGTGTAAGTTCATGGCAGAACACACTAAGAGTTCTAGAGATGTTAATAAACACGTAACCACAGTCAAATCAAATTTGGAAAAAGCTGGGGTCAACAAAGTTAGAGAGACACTTTTGTTTTTCCCTGTAGGGCTTCCTCCATACTTTAATAAGCTAGTGATATTATTATAAGTGAAAAATATATGTTCAGCATTTCATAACCCCCTTATTGTAACATCTTCTATAATCATGCTTGGCAGGATCGTACAATCGGAAAAAAGCCAGCTGTGTAAAGTTTTCATAAGCTTGTAGGAAACCCAGTTCCTAAATGTTTATTTTATGCTGTCGACAGAAATAAAAATTTTAAAAAGATAAATACCAATTTTTTTAATAGAATATGTTTAGGGAGTCCAATAAAATAAAATGAAACACTACATATCTAATGATGTACATGGGAAGAGAAAAACATCTATTTATGGTGAGGAGGCTGTATTTGACTTTGGGGAAGTCAGGGAACAATTCCCAAAGTTTGGATTTCATTGATTCAAATATGGGTTTGACTTCTTTGTGATCCAGATAACAATTAAATCACAGCTCTACAAAGATGTCTCAGTGCCTCTTCTCTAGGTGGTGTCCTTGTCACACTGACGAGTGTAATACCTACCAATTCTGATAATGTGCACGGTGATATAGATGTCCCTTCTTAGCTCGCTGCTACCCAAATCCTACCAAAAAACAAAATCCAGTTATGCTGAAACACATAATTTATGTGAAAGCATTTAAAGGGTACAACACATCATTTTCAAAAATAATAGAAGACCAAGAAGAACACAGAAGTTCTTAATGGAATTTCTATAGCAGAACCATAATTCAAAATCGGTTCTGAAAGTGCCATTAAAACCAATTTCACTTGATGCCAAGTAATACTTAAAAGGAAAGCCAATTCTTATTTCAATCTATCAGTCACACCTTTAAACATTTATTAAGCACTTATTAAATACAAGTTTGCATGCTGAGCACTATCACCACTGTAATTTGGGCAAATAGCATAATAGGCTCTAATTATTATATATATATCTATAACTTATAATTTTATAAATTATAATTTTGTATAATTACATTTTATAATTTTATGTAATTATCATTTATGATATAAAGTAACAAAGGTGTGACTGTTAATGGTGGTATTCAGAATTCTGGGCATTACAATAACGTGTTTGCTGTTTACAAAGTTTAAGCAAATTTCACTAAGTTCCCTCCCAGTAATTTACTCCTCTTAAATAATCCAATTGGAAGAATCCATCTAAAGGATAAAACAATATCCACTTACCACAAAAAGAGAACAATGTCGTTCTGGCTTATCTGGGGCTTTGGGAAGTCCATTTCGATTCAGCCTCAAGAAAAATCTCTCACTGCAAGAGAAAACAAGTTTAATACTTTGAAAATTATTTAATATTGAAGGAATTATCAATTTTTTAGTTGTTCTTCATCCTGAGTTAAGTTCTACATTAATAAGGAGGTCACTCAGTTAACAATCAAATTATATAAATTAGAAGAGCACCAATGGCAAAAATGTTTACTTATTTCTGGGGGAAAAACATGGGAACACAGTAACTGGAAAAGCAGAAAGCATATATGCAAACAAAAATTAATTTTTAAAAGAACAGTTTTTCATTTCAATGATATCATTGTTAGCTTTTTAAGAGTAGAAATAAACACACAAGAGGAAATATCACCTAATGTGTTTCATATGTTTGTACCTATTTCATGTGTTTAATCATTATTATTTAATCAACAACACATAAGAACAACACCATCTAAGTGCTAACCATACATTAGAAGGTTTAGTATTTTATGCTTTTTCAAGTTTATAATCCAAAATATAAAGAGTGTCCAAGAAATGAAACTTGAGTTTTCTTTGTTTTACAAAGGAACATAAGACGTCAACTGATACGCAGTACTTCCATATGCAAATACAACCATCTAGATTTAATGGAAACAGGTAATACTGTTCATCAGTCACTAATAAGTCAATAGAAACTTGTAGACACCATTTAGATCCAATGTAATGTGTTATACTAGGTTTAAAAAATAAAGCGGATATCAACTCAAGAAAAATTAATTCACCAGCTACCATGAGCATCGGAATCTCAGTATACTGATGCCAATGATAAAAACAAATGATTGGCTCCCTGGGGCAAAGAACACATGGTAACATTTATGGAAACATGAAATTAGCATAAGGCATGGTCTTGGTCAGTGTAACTTCAGCCTAGACGACAAGCAGGGAAAGGGGCTGTCAGGCATGAGTGAAAAGCTCAGAAACAACCAATTCTCTGTGCATATTCATCTAAGACATAAAATATGTCACTGTCATCCAAAATATCCCTTCTCCCATTCAGGGGAAAGAATGAGATCCATAATCAGATCTCTAAGGAAGCATACAGATTGTATTTATGGCTGTTTTGGAACATTTTTAGTCTCTTCTGTGATCTAACTCTAGACAGATATATTTAACAGATTCAACTATCGAGTTTATCTCATCTTATTCTTATATAATGTCTATTTCTGACCAGTCATCTGAGCAAGGGCAACCAATACACATATCTATGGGATCATTTCCACACATTTTACCTATGCTTTTTTCAAAGAGTGGTGGCTGATGGACATGAATGAAGAAATATAAATTGCTGTATGGATTCTCAAATGGAGTTAAAGTGTCCATATGATATTCCAAAGTGGAGGCTGAGGATGACAGATACAACTGAGGATGCAGAGTTAATCTGATTTAGTTGTTATTTACTACAATTCAAGAAAAGTGATTACAAACTTTGCTCACAGTGGAAAAAAATTACTTACTTCAAATTTTAGACATGTGCAAATGAAATCTAGAGGAATTCATCTGGGATAAAGGAATTATACTTTAGTGATATTTGGGTAATCTTTTTTGAGAATTCATCATTTGACAAGCATACAAAGAACTGCATATAGATTAACTTATTTTATCTTCACTATGATCTGATAACATTGGCAGTGCCATTCTGTTCATTTTATAGATGGCAGAACTAAGTTTTACCTAAGTTCAGAGCTGTAAGTGGTTGAGTAAGGATTTGATGCCATTATATCTATATAATGCCACATAATAGCATTGATGTTATTATATCAAAAGCCTTCTACTTCATTTGAGTGTTGTAAATTATTTCTCTGCTCTATAAAAACACTTAGCAAGTACTTCTTGAATACTGAGGAAAAAAAAAACATTCATTTATCTGCTCAGGACACCCATGTGACTTAGGCAACATGGTTCAAAGAGCCCAGAAAGACACTTTCCTTGCCCTTCCTGGACTGAGAGAAGGAAGAATAGTGATTTAGGACGTTTCAAAAAGTCTGTGGTTTGAAATTTTTCCTTGCAGATTATTCATTGAAACCTACCTAGAAAAATGTAGAAAGAATGTATTCTACTAAACAAAAGCAAAATTCCAAAAAGATTTACTTGTAAAACATTCTGAGGTTTAAGACTGACTGATACTTGCTTTTAATCACCAGGCACTTGCTAATGTGTAATTTTTTTTATTACATTTTAGCCCTAAACACAAGCAATGTTTTTCCTTCTTTTTTATTATTTTTTTTAAAGATTTATTCATCCATGCATACAAGAGCTAGGGGTATAGGCCAGAGTCCAGGGCGGTAAGAGGATTCACCAGAGACAGAGTGGGGAGCAGAACAGGCAGACTGACTGAAACACACTGCTGAGGGGAGTAGCGGGCGAGGCAGGAGAGGTCTGCTGCGCCATGTGGGTCCCCTCCAGCAGGGCTCAAACTCGGGATCAAACTCGTGCTGCAGTGGCTGTGGTTTGCTTCATAGTGCGTTGCTTAACCCACTGCGCCACCAGGGAGGCCCCTGTTTTTCCTTCTTGAATCATGGACAGTATGATCAATTTAATATTTTTTGAGATACACTTATACTTGAGGCTTCTTTTTATCTCTACTGAAATATTTAATACAAATTTCACATTATCTTCTAACAGGTCAGTATGATTAGTATACAAAATCAGCAGGACATTCTATATATTAAAAACCTTAACACTATATAAAATAGTACTCCAAATTCTCAAGTTTTCTCAATGCTGGTAAAAAATGTTTTCTAAGGTATTCTATTTCAGAAAGAGATCCTTTTTGCTCTGCCACTATTTAAATTTCACTAGTCTAGACAGAATCCTAATTATGCATTATTATACATTATCACAGCCTACTTCAGAAAGAATATCAATATGTACAAAGCCAACGACATATCCCTTAGCTTAAGCATGTCTTAAGGGAGAGATAAAAATAGACTGAAGATGGGTACTATGGACAAATAAGTCATGTGTGATTTTTAAAAAACTAAACTTCTGTGAAGAAGAAAAATAAGTTGTGTTAGCACAGGTGATTTGATGGAGGGTTAGGAGAAAATGTGCACATATAAAGGAGTAAAAACTTGATCCCAAATAAAAAGTTTTAAATTTTAGAAAAAGAAAAAAAAATCTGTGGCCAATTTTTAAAATATCCTTTTTATTCACTTAGTCACATGGAGCTATTATATAAATTCAATCATTTTTTCTTCCACTGTGGTGATACAGAGACTTAGTAAGCAAAAGGTTTCAGAGAAAAAAAAAAACTGCAACAATGCTTTTGAGAAACTTTGTATTACAAATATCCACCCATACTCTCTCATGAATTTGGCGAATATTAGAACACATGCCATCTAGGCTGGAAGGAAAACTGAATAAGTGAATGATGTTTCTTTTCGGCACATCTTCTAAAATTCTCTTAAAATTTGAAGATCATATACAAACATATTTTTGACTCTTACTTCTCAAAGAGTGGCAACAATTGTCAGAAAGCAAGGCTAGCTTTTAAGAATGCTCTCTTAGGAGACAGACACACCACCATAAAATCATTTGCTTTTTCCCTAAACGTACAAGGTTTGTATTTTTTTCTACTCTATTATGAGCAACTAAGGTACAAAACCATGACTACTAACCTCTGTGTCTCCAGATGCATAGCCAATTGGTGCTTCCTTGGGGCTCACTAACATTGAACAAATACAATTTTTAAGACAAAATACAACAAAACCCAAATAACTGGGAAGCTTTAGCTCCTTCCTAAATGTCCTTCTCTTTCCCATTAATGTCCTTTACTTTAGGGTGGGAAATTGCACGGAACAGTCAGCTGTGCCTCACCATGGATGTGGGATTCCCCTAATTAACTTCATGGCACCTTTGGAGTCAAGAGGATGGCACTTTACCCTGCTCCCATGCACACTTTATATCTTTATTATAGTAAACACAGAGTAACAGAGAATCTAAAACGACATAAGATGTTTTCAAATGAGAATACGGCCTCTCCCTTCATCAAAGAAAGAAGTGGTAAAGAGAACGCTGCTAGAAACACTGAGAAATGAGAAGTGAGCTCTTCTCTTTTACGGCCATTGCTGAAGCGCCAGCAGCCAAAATGAAGTTCAATTCCTTTGTAATTTCTGAAGAAGGAAGAATTTTTTTTATAGATACTTTTTTTCTTACAATGTTTGCTTTCTCTTCTATGTGTGGTCCCCATAGAATTCCCACCACCAGTTCACCAGTGCACCATCACCATAGTCCCTTGTGCTCTTCCCATCCCTGCCTTGATCCCAATCCCTCCCTCTTCCCTGCAGAATGGCTCTGATTTATAGTTGTCTGTTTACTTTTGTTTTGTCTTGTTGTGGTTTTTTGTTGTTGTCAATGTTATTTTTTTTTCCTTGATCCCCTATATCTCTCCTATAAGTGAGATCATTTGGGTTTTTTTTTTTTTTTCCTTCTGACTTATTTCACTGAGCATAATCCCTTGAAGAAAGAATTTTAAAGGGCATTTCAATGCACCTTCTCACATCAGTAAGATTATGTTTCTCCTCTTTCCAAAGAGCTGAGATAGAAGAACAATGTTTGATCCGTACCAACATGGAAGGATGGTGAAGTTCAGATTATGTGAGGACACCACAAAAATAAATTGAGTAGCCCATAAATTGAGTAGCCCAAGTTTTCAGGAAGAAATGTGTCATCTACATTGAATAGAGGCAGCAGAAGGCAAAAATGGCACAATCATTCATGTGGGCATTCACTCCAACAAGATGGGTATGACCCTAGAATAAAACTGAACAAAGACCCCAAAAAGATACTAGAACACAAAGCCAAATCTCACCAAGTAGGAAACAAAAAGGGCAAATACATGGAAGACACAATTGAGAAGATGCAATAACAGTCTTACATACAACATCCACTAAAAACTGCTAAAATGAAGAAAAATGGGGGGGGGATTACAGAGGTATGATATTATTATGAGCAGAGAAAACCATCATTTAACTTCCCCGCATACTGCCAAGGTCTTCCAAAGCAAATTTCAATGCAGGGGAAATTTAGTGGCAGCCTGCATTCTGTGAGGGAGCCACTGTGAATTATTACATTATAAATCAACAACAGTAAATGCTTTCTTTGGAAATGAAGACTAAACAAGTCACAATTATTTATTATTTATAACCTGTCTTCTAACAAGGACTTGAGGAAAACACACAAAAAAATGAATGTAATCAGAGCATAAGAAGTACCCCAGCAGAGGCCCAGGGGAAAAACAGTGCAAGAAATATATACTCTTTGCTAGGCATTGTGACATAATTTGTATGGGTTTTCTTTAAATCTCACAACCAGCCTGAGATAGAAACCACTGCTGTCCTCATTTTGCATAGGAGAAAACTAGAGCTTGATGATATTAGGTAAGTTGGGCAAAAGCTGTATGGCCAGTCAAAGATGAAGCCAGCATATCAGTATCCACAGTCTAACTTCAGTCTCAGCTGCTAACCACAATGCCATGCTGTCTTAAAAAATACAGAGTACCTCAGATACAGAAGAACAACCACCACCGATCATGTCAGATAAACCAAGGGATTTCAGTGAGAACGTTTTAAATAAAATAGTAATTTTATATGACTGAGGACAAAACAAACCCAATAAAGTCACAAACATATCTGTGGTTATGGAGTTTAAGTCTGTGATCACTGGCACAGCTGCAAAACTGACATTCTGGTGTACTCAGAAAACGTAAACTGATCACGTAGACTGTATTTCAACAGCCGAGTTTGGTGGAAAAGTTTCTTACCAGTGATGCCAATAACATGGAAGGCACTGTAGGGACATGAAGACCCTAAGAGTTTCTCTTCCACTTCTCAGCTACCTAGGATGGCCCTCCAAAGCCTCTTCCTGTCTTGGCCACTTAGAAGTAGCTGCCCTTCTGCAGGAAAGGCTTTCTTAGGATCTTGTATGATCCCAGGTCAGATGTGAGAGGATCCTCACTGCCTTGTGAGTGATCCATCAAGCAGCTAACCCCATAGAGTGGTTCTAGAGAACCACATCAAATAGCAATGTACCCTAAGTTAGGGATGAGCCATGCCAGAGAGATTTTTTACATTTTGCTATACAAATTTATGTCATTTATCACTCTATCACTTCTCACAAGAAGCAAAACTCCCTAATGATTTAATATATATGAGAGTTGTATTTTTATTTAAAAATACATAACTGGGTTATCTAGGGTTGAAATGTCTTACCTGTTATGTAAAACATAAAAATGTTTTTACATGTTTTGTAAAAAAATTTTACAAGTCTGATCAATCTACCAAAAAATTAAAACAAAAGACAGTAATAACAAAGAATATGTCTAAAATTATTTTGAAGAGTTAAGTCACTGAAATAAATGGTTTCCAAAACTAACAGTAACAAAGGAAAGAAAATGAAGAGATGATTATGTTCTGGTAACCTAATTGGAAAAATAATTGCATTGTCCATTTCTTTTATATTCATACTTCATAAAACAATTTAACTAGAAAACATTCGAGGTAGTCTCTTTGAAAAAGTAAAAACACTTGTCTTAAGTGTAATTATGTCATGTGTGAGGATAACAATGAATACCTATACACTGAGCAGGAGTGAACAGAGAAGTAACCATGGAAGGAAGGATCCAAGGAAGAAACCATGGGAGCAAGGAGGTGGAAAGGGAGAGAGAAGGAAGTCAGACCTTGGTTCAGCTGTGCTGATTCCAGAGCCTCTGTCCAAAAGGCAAGAGAACACAAACAACAGAAGATCTCTATTTCACTGTGTATCCTGCATTTTGTCAAATGCCTTCTGATTGACTAAAAGTACAAGTTAGTTTCAACAATCTAAGCAGGAACAGTTACTGTGTTCTTACCTAGAATGAGTGGCAAAGGACAACTCAGAGATCAGGTTGCAATCTAAATTGTAATAATACCTCCAGAGCTGCAGTGGCTGCAGTTTAGGAAAAATATTCTGGCAAGTGTATAGAAGCGCCCTGGCTGCTCTAGGGTGGCTGCTGAAGCTTTGGGACTCATTGTGGTACCAAAGAAGGATGAATGGAATGCTCAATAGTAATAAAAGAGATCCAGGGGTTTTTCCCGAGGGGCTACTGGCCTGGGTGTGTCTATTCTCCTAGAACTTCTATAAAACTCAGACCCTACCCTGGCAATCCTGATTTACTAGATCAGGATGGATGTGAAAGCTCCCTGTAGGTTTACAAGCCCAGCCATGCTTCAGAACCACTAATGGACCCAAGTGCCCAGGACTTAGGTATTAGAACTGCTGCTGCCTATCTTTTTTGACAGTCAAATATACCCAAAACAGGCAACAAGTATTTATTATCTTCAGGTCAAATAATTTTCCCCTTTTTTCTTGCAAGCACATGAGTGATCCAAATGACAGCTTTTCCTTGGCAATAAATGAAAGCAACCCCTCAAGCAAGACTTCCCAGATAAGGCTATTAATGTGCTTTCTAATTTTAAAACAGAAGCAACCTTAGGGTCATGAGTTCTTCTGAGTCAAGGGAAATGGAAAGAGGATGATACTTGATGCCAATGTTTTCATAGCAGTTTACCTAAAGAGTAAGTAGACTCTTGAGTTTTCTTTTTCTGTTAATGTTGGAGCCCAGGCTCACTTTAGAAATGTTTGAGTATTGAAGGACTGAACAACCAAATAATGTGATAGCTTTGTTAGGAAAGTAAAGAATTTGATTTTAGATAAATGATATAAGAGAAGATTTAAAAAAAAAAAAGGCTATTACCAATTTTGAACACCAAGGTGATTCTTTGTCACTACTTAGAATGATTTAAAACTACTTTGTTATTTTTCTTTTCATAGAATAAACTTACTTAAATTAGAAAACTTTTCAGGAAAGTAAAACTCAATTTAAAAAAGAATGAAAAGCCTTTTAAAGTTACAAATAACAACATACAGACCACCTGCCATTTCATGTTGCCTGTGCTATTATCAGATGATATAATTGACTGATGAATTAAAGAAATGATTCAAATTTGCTGTTCATTTGTGAAAAACAGTAATGATTTAAGTTCAGAAGACTTCAGATCCTAGAAATCACAACACCGAATTCAAGTTCTTAGAAACACTTTTACTGCACAACTTAACGGAACAACGTGGGAAGATATTTGTAAGCATTCACTTCCAGTAAACGCATTAAAAATTTCACTAGAAACAAATTTCTCAGAGAGATAACAAAATGTAGTAAATGATTGGATTGGGTCAAGAGAAAAAAAGTACCATGAAATAAGAAGGTGTGTAGAGAGAGAATGTCTTATCATATTCTTCTGGGAGTTTTCATAATCTGATCATTGTAAACACTGGATCCTTGACGTTTCATGAAGCGACATTCAGATCTATACACAGCAATTATTCTGACCTTTCCAAATATGCCTCTATGTTAAGAGAGCATCTATAATAAGGAAAAATTTTGATAGGAAAGCAAATCTGAGTTGTTTTTAGTACTCTGTGTTAAGACATGCAGCTCATTGCAATAGAAAAGAAATGGGCCTCCCTGGTGGCGCAGCGGGTTAAGCAGCGCACTATGAGGAAAACCATGGCCACTGCAGCATGAGTTCGATCCCTGCCTCTGGCCAGGGAAGGGACCCACATGGCGCTGCTCCCCTCAGCAGTGTGTTCCAGTCAGTCTGCCTGTTCTGCTCACCGCTCTGTCTCTGGTGAATCCTCTTACTGCCCTGGACTCTGGTCTGTACCCTAGCTCTGGTATATATAAATAAATCTTTAAAAAAAAAAAAGAAATAAACCAAAATCAAATTTCCCTTTCAAAAGTTTACTGATAAACATAGTAGTGCCTTACTGATAGATTCTTATATTCATTACAACTTAAAAACAAGTGATAACTATGCAATTTATCATTAAATAATGTTTATTAAACAGATGACATACCCAATTGAACTTTTTTTAAAGATCGAATTTTTTTTTTAAGATTTATTTATTTATGCATACAAGCACTGGGGTACAGGCCAGAGGTGTGGAGGGTGAGAGAATCCACCAGAGACAGAGTGGGGAGCAGAACAGGCAGATCAATGGAAGTACACTGCTGAGGGGAGCAGCGGGCACAGCAGGAGAGGTCTGCTGTGCCATGTGGGTCCCAACCCTGGCCGGCAGCAGGGATCGAACTCATGCTGCAATGGCTGCGGTCTGCTTCATAGTGCGTTGCTTAACCCACTGCGCCACCAGGGAGGCCCTCGAATTTTTTTTTTTTTAATCAGAGAGCTATAAATCCTCTAAACTGATAGGCAAATGTTAATGTGTATGAGATTGATCCAATATTTTTTGTTGAAAGTTTTAGTTTCCTTACACTTGAAAAGGAATTTTAGACAATGAAAGGATTAGGAAACACTGTGGAAATTAAAACCAGCATATTGTCATCACTGTCACTGGCATGAAGGGGGAAATCCCCCACCCCTTTGAGCTCCTTCTTGGGCTAGTCGATAAATCAAAACAGCATCAGCTGTTAACAGAGGCAAATTCAGTTTAATAATATAGGTATGGAGAACTTACATGGCTGCAAATTCTAAAGTAAAATGGGGCAAACCAGGGTATATGTGTGTGTCTGTGTATAAAATATATTGCCTAATAAACACATACATATATATGTATATATCGTGTATATGTATATATCATATATATACATCCCCTATTCTAGAGGATCTGGTACATCGAGAGGAGGCAAAGGCTTCACGTAACAATGAGGGTATGACATCATCTTTACTCTGAGAGTACAACGTTAAGAGTTACTCAGCTAGAGAAGACATGTCTACTGATAAACCTCTCCCTCGCTGATACCCCCACATTTCATTCTTCTAGGTTATAAAAAAAGGGAGTAGCAGTTGTTTCTTCAGTTAGAGAAAGGGAAAAGGAATGAAGACAAGGACAAAAGTCTTTCCTTTGCCTTTATGACCTCCATTGCTTTTAACGCAAAATAAATCACATTCTTTAACTAAGTGTAACAGACTTCCCCAAGCCCACAGGGCCTAGGTTGCACTTACCAAGGTGACACTTATTGGAAAAGGCCTACTGTGAATATATGGAGAAAAACCTATCTGACCCTTTTAGGGAGACCCACCTTACACCACACAAAGGGATGGCGCAAAACTCCAGCCTTTGAAAATAATGCTCGACTAAAAGTTAAACAGTATTTTGGATAATAACAGAAAGTTGTGGAAGACAAGCATTTTATTCCTGTTTTATTCGCTCATATATCCCCAGCACCCAATTCAGTGCTTGGGCCTGAGGAGGAAAGCAATTATCCTTGTTTGCTGAATGAATGGTTACCCGGGCGTCTATAGGAATGGTATAAAAATCTATGAGGCTCAATGGAAATACAAAAAGATACAGTTTCTGTCTAACTTGTCAAAGATCTCTAAAGTGTTATATCTAAAAGAAGATGCTATATAGTTAATCAATTTTTATTTACTTTTTTTTTAACATGACGGTTTTACAAATGATGTTCCTCCGGAGACAGGACTTGATAGTATAGCACTGATTAACCGGCTGATTCTGTTTAACACACGAAACAATTCCATTTCTGATATAGCCAACACTCTGGGTTCTCTCTCTTATTAATAAGCACATCCACATTGGAATGGAAGGATGACAGCATAAATGGAGACAACACTGGCACAACCTTTCAATGTTTTGCCTAAGTGACAATGAAAGACATGTAATTTTCCTTGAACTACATCAATAAGCACCCAGTACTGGGCAAAATGCAGGGAACACAGAAACGAGGGGACAGTCTAATCTTCAGAGCAAGAACTAACAAGGGCAGTATCAGTCATAATTTCTTTGTCAATCCTGGATCAGCTTAAACATAAAAGGCACTGAAAACTGAAGAAGTCCTTGTGAGGTGGGTTGCTATGCGTGACTAACTTATCAGTAGGGAATTTAGAAAAACTAAATTAATCTGAATTCCCTACAGGCAGAAGGCTCAGCACAGAGGAATAAAGAAGACATGACCAGAATCCTGTGTAAAGAACACTAAACATAGGAATAGGAGTGAAAAACACTGTACTATTTAAGTGAAAAGAGACAAATAGTCTGGATGGTGCATAGAGCTAAAGGAAATGAGAAAGGCAGTTCCGAATCCATTCACTCTATGAGTCTTTGGTATTCTGCCACTTAGAAATTCCAGCCACTTATGATTATAATGATGTTGCAATTTACAATTTCAAAAATAATGGGAATTGTATGGCTTTTAAAATGCTATATAGAGAAAAAAAAAAGTGTAACACTTCTATCCTGGGTGTTCTCAGCATGAATAACGGTATTTCTTTGCTTCTTTTCTATAATTGAGATCCACCTCCTGGTGGATTTCTTAAAATCTCTCCTACTAATGACTTCACCCAACCTCTAAAACAATTATCTGTGGCTTTTTTTTTTAATGTGACACATAAATATGACCAAAGAAGGAATAAGTCACAAAATCTGATTAAAACCAAAGTGACCAAAATTCCTATTTTTTTGCACCTGCTAGAAGAATCAAATGGTAGAGAAAAGGGAGGGTGAAAGCAGCAGTGCCGTTCCGCAGGAGGCCTCAGGGAAGGTCACTATGGGTCACTGATGTACAGACAACCACAGTGAAATCTGTGCCAGCAAGTCTAGACACAGCAGGAAGCCCTCTGGGCCATATGGAATAGTTGATATTGCCACAATCCAAGGAGGATCTCCAAATGCCTTCTTCATCTATTTTTGTTCTCAGAAGGAGCCATACTCAAGCATGTATGTCCAGACAGACTTTCCCCCTACAATGTTGCATTGCTTTGGCAAGGTTACAAATTTAAGTTAGTTTTAAAACCTTCCAACAGAGACCTGGGTCAATTCTATTTCAACATTCAAAACAATAAACGTTCCTAATTTATGTAAAAATATAGATACCGAACTTGCAATATCACTCTATGAGTTGTAAATGATGTATGAAATGAGAAATTTGTAGCACATTGCTCATAGAATTAAGAAATCTTATCTTCTCTCTTAACTGTTATGCACTACAATACATACAAAAGAATATTAGCATTTTTCCTAGTTTGGCTGACTGACTGTGATCCCTGAAAATCCCTTTGTGCGCTCCTAAAACATTTTCCTAGGGACTGAGTTTTTTCAAAAGAAGTAAGAGTTCTTTAATTTCCTTTTAAAAATGAAAAGGTTATTCAATCATGCCAGCCTCTAGAGAGACCTACTGGAAGTTCTGGTAGTCATTTCTTTGATTCTCCTCCCCATTACACTAGATTCCCAGTCTTCTTGTTCTTTCCCATCTGTGCCGTTTCAGTCTCCAACCTTAGCACCTCACTGAGCCATTTCCTGAGCAACCATGGCAAAAACTGTCTAACCTGGGAACCAGGGTGTGAAACTAACTTCAGATGTCTTCCTTTAGTTCAGCCCATAATACATTCAGCAATTCTATTCTTTTTTTTTTTTTTCAAAGATTTATCCATCCATGCACACAAGCACTGGGGTACAGGCCAGAGGTGTGGGGGTGGTGAGAGAATCCACCAGACAGAGCAGGATGCAGAACAGGCAGATTGACAGAAACACACTGCTGAGGGGAGCAGCGGGCGAGGCAGGAGAGGTCTGCTACGCCATGTGGGTCCCCTCCCTGACCGGTGGCAGGGATTGAACTTGTACTGCAGTGACTGTGGTCTGCTTCACAGTGCGTTGCTCAACCCACTGCGCCACCAGGGCGGGCCCAGCAATTCTGTTCTTTATCCTAACTTATTTCCTATCACACTTTTGCTCAAAGTCCGCTTACTTTGTTCTTGCAACTCACTTTCAGTCCTAAACATCCCTTTCTTCTCTCTTTTGCTCTCCAAATGAGAGCAAGTGATGGAAAAAAAAAATGGCAGTGGATCTTATTTCCACTTAACTTATAAGAGATCAAAGTCACAAACCTAGTTTCCCTTTTCCATCACAACATTCCATGCCCCTTTCACTGACCTCACCTCCCTTCCACCCACATCAATATAAGTAACATTCCTTTTGACAATAGATCCCTTTACTTGTGTCCTAACTCTCATCTCTCCTTTAATCCAGACTACACAACTGAATTTGTTACTCCTATGCATTTGGGCAAAGAGTGAATGAATGAACAGAACAGCTAGAGGCAATATGCTCTACACATGGCTTAGAGTATCCTCACATTGGGAAGGGTGAACTCAGGTTAATTAAGAGTTTCTGAGAAGGTGTTCTTTATACAGACACAGGATTTGACTTAAGCATATAAGATAGTTCCTCTTAGAATGTTAATCTTCTGAAAGTGCCTATTTTGGTTTATATATGAGTCAATGCGTTCTGCTTTAATGGTAGTATTATTACAATAATGTATGTGTTATATAATATGTATTGTTCCAGACCATTAGGAAAACAGTCTCTTAAGTTTTGTCAGATGCACCACCTAATATATTGTTAGTTCCATTGAACTGAGGAATATTATTCTAGACAGAATGGAATACTGACTACACCAAATGAATAAGCCTTCTTTAAAAAGACTGGGGGAAGGATCTCTTTGAACAGGTTCTCGGAGCCTGCTTCTCTCTCTACATTTTCTGGCATGCCTATGACTCTTATATTACCCCTCTTCAAGGTATCAGATAGCACTCGAAGTATTTCTTCATTCTTTTTCATTTTCACTTCTCCTTCCTTATCTTTCTTGGTTCTTTTTATGTCCGTGTCCTCCAGAGTACTGACTCACTCTTCCAGTTCTTCTATTCTGGTTTCTGGTACTTTTTGAGCAAATCCAGTTCTCTCTGATTTGCTTCATTTGTTTTTCTTTCCCTTTCTTTTATTTTCTTTTGTTGGGACTCCATCTCATTCCTCATTTCCTTGATTATGATCTTATCCCTTTCTGCATTGTCTCTTAACTCTTTGATTGTTCTCATCATGGTGTTATGGTGATGGGGAATACATAGGGATTACAATTGATGTCAAATATATATAAATTAAAAAAAGTTAATAAAAAAGATTTTTAAAAAAGACACAATAACTAATAAAAAAATAAAAAATAAAAAGACGGGGGGGGGGGGAATGCCTTCCCTTATTGCTTTTTTGCACACGTGCATGAAACATGAATAAGTTTTAAGAAGGTGATTCACTAATCATACATATTACAACCTAAAAGATAAGCCAAGAACCCATATACCTACCACAGGCTATTCACAATTGTTCCACCTATCCTTTTATTTTCTTTGTTGCTGTTTTCACTATTATTGTTTTTTTTAAGATTTATTTATTTATGCATAGAAGGACTGGGGCATAGGCCAGAAGTGTGGGGGTAAGAGGATTCACCAGAGACAGAGTGGGGAGCAGATCAAGCAGATCTACTGAAATACACTGCTGAGAGGAGCAGCAGGCAAGACAGGAGAGATCTTCTGAACCATGTGTGTCATCTCCCTGGTCCGGGATCAAACTCATACTGCAGTGACTGTGGATGCTTCATAGTGCTGCAACTTAACCCCTTGAGCCACCAGGTAGGCCCTGTTATTAATGTTTTATAGCAAATCAAGTCCTTGATGCCATTCTACCTGTTTACTAATAATTCTAAGTCTTATATAGTTATATACTTTAAAAAGAAAAAAGAATTCCTTGGAACATATGATTCTTCAAGAATTCAAAACCAAATGCCATATATCATTTTTGGTTATGTTAAAGTATATTTCTTATTTTGGCTTTTAAAAAATTATCATTATTACACTAAGATTTACTAATTATATAGTAGTGTTACACTAAACGTTTATATGTAATCTTATTTATCTTCCAATAACCACAAGAGGAAAGGACTATTATTATCCTCATTTAGCAGATAAGTTAACAGCCATAAAAGACATGAATTAACTTGCCCTGATGTAGCGCAGAAAGGCAGTGCCAAGATACGAACACAGGTTCTCTGACTTACAAACCAGATAGTGAGTGCTGTCTGTACAAACACAGAAAGAATGTGTAATACTCACTACATCTCTTTTTCTTAAGTGACAGAATAGGACTGACATGCTGAAAAGAAGGTAATTATATGCAGCATGATATTTATATGCAAGTGAAGCATTTCAAGAAAATTAAAGAGTTTATAATGATAAGAAAATGCACATAAGTTCATAAAAGTGGAGAAAGTAAACTCCATCTGAATTTAATTACTAGGAAAGAACTTTTTGGATTTCATCACCAGGATAAGATCCATTTCACAAGTACCACCTAGCTGCTATTTCTTCAAGCAAAAGCCCCTGCCAGCAGCTCACACACCTGAGCAGACATACACTTAAGCTGAGCACACACTGTACATGCAGGTCCTATTAAACATATTCTCTGATGAGAATGAAACACAGCAATGGATTAGTCCTGAGACAAATTTACAACTTAAATTAGTGAAGGCTTAGTATACAACCAGTTAACAAAGAAAATATAAGGGTTGTTGTCAACCCGTAAACTATGTCACCTTCACTTGTTCACATATTTTACAGCATTTTGTAAATTAAGGGACATACAGCAACACAGGAAAGATAAGAACGAATACGCACATCCACAGCTGCACAGCGTATGCAAAGCATAAACACTGTGATTATTTCTATCACCAAATAGTGCAACAGACTATTTAAATGTGAGACAAAAAAGGCACTGGTAGCATATAATGTCAAGCTGTTTAATTTCTTTATATAAAAACATCCTGATATTCCCAGGCCTATACCTCAGTTTATGCACATCCATAGCCGTCCCTTTCTCTGGCCCATGTCTAATCTCCCCACCTGCAATTCAAGGCTATCTCTTTCCTGATCTCCCTAAGAGAACTTGATCCAAACAAGACTTACCTTCTCCACTGCCTCTCTTTGCTGCATACTTCTAGTCAGTTCTTAACAAGCTCAGGCCTCTCCTACTGCAGTTTCTCTAAAGCAGACATGCCCTCCAAAGACCCCTTACTACATACAAGTGAACAGACACTGAAAAAAACTGATTATTATAAATATTGGAGATAGTAAGAATGGGATTTTATAATGAGGACAGTGATTAAAGAATACTGATACCTGATGAGACAGAATTTTAAAACAACAGCTCCATTACATATCTGCTGTGTGACCCTGGATAAGCTGTTAATCACTCCTTACCTCAGTTTCCCCATCTATTAAAAAAAAACGGGGTGATTAAAAGATTCTACCTCACAGGGTTGTTAAAGGGATAACTTAATATCTTTTAAATACCTTAGAACAGTGCTTGGCACATGGTAAATATCATATGTGTTAGTTAAATGAATCAAATAAAATTGAGTAAAATTACAAATGCTCTCTAGGGAAATAATTCTCTGACTTCCACAGCTAATGTTTTGTGGACTGAGAAAATCACAAAATTTCAACCAGATAAATGTTTTCTCAAAAATATTTCATTCACATAAAATATGACAAATTCATTCTTACTAGTAAATTACTTTATGAGGACTAGTATAGACTAGTATAGGACTAATATAGAATGCAAATAAATAAAAAATTTATTTTTACTGAAAGTTCAGGCCAATGTAGCTGTACCTGCAGGGGGTCTGGGCTGCAACTATTATACTAACAACTGAGAGAGGAGACTGGACAAAAAGCACAGGACAGGTGTCTGAATCTTTACCGAGAGAGGGGAGGTGTCCTGTAATAAGTGTCCCAGGCTAACATTCTGAGCAACCTTCCAGCAGAATTTATTTTGGGATCAAGTTAGTGGCCTTTCTAAGTATGAGCCAGCTGCATTGACAATTTAAGTTTTGGTTAAGAAGCGTACCCTTCCTGGGGATGAGTACACACTATGCTTTTTATTGTTCTACTGGTGAATCAGAAGAGGGACATTTTCACCTGGTGCCTCCTCTTGCATTTGGCATCTCCAAGTACTGAATCTAAGATTTTGATCACTGACACATATTGCACGGTGATGCCACTCTGCATCGGAATAATTTGCATTCTTAAGTATTTTGAGATGGGCTCATGTGAAAAACCTAATTCCAAAGCACACAATATTTTTGAGGCTCCATTTGTTTAAGTATCAACATTACCAGTAATTTCAAAAAACGTATTATGACTATTAGTCGTTAAAGTACTACCTCTGGCCAATAAACCTGCTTAGCTATGGAAACTCTCAGACATGTACTTAAGCACCTGAGGAGGAATGAGGTTGAGGCCAGTGTGTCAGTGGTGAGAGGGCAGGCCTCAGGGCCAACAGCTGGCCAGCAACTCTGCTTTCTCTCGTCAGTATGTCTGCTGGGGCAAAGAAACAAACTTCTTTGTCTTCACTTTCTCACCTATGAAATCCATGCTGATAATGTATTTAAAGCATTTAGAATAAGCCTGGCAAATTATTAGTCAAGCAATGCTTTTTTGTTTGTTTCTTAGAGGAGGAAAATTAAAAAAAAAAAAAAAGTCCTAACCACTGTTGTCTGCATTGTACGAGGAGTAAGCACCTACTTTTCCTAGTCACAAACCTGCAGGCTTGCACATATTTGCACATCTGCCTACACTGGAACAGGTAACTTTCTTGTATTTAATGTTCAGGAAAATGTCAGGTTATATTCACTTTTTTGTGAAGTTATCAATTACAGCATTGATGATGCTCCTGAACAACAAAAACACTCAATTATACCATCTATTCGCCGCTGATTTTTTCATTGTTTGGACTGGAATTTGAGCTCAAGAAGTAAAAAAACCAAATTATCCAATTTCTTTAATGAATTATAAGAAATTTAGAAAGGACAGGGAAATTACAGCTGAAAAGTGACTCGTGAGACATCAACCAAAACAGGAACCTTATTTGGATCTTATAAATTATAACTTTCTTTCCTGGCATTTGTAAAATGACATTTATAAGTCAGTCAATAGAAGAAAGCTGAATACTGACTAGAAATGGAAATGTAATGGAATATTAATTTTTAGGTGGTAATTTCTTTTAGCATTTCTTTTTTTAGAGCTAGATCCTATAATATTCACATTTGAAAATAACATGATTTCAGGGATTTGTCTCCAAATCACCTGAGAGCAGAGGAAGACTAGAAAGGGATGTGTCCATCATTATTGAAGACAGTGGTAAGTATACGAGACTTCAGGAGATTACTTTTTATGTCTGAAATTTTCTAAACCAAAAAAAATACATGAGATTATTACAACACACATCCCATTATTGGACATAAGAAGAAACAGAGCAAGGTCTCAAATCATCTCTTATGTTTATAATACCTTTTTCTGAGTCAGTGCAAATACTTTATATGTGTTAGGTATGCTGGGCAGGCAATGAAGGAAGAAAGAATTTTCACCAGTTTCGAGAGAAAGGAAAGATGGAGGTATGTGATGGAATCAGTGCAAATGCAGAGGCTGGAATTCACCCCAGTCTTCACACCTGTGCAGAGTGAAGTAAAGCCACTCAGAGCTCGGTTTTGGACACTCTGAAAGAAAAATTGATTTGTACCCTGAAGTCTGAAAAGTCAAAGAATAAATCTGAGACTTTTCCTAAACCTAATAAGCATATATTTTCACTTTTACTCATTCTTTTGCCAATCACTATATTGTTGAGTATGAGTTGGAAAGTGAGAGTCAATGGGCCATCTCAAAGAACAGAAGCAGGAAGGAAAGTTCTGGTTTAATTTTTCTGTGGGTCATATGGGTATAGGGGCAAACAGTAGAGGAGTGTATATGATGAGGACTAACAGGAAGTTAGTCAAAGGAAAGGGGATACAAGAGGGCCATATGAATGGGAGAAAGGGGGAACAGAGGAGGGGAGAGGAAGAAAGACCAGAGGGATGCAGTTATATATGGTAGCCCAACCACATGACAGACATGGAAAAATACCCCATACTTGGTCTGCATTTGGGGACCACAGAAACAATATTTTAGGGAACCTATAATCAGATTATTTTCCTACTTTCACCAGGTAAGTAAAACAAGGGAACTCTGTCCTTTAAAACCTAAATGAACATTATAAGAAGTTTTAATATGTTCACAAGACATAACTAAGACACAAATATTTATCCTAATATTTATCCTAAACTAATCCAGCCTTACATTAACACAATTTGAACACTCAAGACAAAGAGCAGTTTGTATACTTCAAAAACTAGTTTAATTAGAATGAAAAAAGAGTGACTTTATTTCTTCCTTTTACATTCCATACAATTTACTAAATATGTTAATGCCATATAATGTATGGCACTTCTTGTTATACTGAATTATCTAGAAATCAAACTCTCTGAGACCACTTCAATGAGTAAGCAGGAATCATCTCTAAATGAACTTTCATATCTAAACCTAGTGCTCAGATGTCACTAGGATCAGTTTTTTGAGTTTCTGTCATTCATTTTAGTAGTCTCATTTGTGATGGGGAAAAGATTTTCTAACCTACTGATTCATTTCTTCCAACCAATTATAAGGGAGATTTTGAAACTGCATTACCATTGTTATTTCCACACCTCATCAATTGTGTCTTTGCTATTCAAAAACGCCACCTTTAAATTCTATGGAAACAACCATCATCAAGAAATAGAAAGTACTTACTAGTAGGTGAGGCCTAACATATAAATTAACTAAGTAGTCCATGGTTATATATTCATTAAAATCAAATTTCACACAAATTTCCTAGAAAAGTTTTTTCCTACCAGAAAAGAAATAGTCCATGATTATTTTGTTTTTAGAAGAAAATATGTGGCTCAATGTGGCTTAAAACTGACATAATTTACTTTAGTGTGCATTATATATTCTTTAAGTTGGGTCAGTATGTATGATCTGTGTGATAGAATTTTAATTCTAAGTACAAATTAAAGCCTTAAATGTAAAGGATGGTATGCATACAGAGTTTCAGTAAGAGTAGAGAATTGTGGATAACCACCAAAATATCAACTGTTAAGTGTTTCCTAAACACTGAAACTCCTAAGTGAACTGTAGTAGGACACAGAAGTGAGAGAGAGAAGAAAAGTGAAAGTGGCATCATTTCACAGCTCTAAATCTCTAATGGAAGGTTTCCAAGTATTTTCTCGTTATCATTTGACTCAGACAGGATAAGAATTTTAAAAATTTCAAAACTTTGATGAGTTAACCTTAACAAATTTCAGACTTTCAATTTCCTATTTTTCTTGCATAATACAAAATATTGCAAGTAAGTAACAGATCTCCTATCAATATCCTACTTTCACTTATAAAAATTGTGGTTTTATAGCCCTCTTGTGATTGCTCAGAGGTTCCCATGCATCATCCTACCTAACACACATGGCAACCTCCAACAGGCAGCTTAGAGATCCACAGATTTCTACAGATAAGACTGAGGTTGAGAGGGGGAAAAAAGTTCAAGGTCATATATTCTATAGTTTGCCAATTAACAAATATCTACCATTCCAACATCAAGAAATTCAGACATAGCTCCACGTGCAGTTACCTGATTGGTCGATTCTCTTTACTGTCATAGAGAGAGAAGATGACCTCAAGCTCCTCTCCCAGGTTGGAACACATGAGGCTCTTCATCTGCACAAAGAGGTGGTGGCTGCTGGCCTGCACGGGAGTATCTTTCTTCCGATGTCGATGTTCCATCTGTATGACACCCCCCCCAACAAAAACTTGGTCAGTATGAACCCCACAGCCTACTTAACCCATGTTGTGGTTATGATGCCCTATGCTGTGCCATCTCAGGCCAGGTAGGTTCATCTTCAGTTCTTGCGGAGGAAAAGATAATTTTAGAGGCTTTGGTAGATTTTTATAGGCCGTGGTGCTGAATTGCGGGACAGACCAGCTTTCTCTCTCGGTACTTTTCTGGATGTCTCCTCTCTATATAGTCATCATCGTTGTTGTCATAGTACCACCTCAGGGTGACATTGCCCAAATACCTACTCATCACTCTGCAAGGTGTCCCTATTTACATATACGCATGCCCAGTGCTTTCTGAGCCCAGGTGTCCACAATTACAGGTGCACATACAAGACCACAGGTGCTGGTCATAGTGGCTAATGTTGGGAGGGCGTACAAAAAGCCTGATAACTTCATTTACCTTACATACGCCCTGTACCATACACACACACATACACACACACTACCACCGCCTGCATATTTGGTAAATAGCTGAATATTAAATTCCAAATTTGCTTTCCATTTCTAAGACAGAAAGTGTGAAGTTTGCCCATCATCCAGGAAACCAGCTTTCAGAATCTGTTCTTTAATCATTGTTAAAATGATGCCAATTCACTGAATAGATTCAGGCAACACAAAGTTCAAAGGATTTTATTTCTCCTTTATCATCTCCCAGAGTGAGAACAAATTATTAGTCATCGGTGCAAAACTCAGACTAAATTATACCTAACCTTCATTTTGCTGATGGTAGTTGAACAATGCAGCTATGACTTTGTAGTTTTCATAATTAAAAAGTTCTTTGAAAATATACTAAATTGCAAAATTTAGGTAGCTTTCTGAGATCTTTAGCCACTAGACTCATGTTTCCAGTGTTCTGTGGGGCTCTGGAGAGGCATACCTAGGTCAGCCAGTGAGGTATCCAAAGGTAAGAATAGCATCTGTGCCCTTTTCTCAGTTCTTTTCCCCATACAGCAGCCTAAGTTTCTTCATTTGAGAAGCAGGACCAGTGTGAGGAGGGAATTTAAATTAAATTTAGAGTAAGGGAGGAAATGAAATCATCAATGGTTCCAGAGGTGAGGAGAACATGGGGGTGGGGGGGCTGTCATTCACTCAGCACACATTTGGTAAGCATCTATTATATGTCAAGCACTAGGAACACACTGTTGAGTAAAAACAGAAACAGTCTCTACCTTCATGGGGCCAGGGGGGTAGACTTCAACAAAGTTCTCACATAAATGTATGCCTGCAAGTATGATGAATGGAGGGGAAGAACTAGATTTTCATGAACACCTAGGATGGGGGGATTTTACTTGTGGCTGGGCAACCCGAGAAGGCTGCCTGGAAAAGTGGCCATTTAGTCAAGAGCTGAAGAGATAGAGTGATTATCAACCATCAAGGACAGCTGTTCCTACCTGCCATAGAGGAGCATGTTTTCTCCCTAATCCTCTGCAGACTGCCTTATTTTTGTTTTCATAAAACAGAATAAAAACACCTGGTAATGTCAAAATGATATAAAAGTGGTCCAAACATATACTCAGAATTTTTCAACTTGGACCAGTTTCAAACAGTTCAGGGGCAGCTAGTTCTTGGCCATACTTTGAAAGGCACTAATTCTGGGTCAGATACAGGAGAAATAAATGCAAAGGCCTCTGTCTTAAAAGAACAGGTGCTAAGAATATGGAGATTATGGCTTTCACAATAGGAGTACACATAAGGTCACCTCCTTTAGATCACTTGACATTTAAAGCGGAAAAAGCTCAGGGACTTTAACTCCACAACAATGGAGGCATAGGCTGTGTGTAGAGTAAATGGAAAAGTTATCAGGCTTTTCTGCCCTCTCGCTATCGGTATGCTGATGGACACCTGCAGTCCTGCACTCGTGCCAAAGTGGGCATGCACAAGTGGATGCACCCTGGTTGAGACACGGGGACTATAAGGGCTGCATCATGAGGATGCCAAGAGAGGAGAAAGAAGAGACAAAGCAAAGAGACAGAGAGAAGGCAGAAGCAGCAGCAGTAGGAGCAAAGAGAGGAGCCCAGAGAGTGAAGATGTGTCAGTCTCCTGGCCCCCTGGCATCCCTGCCTGCCATGTGCCTAGTCGCCTCTGATGTAATGATGTAATGATGTAATAATGTAATAAAAGCCTGAAAAAAGCCAGCGAGGGTTCCAGGACTCTTCCTTTACCCGTCTGCTGGAATCATCGAGAACTTGTTCCATGCCTTGCTGGCACTACACTGTGCTAAACCCATTTCTAGCCATCTATTTATGTTTCTACACAGAGTTCAGTAACTGCTGACTCTGAACATCACTAGGCCATCTAAACTGGTTGTTGCAGCAGCCTAAAAACAACAGCATTTGGTCAGACATTTGTCTTTTAACTTGAACTACTAAGGAAACAAATGGTTCCAAATGCAGTTAATCAAACGTATCTACAGTTACTATAGACTCAAGAGGTAGACTCCATAAAAGTGGAAAGTAACTATATATTTTTTTTAAAAGTAGACCTCAGCACTTTATAGTGTCTGCTGGTCAAAATTACCTGAAAAAGCTTCCTGCAAAAATAAAAAAAAAATAGTCTCACTGTAGATAAAAGTTTAAGTCTGGCTTGTTTTCTAGAAAGGTTGCTCTGGTGTGCTTTTCTCATTCTTTTCACCAGGGTGAAAGAAGCATCAAACATTCATAAGACTACACTTTTTTCACTCACAAGGCTTCCTCCCTTGAACTGGTAACTTATTTAATGATTTACTTCAAAGTTCAGAGTAACACAGCACACGTTACTGTGAAGAAATGAATGAATTCTAATTGCTAGATCTGGAGAAAGATTCAAAGATCTTATGAAAGTACGGGCCTCAAGGAGGTAGGTAGCTAGTCTTTACTTCAAACAGTACAAGATTCTGAGCATCAATCATGACATTCACTGAAACTGGGGGAAGCACTCCCTCACTCATGCAAAGAATTCAATATATCTAGATCACTGGTTCTCAACCCTGGCTGCACTTTAAAACTACCAAGAGAGCTTTTAAAAAATACTCATGCCCAGGTCCTATTCCAGAATAATTAAATTATAATTTCTAGGGGCTGGGGTCTCAGACAGTAGAAGCTTTAAAAGCTCCCAGGATGATTCAAATGTGCAATGACAGTTGAGAATTACTGACTGCGATCAGATGTAGAGAGATGCAAATCACAGCTGACTGAAAATATATTATTGCATCTTTTGTATAATTAGTGCCTTGCAGTCTTTGGTCCTTGCATGCATGCCAGTTTATAACCCTGGCTGATTCTTTGCATATGTGACACGGGTCCTCACACCTGGCACATTCTGGGCTTTAAATATCCCCTCACTTACATCCTTGCAGGTCTGAGATGGATTTGGACTTAAGTAGATTATGATTACTTGCTCATTTCTTGGTAACTACCACTTTGGGGAACTTCTAAAAATATCTCTGAAAATATTATTAAGAAAAACAAAATTCAAAAGGCCAGTTCACACTCATAAACTATACTTGGGTAGCTGTAACAGATAAAAACCATCTCTGAAATAATTTTTTTGTTATAAAGGTACCTACCAGTTATTTTACATAAGCTTATAGTATAAGTAGACCTTGATTAGGAAAACACTTTATCTAAGTGATGCAAATTTTTAGTCTTCCTATAATGCATTCATACTGAATTAATCATCTACACCAGGGTTTCTCAGCATCAGCACTATTGACAAGTTGGGTTGGGTATTTCTTTGTCATTGAGCTGGCCTAAGCTTTAGGATGCTTAGCAGCTTTCTCTGGCCATATGCCAGCAGGATCTTTTTCTAGCTCTGGACCATCATCATCCCGTTATGATAACCAAAAATCTGTTGACGCTGGCAAATATCTACAGGGGAGTGAAATCGCCTCTTTCTGACATCTGCCGGTTACCACGTGAGAACAACTGGTTTATCCACTAAGGATCACAAAGCAAGCACCTAATTACCTAATGTGATCTTATAAAACCATAAATGATTCCTAAAAGATACCAGAGAATCCAGTCAGTGAAGTTTTCACTATTTATAGAACAGCTGAGATCTGGAATTTGGCACTAAATCAAACATTCCAACTGGACATATGTTAACACTGTGGAGTTTAGCACATTTTGCTGTTTAGATGAGTACAATTAGGTGAGAAAGATCTGCTAACAAGGCTACCAAAAACCCAAAGGTAAACTTTCTTCCCTTATGATGCAAAATGGATTCAGAAAGATGTAAGCACTGAGTCTCAAAGATGACACAGAGAAGATGTAGTACTAGAAAAGCAGCAGCAGTGATTAGTGAAACACCTTGTGTAGGGGCATTTCACCTCCTGCCATGGTCCTTTATCTGTAAGTGCCAATAAATCACCAAAACAACAAGGGTTGGTGGCAATGCTTGCCAATGCTCCCAAGTGAAATCAATACAATGAGTTACTTTATGTGCACAGAGAAAAGACCAGGGCTACAGAGAAGCTAATCATTGCTAAAGTGAGAACATAAATGGGAACTTCAGGTCATTTTATAGAGAACAAGTCCTTCCAAAGCTTATAACCATCTAGGTTTTTCTTGGACTGATGTATGATTTAAAAACAGTAAACTGTAACCACTACTGAGGAACAATTAAGTCCAAAGTCACAATGTCTATTATCCTCATCTATAAATTGAAGAATTTAGATTAGGGTTTTGGCTACAAAATACTAGAAACCGCCTCCAATGGCAGTCATTGCTAATCAATCACAGTCCAGATGAGACCTCAGACTCTTAGGAATCCAGCACTGCTGGCAGATACTCTAATAATTAGGAAACTTGAAAAAAAAATGAAACCAATTTGCCATTTCATAGATGATGTTAAGTAAAAAGAACAAAGTTAAAACTCAACGCATACAAAATCAAACTAGTTGCTTATCATATGTGACATCCCTAGTTAAATATGGGATGTGACTATGTGAGATGAAGTTCAAGTGTTGTATGGAATTTCCAGGAAGGCCCATTAAAGTAATTGAATCAGCTCAGAGGAACCTTGCTCCATCCTCCTTCTGGAAAGATGTAATGGTCGAGCTCTTGCAGCTCTACTGTATTCCTAGGTATCCTTAATGATGGCAGCCAAGCACTGCACAGCATAAAGATAGACTGCATTATTTCTGTCACCACAAAACCACAAAAAAGTCCAGAACTGTTTCTGGACTTGCATATTGTGAGAGATAATAAATGTCAATCATGTCTAAGCTTCTATTATTTATTTGTTCCATTGAATACAATCAAATCTAATCTTAAGATAAGGTATTCTTGCCACTTTGATTCTCTAATAAGGATGGAATAAAGATAAGAAAGAAATGAAAACGGGGTGAATTCTTAAGTACTTGCAAACATTATTTCTCAAGGGAAGGTATTTTGCACATTTTAAAAAGTTTATCTTTATAAAATATCTTCATAAGAGTTACTCCCCCATTTTATTGATGAAGAAAATTGAGGTTCTGAGAAATTAAGCCATAAATCCAAGATTACAGAGCTGATCTTGATGGAATTCAAAAAGATAGAATTCAAATCTAGTTGTTTGGATACATAGCCACATAGTATTTTCATAACACTACACTGACCTCAGAAAATCTTATTAAGTGGATGGCACTAAAAGGAAATTTCAAACTGAGTAAGATTTTTTTTTTTAAGTGAAAGACAAAATATAATAGTGACTGAGTTAAATGAATGAACAATACAGATGTCACATTAGAGGATGTGACTGACAAATTACACAGATTTTATGTTTATAAAAGCAAAAAAGTAGTGAATTAAAGAATAGTCTTTAATTTGGAATATTCTTATTTTGTTCCTTCTTCCTTTCCTGCCTCTTTCCAAATAAATTTTAGCTGTGTTCTTGCTGATACTCTGGTTGGCTATGTGGCCCACAATGGTGTGTAGCATAAAACATTTCTTTTAAGAAGCTCAATATAAAATGAAATTCTCTACAAAGCAGAATGTATTCCAGTTGACATGATGAGGTATAAGAGTATCTGAACAGATCAGTGATTAAGGGAAAACTGACAGAGGTATTAAGAATTGCTTTCTCAAACAGAAAAAGGTCCTGATGGGCTTACTGATGATTTTTTAGTTAATATCAAGAGAGGAGTCGCTAAATCTTATATAATCATTAACCCAGGCATACTGAACCAGACTTGTGGAACCTCGAATCCACAGTACATAACTGGATTTTAAACTACCATGTACCTAGACAAAAACTCAAGTCAACAGTGATGCTGTGATAGCAACATAGCCAACTGCGTTAGACAACTGAATTTATTTATTTTTATTTTTTATTCTATTTTTTCCCTTTCTATATATTTGACATCAATTGTAATCCCCATGTATTCCCCACCACCATATCACCAGTGCACCATCACCTCAGTCCCCCATGCTCCCATCTTCCCTCAACCTTTCCCCACCCTCTTCCCCACCAAGCGCCCCCAATTTGTCCTTGTCTTTTCATTTTTGGTTTTTGTGTCTTTTTTGTTATTATTATTATTATTATTATTCTTGTTCCTTTCCTTGATCCTTATTTGGATCCCTTATATTCCTCCTAGGGGAGGAACTATCTGGTATTTTTCTTTTGCCTTCTGCCTTATTTTGCTGAGCATAATTATTAGGGTTATTTTAACAGGCTTCAGAACTTAGGAATGGACTGGGGTCTGGAAGGGGTAAAGAGAAGGGATGAGACCAACAGTTGAGACCAATGAGGAAAAACTCTAAGTCTGTGCACATCCTAATAATGGGGGCAGGTTGAGGGGTGCTAATGTATTAGCGAGCAATGATTGGATACCATTAATCACAGTGTTGTCCTAAAACAATGATATATGACTTGTAAGCATCAGACTAAACTAGGCAAAAAGCAGAAAAATTTCCAAAAGAACTTAAAACTTGTTGGGATTTACTTCCTATTGTCTGGAAGTTGAGGATTAGTAGAGAACATCATGTCATTCTGAGAGTGTCTCAGTTCTGTACTTGGGGCACAGTCACCTCAACTCTAAATTCACTTTACTTGCTTCAAACTAAACCTGGAACATACTGTTCTTACAAAATCACGCAAGTATGAAAAGTACCATGGAAACCACAGAATCAGCAGTGAGTCAGGGTTCCCTATACCTACCAGTCGATAGAGCTCGGTGATGCTGATGTCCTCCGGATCGACCATTGCATACTCTTTCCTAGGCACTAGGTCCAGTCCCAGTTGTCTAGAAAACAAATTGCAAAGTTTGGGAGAAAAGTCATCTCAACAGTATACTTAATTACTTTTACAATTTTTTTACTATTTTTACATGAAAGTAGACATATCCACCATGCTTCTCTTATAATTTTTTACCCTCTATTACCCGTTAGCACAGTAATTACCTCAGTAGGCTGGACACTAGGTATAAGGTGAGATATGAAAGATGACAAGAGTTTGCAAATCCAGGGGATGTGGGCTGACATTCTCAGTGGTGTGAGGTAGGGGGAGTTTTCACTTTACTAACCATCACTACAGAAACCCTTTCACTTTGGACTTGGGAAGAAAGTAGAGCTAGACATAGTTTTATTCCAGAAACCAGAGTTAAGATTTGATCTGGCACCAAAATACTTAGGTATGGCCAGAGCTACTTCATTTCAAATGTGCAACTCTGGCAAGATGGACATGACTGTCACTCATTCCTGCTGAGTTCTGGGATCAGTCATTAGAAGAAAAGGCAGAGGAAAGGAATCTGTGAAGGAGGGAAAATCAGAAATGGCAGGGGAAAGAAATGGGGGCAGCACAGTTCCAGCCTAGAGTAGCAAAATGGCTTAATGTCTTCTGTCAGGTTTCATTGTGGTTGACATGTGGTTTACTGTGCTGAGAAGTACTGTAAGCCTATATCCAGCTTCAGATGGCTCAGATATTGTACTGACCTGTGACATGTTACCATAGACAGACGAAAACGAATAGACCCCTGTTGGTTTCCCTCCAGTAACCTTGGCTTGGCAAAATATTCTTCTCTAGGGCACCCACTTAACACCAGTGTAATCAATGCCGTATAATTCTATTCATCTTCTTAACCATCCAGGACATCCCAAAGATTTCACCATGCCCTTGTAATGCTCTACAGATGAATGGCAAGAGGCCATCTCACTACCAGATCCTCTTCAGCCATACAGTCCAGGTCTCAGGCTTAATTCTCAAAGGATAATTTGTTCTATATCCCTTCAACATCAAAACTATCTAATATGGAAGTCTTCTGCATTATACATCCAGTTATAGAACGAAGAAGCTTTCTTACATTTGTATTTAAAATTAAAAATTTTAAATGACCTCCCCAAAACCTTACTAAAGGTTTCATAAATAGAATTTATCGATTCTGCACCTACTACAAGCCAGAGCAGTCTAGACATCTGGCCAACTCCCTTTCCTGAACCACAGCCAACTAGTCCACAGGTAGGCACATATTTTAAGAACAAGTAATCCATTGACAGGCCAGCAGTTTATGCATGACTGGCATAAAACCCTCAGTCTAAACAGGGAAGAATAGATAGAGGCTGGCAATGAGATTTTGTCTTTGAGAATGTGATCTCTGGAAATTCAGGTAACATTGGCCACTGGCATAAAGAAGAAAAGCTACTTGGAGGGCAGCTGATCTGCATCACTGCAGAATAAGTGAGTAAAGTTCAACTCTAGCTGAAGAAATTCTGGAGTGGGTATGGGATCAAGAAGCTTCCTGGGCCCAAATTGGGGCCAAGAATCTGCCATTTCCAAGTCTCTTCCTCTCATAAGGCTTAGTTCTATTTTTGTTGGCTTCCTAGAATCCTAGCTGTGTGATGTTTTATATGTTTCTATTTTGTTTTGTTCATTTCTAGATATGTCCTTAGGATAAACCTCCCACTGTTTGAGGTTTCTCAGGATAAATTTCTCACTGAGGCAGTGCTTTAAAAATAAGAAAGGTGGCAAAAGGGGAGGGACAAGATGCAAAGAGAGCACACAGGATACAGGAGAACAGTAGAAGGAAAGGAGGGACAAGTTTTACATCCACTCGGCCACTAAGCTATTCTGTGATTTTAGGAAAGAGGATTAAATTTCTCTTTTAGGAAAGAGGATAGGATTCTCCTTGTCACATAATCTTAGCAGGCGAGTAAGAGAACAGCACAGAACTCCATGGGGACCAGAAACATGCACCATTATTTAAACTGAGATTTCCAGGGAGATTTCTTTTGATGGCCCCATTAGGGTACAAGATGGATTATATCCACCTTCTCCTCCTCAGCTTCCCACATCCAAAGGGCTTTTTCTTCACTACTTTTCCAGCTTGAAGTATCACTTGACATTGAAAATATTCTTAATTTATATTCCTCAAATAATCTCATGTTGACATATAATTTTGTAGGAGAACTTGATCTACTTTCATAAGCAAGAGAATAATCTGAATTTACTTTCCATTGAACACTATTCAATAATAAAACTAATTTATATTTATAGAGATAAGGCAAATGCACAATCTATATCCTGTAAGTCATTTTTAAATAAGAGGTCAAAGAAAACAGAAGAGTTAATAAATTTCATGAATTTAAGGATGCTCTAAATAAATCATATTGCTCATTTTCATGCATCAATGTTTTACAAACTTGACACAAAACTACCCAAAGTACAAGTTCAAACTTGCATGAGTCAAAGCTGAGTCATGATTCAGTCATAATTAATGTTTTTCCTTCTTTTCCTTTCCTTCTGTCATCACCTTCCTTCCAAAAACTGAAAAAGTACCATCTTTTTCCTTGTTCTATATTTTGGATAAGCTAATTTATCAAACTTTCTCCCCACTTTAAATGAGGACCAGCATAATGACTAAGAGTCAGTACATCTCCATGAAAAACCAAAGCTTTTCTTAAAATAAGAGACACATCAGAGGCAGGCAGCATGAGTCGCGTTCCATAGCCCACAGCTCAATCCTCACGGCACTAACCCGGGTCAGATAGCAGGACTCTCCGTGTGGCTAGCAAACGTTTTCTCTCAGGAAATTCTAAGTGCTGTGATTCACACTACTTTGAGGCAAAAGAGCACCAGGACCTCATCTAGTTCAACTTTTTCCACCACCAGGTAAAGCAACAAAGTCAGGAAGGGCTTAGGAATTTGTCTTGTGTTTAAAAATGTAATTTCTTGTGTAGTATCTTGCTGCTGCTCTATACTTGCACTTATTTATGAAATTGGAGCTACTTTACTGATTCACCGTGAAAAGACAAATGGTGAAACAATCTTACTCAACAAAATGCCAAACGTGTTGTGAGGTAGAAGTTTAAAATGTATGAGTAGTAGGTCTGTACCTAGAGTATGTAACCCCATAGCAGGAATCAAAACTGGCTTCTGATAAAAGAACCCTTATAATTTAGAGGAAGAAGCAGTTTAATTTCAAATCAAGTTTTCCAGACACATTAAGAGGTAAATTTATCTGTGGCGACTTCCTGCTACTTCCATCTGCTTTTCTTCTATTACCCTAAGGATGCTTTGAAGGTCTAAGCAGGGACTTGGGGAGAAGAAAAGAAAGTGAGATCTGGCCATACTGAAGGAAGACTTACCTTGCATAAACCTAAGGCTATACAAGTCCAGGATCATAGTCCAAGCAGTCTTATTCTAATTTCTCACCCACACATGAGCATCCATCCTTAGTATAGTCTGAACCTCGATAAGAACTTTCAGTGATCACGCTTAGTATTTGAAATACTTGGCTGGGTCTCCCTGGTGGTGCAGTGGGTTAAGCAACACACCATGAAGCAAACCGATCGCTGCTGCCGGCCAGGGAGGGGACCCACATGGCGTAGCAGACCTCTCCTGCTTTGCCCGCTGCTGCCCTAGGCAGTGTGTTTCGGTCAGTCTGCCTGTTCTGCTCCCCATTCTGTCTCTGGTGAATCCTCTCACCTCCCATGACTCTGGCCTGTACCCCAGTTCTTGTATGCATAAATAAATCTTTAAAAAAAATGAAATGCTTGGCTATTATTTTAGTCACTTACAGTTTTGTTTGAAAGTAAATCTTGGTCAAGAACAGCTTTTTACTGCGTTCTCCCAAGAACCTCCTCAAAGTGACTAATATATAAACCGGCTAAATCACAGCAATAACGACAGGCCCCACCGGCACACCTGTCCTGAGACTTGACAGAAGCTTTTCTCATTATATTTTTCCTTTGGATGACAATGACAACCTATTACCACACTACTAAAGAGGAATACATCACAGGCAGTGCACATGCCAAACATAAAGCCCATTTGAAAACAAGGCCTATTTGAGCAGAAGCCATATCTGATTAATCCTGTAACATTTCATATTCTGGGAGCACGGGATGCCGTGGGCCCACACGAGACACCCATGGGTAAACAATGCCCAGCTGCCACATCAGCCCCTGAGGATGGGGGTCTCAGCCCCATCAATGGGCATCAGCATGCAAATCCAAAAGGGGAAAACTGGACCAGCCTCACACAGGATCTTCTAGTGCTATTCTCACATGCAGGTTCAATCTCTCGACTCAGGCCTGTGGTGTTCACAGCGGTGTTGGCTGGTACTCACTCGTTGCCCCAGTCCAGGCGGGCGGTGATGTGGCGCTTCACGTCCTTCATGCGGTCATGGGTCAGGTGGCCCACTAGCACTTGCCGCCTCAAGTCCAGGATTTCATTCATGATGTGCCACAGGCGGTGAAAGAGATCCCCTTCATTTCTCTAGGAACAAGGAAATGTGAACATTCTGTGGTCAGTCTCCATAAAGTAGTGGGATTCTCACAGAGGGAAAGGAAGGGCAAGCCTCGCTTCTCTTTCTCGTCACTCTGGACAGGTTTTCCATGAGCAGACTAACTCCCCCACTGCTATCCCCAAGTGCACTCACTGCTCCATACAATTCCATCCAGTTTCACAATGCTGCTGTCTGTCCAAGAATCCAACTTCACTTCTCAGACTCCCCAACACACACACTGCTTTCCAGTGTCTTCACGACACCCAAAGTTTCGCCTGGTCTCCCTGCTGTACTCTGCTCCCCACCCTTTCTACCTCACTGTTCCTTTCTTTAGCTCTACCTGACTCTGCCTGACTTCCACCTGCCTGGGGACAGCTTCCCTGACGATTTTGGCTCACGTTCTTTTCTCCCATCCCCAAGCCACAGCTGCATGCAATTAAAGTCAACTCAATGAGAAAAGCTGCTTTCCAATTATTTCTTGCACTTGGATCTTAATGCTTTATTGTATGAACCATCAGAAGGCAAGGAGACAGAAGACTCAAATTCACTTCACTGATGGATTTTCATTACCATTATCTGGTCAGCTCTCAAACCTTAAAAAAATGTTTTTTTTTCCACTTTGTTAAAAATTTATGTAGATTCAAGGTAATAGCCTGTGAAATTCATCAAACAGTGGGGCTTAGTGGAAAGAAGACAGGTTAAACTCCTGGATTCAAATTCTGGTTTTGCCACTCACTGGTTTTATAGACTGGGAGTATGAGTTATGTCATCTGATAAGCAGGAACAATCCTATTTTCCTAGAAGTTATGGGTTAGAGATAATGTTTGTGACAATAGTATATATCAGAGTGATGAAGAACACAGATTTGAGAACCAAGCTTCCTCAGTCTGAATTCCAATTTCGTTTTCTACTGACTGAAAAATCTTTGGTAACTTACTAACCTCTTAGTACTTATTCTCTTATCTGGTATCAAAGTAGAATAGATATCAAACTAGCTACCCTCATGAGGTAATAGTGCGGATTATTAATGATTTACTATATTAAAACTCTGAAAACAATGCCTGGCCCAGAATATATATAATTATTAGCTGTTACTAATACTGTTGTTATTATTATGAGTGTGATGCCAAATAAGTTCACTGCAAATATTATTCTCTACCAATACCTAATTCTATATATGACCAGAATCACTTAGAGAAAATCTTTCACAAAAATTTACCATTCATCTTTCTTAACCATTGTAGGGTCAGAAAAGTTGTCAGACTTTTCCACCCTCCTGCCATTGGTGTAATGATGGACACCAGAGGTGCTGCACAGCATGCGTAGGTGGGCACGAGCAAGTGGTCGCACCTGAGTTTGGACATGGGCATATAAGGGCGGTGTCACAAGGATGCCAGTAGCAGAACGAGAACATAGAATGAGGGGAACAGCACACCAGCACAAGGAGAGAGAGAAGCAGCAGGAAAGCAGCCGAGAGAATGAGATGCACCTGGAGGTAGGAGGCCTACCAGCCTCCTGGCCCCTGGCCCCCCTACCTGCCATGTACCTGGTCACTTCTAAGATAATGATGCAATAAAAACCAAAAAGCCAAAGAGGGCTCCAGGACTCCTTCTCTTACCCCATCTGCCTGAATCATCGAGAACTTGCTCTGTGCCCCTTCCTGCCACCACACCAATAAGGCTATGTTTATTTTCTATAAAAATTATTAGTAGGATATCACCATTTATAGTGGTAGAGAAGTAGTGAGATTATCATTCAACTTAAATTCTCGATGGTAATAAATTGCCAGCAATATGAACTTCTGAGTGATGAGCAAATATGCTTAGTCATAATATGTTTTTTGTGTTAAAAAGTAGTGATGTGGGGTCCTCCCTGGTGGAACAAAGGGTTGGGCGCAGCTCTGTGAAGCCATCAACAGCCATTATAGCACAAGTTCGATCCCTGGCCACGGAACTGACGTACATGGTGCAGCAGAACTCTCCTGTATAACCTACTGCTCCCCTCAGCAGTGTATTTCAGTAGATCAGTCTGTTATGCTCCCCTATGTCTGGTGAATCCTCTCACCCCCTAAACCTCTGGCCTATACCCCAGTTTTTGTATGCATAAATAAATCTTCCAAAAAAAAAAGTAGTGATTTGTCTTCTGCTTTATCGATACTTGGTATCCTGAAGCATTTTCATGCATTGTGGACACGCACTGTGTCAGATGAATAAGAATAATTCATAATGCCTTCCCTGACCTCTGAGATACAATCGTAGTCTCCTCTCAACTCCTAAGCCCTCTATTGAGCAATAGTCTATAACTTCTCACTCTTCATTCATTATATACATTCCCAGAAACATCATTACAAAAGCAGTGTAAAATAATTTTCTTGTCATTATTTGCTCAGTATCTGTCTTCTCCATGTGGTTCTAAACTCGCCTGTGTCTGCCTTGTATGACTCCAACAGTTGGAGAATGAATGACTGCGTGAATGAATACCTTGATTTACAGGACTTAGTTTTGGTAAAGTTTGAGAGGTTCATTCTGCTTAGGTAGTAAAAAAAAAAAAGTAGGAAAGATCAGAGAAAACTGGAAAAGTCAGAAGCAAAGGGCAACTAGCATAAATTATAAAAAGAAGATATTAAATGAGTCAAATATCACAAGTAAAGGTGAGAGCCAGCTCCCTCACGAACTGACTACCACAGGTTACATCACCTCCCTGCAGTTGGGGTGATGTACTGCGCTTGTATAATACAATGGTCTAAGACATTACTTCTTACCCTTAAGTTTACGAGAACACTTTAGACAAGGGATGGCAGGAACCCTGGAGACCCTGATGAGCAAACCTATGAAAACAGACATGGGGGCCTCCCTGGCAGGAGCACGCAGTACTACCACCATGAAGGCCCACTGAGACAGGCTTAGTTCAAACCCCAGCCAGGGATCTAACCCACACGGCACAGCACAGCACACCTCTCCTGTTTTGCCTGCTGCTTCCCTCAGTAGTGTATTTCAGTAGATCTGCCTGTTCTGCGCCCCACTTTGTTATTGGTGAATCCTCTCAGCCCCCACACTGCTGGCATGTACCCCAAGTTTTTCAATGCATAAATAATATTAAAAATGGAAAACAGACATGCCTAATTTGATAGCTTGTCAAAATAATTTTAAAGAAACTGGATTTTAAAATAGTAAAATTAGATAGTTATAAGAATGACTCAGAAATATGGAAATGGCTTTTAATGTTAAGTAAAACACTAGGGTATAATATTAAACACTTGAAATGTAACATGTAATAATTCCTTCAATGTTTTAGAAATGTAGTAAAAAGTTCATTGTATTTTAGTATTTTAGGAAATAGTTAAGTTTTCATTTGCCTGAAAATGAAGAGAGCATAGCTTTTGGAGCAGCTGATAGAGATTTAGACTCAGGCCTTCCCACTTAGGAGACACTTGGATAGATTATCTCTGATAAGGCCTGAGAATAAAAATTAATAGGTAGGGCCCCAGGGAGGAGAGATGTAAAATACCCAAAGACCTGCACAAAAGGACTCAGTAAAAGATGGTTGCTATATTTCTCTTCAAATTTTTGCATTTATAGTACTGATATTTTATTAAGTGACATTTTAAAGAACACTATTTGGCCCTCGGCAAAGTTATTGAAAAGAGCAACTAGCATTTCTCAAGTATTTGCCACGTGCTTTGTTCTAAAGAGTCTACATGTATTAAGTATATCTCATTTACTGCTTACAATTTACAAGATATCATTGCTCTTATCAAAACACCTCCCAGAGAAGCTAACTACCTTAAAACTGTTTGAAAAGAAAATAAACAGTACCGCAACACACTAAGCATGATGAACTTAAACCAAAATATAAACAAAACACATCTGTATCAGGAAAAGAGAAACCAAAAGGTCCAACATATCAAGTCAGCCTCATTCTCAAAGTCAAAATCTGGTATCTCCAGGTTAAACTTTATATTTGTTCCTAAAATCAGAGACTACCTTTTAGTATCCAGGGAAATTTTTAAATAATTCCCTCTCTGTCTCCATTACTCAGGATACTAGGAGGTGAAAAGGTTACTCCCGGTGCTTACAATACACAGATTTTTCAAGCCAAGCAACATGTCCCCAAAATAGAGGCTCACAATCTCAAAAGCAGGTAAAAATAGCTGGAAATGGCAGCATCAAGAGGAAATTCAACTTTGTTCCTCACAAAGCACTACATAAAAGGAAAGTGCTGGTGCTTTAGCTCAACTAATAGAAGACACACTAATGTTTTATAACTTCTATGGTGGGTATTTAGGAATCAGTCACTTGAAGATTTCAAAGTTTCGTTTCCACATTAGTGACGCGCACAGTGTTAAGTAAAATAATAACTGGATTTTTGTATCCTTTCCAACATAAATTTTTTTAAACTCTGAAAAGGAAATCTGCATTTCCTTTGCAGTCTGCCAGATCAGGGACCTTCAGCGCAGTTACCATGATGCTGTATTAACTCATTCCAGCAAAGCTGAGGTTCTGGCATTTCATCAAACATTGCCTTCTGGGTTTTAGTAGTGAGTTCTAAAGCCACCAGTTCCAGCAAAGTAGGGTCAGTGAAACACAACATGAGGGATGTTATTAGTGATCTTTTTAAGATCTTGTTGCCTCAATGAAATATTCTATCGCGTTTTATTTTTTTATAAATATATGGTGTTTGTTTTTTTTTTTAAAGATTTATTTACTTATGCATACAAGAGCTGGGGCACAGGCCAGAGTCATGGGAGGTGAGAGGATTCACCAGACAGAGTGGGGAGCAAAACAGGCAGTGTGTGTGACTGAAACACACTGCCTAAGGCAGCAGCAGGCGAGGCAGGAGAGGTCTGCAGTGCCATGTGGGTCCCCTCCCTGGCGGCAAGGATCGAACTCATGCTGCAGGGGCTGTGGTTTGCTTCATAGTGCATTGCTTAACCCACTGCGCCACCAGGGAGGTCCTCTATTGCATTTTATATGTGACTACAAAAGTTGTCATTCTGTGCCAATATCCTTCACTAATTTGGATTTCATCTTTCATAAGCAGTTCTGAAACTTTTTGTCAGGCTAAGTATACCTTTTTATTCTGAACAAATGCCTTCAAATTTTTAAGATGCTCTAAACATTCTTTCAGGATAAAAAAATCAAAGAAATAGCATTCATCATCCCCAAAATTTCATTACCCCCAAATTTTCATTAATACAGTGGTTGAGAATGAGGGTACAAGATTTGCATCAAAATCTCAGCTCAGTCACTTTCTCACTATGTGGCCTAGATCAAGAACTTCATTCTCTGCTGCACTTTTCTCCTTTGTAAGTTGAGCATGATCACAGTCATTATTTCCTTGACTAGTTCTAAGGATTAAATGAGATATACTTACAAAGCAATTGGGTTTGCAGCATAGCAACCTCTAAATAAATGTATGTTCAATAAATAAGTACATACATACATAATAGCTAAACATTAACACCTCCACTTTTTCCCAAGAACCATTCCTTTCTGTTTTATGTTCATAATATTCTCCTTGATTCTGGCTAAAAAGCTTATCACTTTCAGCATACTTGAATTATTCTAAAGAATTAAAATACAATAAAATACTATCAATATTAAGATTGTGTTGAAAATATTTTTCTCCAAGAAAATTAAACATAATCAGAAAGCTTAACATTAGTTCCACATAAACCATCCTATTTGATTAGATGCCAGAAAAAAATCATGCTATATATTTGAAGCACTGAAAAAGAACTTTATAAAAACAAATTTATAAATTTATTTGTAAAACTAAGTCCAAATCCTGTAGACATAAGGTAGACAGGACTGAGTTGTATTAAGCTCCCTAATTCCCTGAGAACGCTAATGATTTATAGCAGATGCTTAAATATTAGTCTATGCTTAAAATTGCTCAGATATTTCTTAAAACAATTCTCGATCTGAAAAATAATGTCATTAAAAAGTTATTTACCACATAGAGTTGTTTCCACATGGTTCCCCAGTCTCTTAGTGTTGACGTCATTTCTGTGATAACAGAGTCTTCAGTGGGAATAACCATTTCAAATTGTCTGTGAAATTAAAAAAGAAAAAGTATTTATGCAAATATAGTCAACCATTTTCTTTTAAATACTCTGAAAGATAAAGTAGGAAAGGAAGCCACCTAGTTTTGATTGTGCAGATAAAAACCAGGATCTGATTTGAGCCACTACAAGGAATTCAATGTGGGTTATCATTAAAATGCCCAGCCACTTCATCCAGATCAAATTTGATCAGTGTGGTCGAGAAGCAACTATTTCAGAAAAATTCTTCTCTAGTCAGCTTGACCACTAAACAGCAACTCATTTAGCCTCTCCAAGTCGTCATGTGCAGCCTGAGGCCATCGGGGTTACATAAACTCTAGACGGCCTTCCCGTTCCAAGCACTATGGACAAGGGACTCAAGGGAGTGACACATTTGTTCAATGACTGCCATAAGATGGCTCCAAACATCCAAGCTAACTCAGTGTTATAAAGAACTAGATACAAGGTATTGACTGAACACTCACTTGATCTCATTAACACATCATTTTAATTATGTGCAAATGGGGTCATAAAAATGAGTAGTACTATTATTAATATTATGCATCACAGATTTTAAGGGCTTAAGACATCACAGATATTTGACTATCCACTGTAAAATGTTTTTGTGATAGGTATAATACATCCTTTCTATTTCTTTAAAAGTCAGAAACTATATTTGAAAAATACTCATATCAACATCTAGTAGGAAGATATGGTGTATCTAATGTTGAGAAAATACATGAGGACTGGAGGGGGGACCTTTATATCCTACCTTTGACCAATAGTATTAGTTTTCTTCACTTCAGTTTCTTTCTTCAAATGTTTTCTGTCTTTTGTGCAGGTTGAAATGATCAAGTAGTTATTTTTACTACTGCTCCTCAGAAGAATCTACTAACTATAATGACGGGGGTTATTTCCCTCATTTGACTATACATTTTTAAAGGACAACATCAAACATATCAGATACTAAAACAGGTTGTCTAAATGATCAAGGGAAATTATGTCTTGCTATGAGGCTAATAGCTACTCTATGGTTCCTTTTTGATGTTATGTCCAAAGTGTGTATAATTATCTTTTGTCTTCTTGATACCAAGTATGGGACCTAAACCCTTGCCTTGATTTCTTCACCAACAGAGACTCATCTCTGCATTTTATACCATTGCTAAACAGTCTTCTGAGTATTTTTTGTCTTTCTAGAGCTTATGCACAGCTGAAAATGTAAAACGAGAATTTAAAACCAGAATAAAGTAAATAGTAATATATGAACTGTGACATATACATAATGTTTTATCAAGTCTACATATGAAATTTTCAAATGGTAGTATATTTATTTTGTTTTTGAAGCAGGTGTTGCAATTTAAATGATGAACATTTGGAGAGAGAGTTTATAAAATGATCCAATGCAAGGTCAAAGAGGGGACAATGAATTTCCAAGAAAACTCAACAATCTACTTAACATTTAAAAAGTGACATGACCTTAGCAGGAATTAAATAATACAGAAATGACCGCACCGTTCATAAACTATAATTTAATTTAAGGACCCAATCAGTCCTACATTGCACTAAAGACTCAATAAAGAACATAAAGGCAATTCAGTCTGTGGGGAGCTGATTTGGAGTTTGTTCACCCAAATGTAAATTTTTAGGATACACAAAATTGCCACTTCAGATGAAGCAGCTGTTTCCTCCTAATAGTACCAAAACTAAAATCAACATTCAAAAAGTCTGCACTAAGTAGTTACCCTTCAAATTACTTTTTTCCAGTTATTTTAAGATATCTTTTGCAACTATTTAATTCTAGTGGGTCATCAGGCTGCTAATACTCTTAAGACAGGTAACATCAAAATCCCAAATTCCCAGAGAGAAAGCAATCACCTGGCAATATGAGTTCTCAAATGTTTTCAGGCTAAAGTTTCTCTTCCAGTTAATAGCTCTAAAATCTGGGTCTCAGTCAGTTACAAGCTGCTTTTTTTTCCCAGAAAATAAATGTTGGTCCCACACAAACCACCTCCTGCAATATAATGTTCATCATATCCCGTGTTGGGTGAAGAACCCACAACCAAGTTCCACTTACACAACCTGGCACCTTCACCCAGATTTAAACTTTCTTAAGCTCAGGAAGTAGGTCAGATATCCATTAGTTACTAAACAAGACCAAAAAAGTAAGAAACAGGAGATATTAATGTTATTTAAAACTACATCCCCCCCACCCCCATCTGCTGTGATTGTTAAAACTTTCACTAGTAGAAGACCACTTAACTACTCATCGTTGATAGCACCCTCCCTACTCTCTTCCTCAGAGTATAAGAGGCTATGCGGCCATTTGCTCTGGAGAGTTGAGGGCCTGTGTCGAAGACAATAGAGAGGATGGCTCATGTGTCAGCCCAGACAAATGTTTTTAAATAGACACAGAGAGACGTTGGGGTTTCCACTTTGCCTGGAAGAGATCACCAAGGTAGAAAGGGCAGAATACATGGATCAAGTGCTTTCTAAATTGTCCTCTGGTTGACTTGAGGGGAGTTGGACAGTGTCAAATCTATGCGAGCACTCCACAAGGAATGATAACTCTGCTTGACTCACTTCTGATAGATTAGAGCTGCATAACAATTCTGAAAGATACACATTTATTAAAGGAGCAAAAGTAGTTGTAATTATTATGTTAGAATTATTATGCTTTTAATCTACTTTTATAATTACTACTGTCACTAATAATAATATTGCTTAAAGTAGCTGAGATATATATGACATAGAGCATAAGAATCTCCTACATGTTTTAAGTTTTATGTATTTAGGGAACACTCACAGTATTTATAGCATAGAGTCTCACCTGCTTACACAGCAAGTATTTCACTTAACTAAGATTTAATACACTGCCTTTATAGTCAGTGGTCACAAGAATCATCCATTTGAATAACATCCTTAGAAATTTTTGGTAAAATTCAAGTTTGAAGGTATTTTTTACTCTGCTTTAAAAAGCACTCCAGTATTTTAAATAAACGGCAATTTTTACTACTTGATGAAAAAATCATATGCCAGAATCTGAATTGTCTTATATAAAATAAAAATTATTCAGTGATCCACATATTCCTGTGACATTAGTACCAAATATTTGGATCCAAATCCATGGTCCTTTATAATGACTGATCTGTTTATATTAACCACTTAATGAGCAGGTTCTACTACTTCATCCTGTGATATTTTATTTGATTGTTCTACTATCCAGACAGAGCTTTCAAGCACTTTTGGAAATAGACTGGAAAAGCTCTTTAAATGAGAATCCCTAAGTGGTAAGTGAGCTCAATCAAACAAAATATCATCGAAATGATGTTCTCTTAAGTAGAATGGTGGCTTTGTGAAGTGGTCACCTGACAATATAGCATTATCTCCAATTAGAAAAAGACAGACTCAGCTGCTGATAATCAGTGGTGAACTGAGGAAATTTCTGGGGTTTGAGACAAGACCTAGCAATCTGTATGTCTGACCACAGTATTTTTCTACATAGAAGGAAATGAAAAAGAACCAACTCCTGTGTAAGGTAAGGCTGACTCCATGAATCGTGGGTAATAAGGGACCTTCAGTGCCTTAGATCCTCCTGCTGTCCAGGACACAGACATGACTCTTTAATTTCCCACATCGATTTGCCTTACTATATCTTAGCAAACAAAGCAGACTATGGCATGGGCACCTATGGTTCATTTTTCAAGACAATTACTAAGTCTTTCATGTTCTAGAATAAGCAATGGTTTTGTGAAATCCTCCAACTATTAATAAAATTCATTTCTTACCCTTTGTTCTTCACACAGGCATTTTTCAAGTGAACATAGCTAGAAGGAAATATACCCTAGAAGAGAAAACATGAAGGTTATGATGCTAAGAATTAAAGGAGGAACAGCTTTTACAAGCCAGGTATATAAAACACAATAACCCAACTATAACAGTACCAGAAGTAGAGAAAAACATTTCTACCACATTTTCTACATGAAAATCTAGTGTAGCTTAGATCCATTCCTTTTGTTTTCTACTATTCACAATTCTAGAAATTTGAAGATACTGTAAAATAGAGTAAAAAAAATGAATCTCTTCCCAGAAGAGGTTCTTACATTCTTTATAAGAGAGGAAATAAAAAATATTAAGGAATTATGCATAGAGTGCATTTTTTTTAGATTATACATTTTGAAAGATGGTTACTTTTTTGGTTTTTTTGTTTGTTTGATTGATTAGGCTGTTGTTCCTTTTCTTCTCTCCAAAACATGCATGTGTCTATTTTAAAATTTACATTTGAGAAATACCACTGTGAATTTTGAACTATATACACTAGGTGTTATGGAAGATCTCTGATGAAAATACTGTGGCAATTAATCACCAGGCTGCCATTCTGATGGAACAAAAATTAAACAAAAGAAGCACTGCTAGCAGGAAGCTCTTTATTGCAGAGAAAGACAGGACAAGGAAATTGTTCCTTTGTTCTAAATGGGAAATTTAGAGATAAAAATCATTAAAAAAATTAGCATCAATTTTATTGCCATTAAATGACAATATCCTCTGAGAGATTTGATGTAGAATTAAATGACTAATTCAATTAAATATTTAGGAAAACAAATGTGATTTGAATACATTATCACCACTGTAGGTACAAGGATCTGTATACACAAGAATGGTAAGTAGGCTAAAAAAAAATAAGCTTTGTATTTTCTTTATACTTTAAATTAACCTCAATGTGATAAGAGTACCAAATAGAATAATTATAATTAATAAAGAAAAGTCAGATTGAGATTAGAAGAGTGACAGAAGCAACAGAAATCCTAATAGATGTTTTTCTTAAACATAATCTGAAAGAATTAAATATTGAAGTTATATCTGCATATGCTTTGCAGAAATCCAACTTTAAATGAAGTACAAAGCATTAAAAACATTAAGTTTGTATACTTTTGTGTCCCTAGGCTCTGTTTCAAAAAGATCTCAAATAAATGAAATAATTAAACAAATCAAATGACCCAGTCAGAAGTATATTTAAGTAGAAAGACAGGCAAGAAAGTTTAATTGCTTATATTTTGACAATGAGAAGTGATATAATTTTTATCTACAACTCTAATAAAGCCAAAATGAAACCAAAAACTGAACAGGACACATAAGAAAATATTAGAGAATATAGGAAATAATGGAAAAAACTGGGGAATTGGAAGTGAAGCAAAGATATTGGCAAGGCTTAGTGTCAAAATAATACACAAATAAAAGGTAAAACAAAATCATATTACTTGGTACTGTAATTCCTAAGGATTCATATAAATATATGTAGGATAATGAGTCATATTATTTTCTATCTGGAATGATAAAATGGGCTCTTTATAACATGGTTTTGCCATGTTTCAGCTTCCTAAACCCAAAGGACTCTTAACATATCCTACAATAAGCTTCTTTCTCCACATTAAAATTTTACAAATGATACCACTTTAAGATTAAATACCTCTATTCGATGTTTCTTTTGAAATGTGCATTATCACTTCCTCAATTTTATATTTTAGTCTCTGAGAAAGTAAAACTTCAAAAAGATTTTGTTTATATATAATGAACTTATTAAAGTCTCAGCACAAATTTCAAGAGCTATATAAGATTATCATTTGAGTACCATTTGTTAACCATAATCCAAGTTCAAAGGAATTCCCAAAGTTACAAAAATCCTGATTTGTCATTTGGTGTTTTAGCTGAGTTCCAGCCATATTTTCAATTGGAGAAGATACAAAGCAAATTACTGTATCTTTTTAAAAATCTCATAATTATAGTTAAAAGCAAAAATTTTTACCTTGATATTTGGGTTTTTTAAGGCAAATCCTCTGTACCAACCTGTGGAGACATAATCATGTTCATATTTCAATAAACCAATATAAAATTTTAAACAAAATAAATTATTACAAATCAATGTCCTTTCCTGATAGAATTTCATCCTATTGTATGTGTATATTTTATAGATATAAACAAGATAGGGTTTGGGATTAGCAGGTATATAATTCAAATGACTGCCACAAGTTTAAGCATTCTATTAATAAAACTAACTATGACACTGGAAATTTATATGTAAAAAAACAGAAACAGGGCCTCCCTAGTGGCACAAGGGGTTAAATCGCAGCACTAGGGAGCTATCAACAGTCACTTCCGCACAAGTTCAAACCCAAGCCAGGGAGCTAATTCATATGGAGCAGCAGACCTCTCCTGTTTCGCTCCCTTTAGCAGTGTATTTCAGTAAATCTGCCTGTTCTGCTCCCCACTCTCTCTGGTGGATTCTCTCACCTTCCCCACACACACTTCTGGCCTACACCCCAGATCTGTGCACATATACAAATAGAGTAAATCTTTAAAAACAAAACAAAAAAAAAAACACCAAAAAAGACAAAAACAGAAACATGCACAATGGGTATAGTGGCTTTGGAATAAGAGCACTAATTTTATTCTAACTTTGCAACCTATCAGTTATTTAATCTTGGGCAACTTAGTTGTCCTCTCTGAACACAATTTCTCTCCATTTTTACAAAAGACTACACTATAGTCTCAGGAAATTCAAGAATCTGCACAAGATTTATTTCAAATTCTCATTGCTTGACTACAAAGTCCAGATTCTAACACCGGAAAAAAAAAAAAAGCCCCAGCACCCAGGCTGTATCGTGCAGTGAATGAATCCTCACCACCTGCAGTCGATAGACTACTGTCCTGGGTTAGGACCAGTCAGATAGCTTCACAACACTGAAGCTGTCATCTACTAAAAAATGACTACGGGTAATCTTTCATCAGTAGATCCTACAAGGAGCTCACTATAATTGCAATTTGTAGAATCCCTTTTATTTACTTCTGAGCAACTCTGAATCAATTCAATAGCACTATGTTTAAGGGGAAATAGTTCTTTTTATAGTTTAATACAAGTACAGGGATATATAAACATATATATCCTCCTATAAATGTATTATTTTCAATGCAGAATTTCTGCAACTTTTCTGCAACAATCCTGCAAAAATATTCTATCAAATTTTTAAAAAGAAATGCTGAGTTTGTATTTAAATATTTTTATTTCCTAAAAAGAAATACTGTCTAAAATATAATGCCTAGCAGTTTAAAAATCAGTCTGAAGTGAGTAAAATGAACAGAGAATGTGAATTTCTCTATCTCAGGATTAGTAAGATTCCTTAAAAACATATCCATGAAATATACACATTCCTAAATGACTCTTTTAACAAAAACCAAAACCTTTTTGAATATTTCAGAAAGGCTGTAGAGAGGTCTCTAACTCCATGATACACAGAAAGGCTTTTAGATTACAAAACAGCTCCTTTAACAATGGAGCCCAATTCCATGTACCAATTAAAAACAGGTTTTTATATTCATCTATATACAAGGTAGAAATAGGCAAATATCAGGCAATGACAGAGAAAATCTTAGGTATTTTTAAAATATATTAATTACAGTGGACAAAAGAACTGTTTGTGTGTTACTAACATTTAATACCAGGCTCTAACTAAATGAAATATCTCTAGGGGAACACAGTTTAATTAATAATGAACCTTGACATGATAGAATGTTATATGATAAGTTCCTGATAAGTACAACATTTAGGAGGAAACGGATGTTTTTGCACATACTGGTAGTGCTCTAAAATATGGTTATTTTGTTACAATAACCATAAAAAGGGCATCGATTTCATCTGGGGTCTTTTTAAGGGCTAGAGTGTAAAGATTTTTGTGGAGAATACAAACATTTGAGAGCTTTTTAGGTAATATGATTTCATGAGTTACCGGCTACATAAATAACAGCAACACAGTTCATGTATTATACTACCATTGCATGTGCACTGAATATTTTCAGTCCAATTTGGGGTGGCTGGGTGTGGGAGATGGATGTAGGACTTGAGCAGACTATGTCCGGGTAGAAGTTTTTCCCTAGCATATCTGGTTTCCCAACCTTGGAAAAGTCATTTCTTCTTTGGATTTCTGTTTCTCTCTACCCCAAGATATATACCAGACCCCTTCAGATTCTAAGAAAGGCCTTCTAACTTGACATTGAATCATGAACTCCCACAAATACAGTAGCCTCAGTTTTTTTTCTATGTTCATATTAGTGAATGCATAAGGAATAATTTTAGGGGAAAAATCACAAGCATAAAAATATCAAATGATGCATTCCCCTAAGCCTAACACCAAATTTGCATAAAATAAATTTTTTCAAAAATGATTCACTTTGACTACTAAAAAAATGCCAGAGCTAATCAGGGATGGACAGAATTTTAAACTTTGTGAACTGTCCAATGTTGAGGAGGTTGTTCACAGAACCTTAAGCAATCACCACAAACGCGCTTACCATCACATTTCTCCAGGATCTGAACTGTATCTCCAATTTCCAATGACAAACCATAAGGAATGGTTCCTCGAAAACTGGCAATCACTGTAAGAAATAATAAAGGATATATGAAGACAGTTGTCCTATAAGTTATAGTCAGTTATACTGCTTACTACCACATGTTATTGAAATACATTTTGATAGCTAGAACCTACTATCATGTTTTAATTTTATGTGTGTTTGATGATTGTCCATCTTTAAATTTATATACTTTCCAACTTTTTGATTCAAAAATCATTAGAAATATAAATGTTAGAGAGGTGGATTCCACTAAAATAATATGCAAAGTATCAAGAATATTGCTTGAGGTCAAGTGTAAACAAAGGTAGAGCCTAAAAAACTCCCTCAGAAGCCATATTCAACTTATTTGCTGCAACAGTCACTTCCATCCAGAACTCACAGTAGTTACTCAATATATATCTGTTCAATAATAAATGGGGAATATATTTCTTACTTGTTTTTGAGTTCGGTAAACCTTTCTGCTATATTGCTTGAAGGAAGCTCCTTTTCCCTAGGCTGCATCTATTTGCTAACCACTATGTCCCCAAGGCTAGCCAAGAGTGTGGCATAAAAGCAATCTTCTTGTGTAGTAATCGATGCTGACATTTTATTTAATAATGACTGTACCCTTTCTGTAGGACCAAACACACAACCTCCATGACCATTCCCACAAGTTTTAGTTCAGTACCATTTGGATCAGGGGAGGGAAGGAGCCACTATTTAGTCCTACCTTATGGCTATAGATGGACTGCTTTGGGGAAAGAATTTGTAGAATTGGGAAGAATTAGGATGTAATACCAGAGAGAAAGGGTACCATGGTGGGCAACTCAAAGAGTTATAAAGAAAATGAAGTACAGTGACTATTCTCAGGATAATAATGAATGCTTGGGTCATAAAGGAGACAAGCAAGGAGAAATGGCAAAAATGTACTTTATTATACAAAAAGAGAAGAGCACCTCCCGTTAATAGGTGGTATGCTGAAATCAACTTGCAATTCATATCAAGAGAAAATGATAGCAAATGCTTTGATGTGACATTTTTAAAAGACTAAAATGTTAGAAGTGAATGCTGTAATTCCACCTCAGATAGAGAGGTTTAGCTGTAACCCCAAGCTACTGTTGTGAATGTATTTTATATGCCAGAAGCAACACTTGAATCTGTCAAAAATCATAACATGCCAATAAGTAATGGGCTTTTAGAGAAGTCAAAAGCCCTTTTATGACCTCAAAACAAAATTAACAATAGAGATCAAAACATAAGACAAAAAACATAACCCAAAGTACATAGGATAGATGAAAAGAAGTGCAAAATAACCAAGTTAGAACATTTTAGATAAGCAGTAATTCATGATGTCATTTCTAACTACAACCATAAATACCATCTGGCCTCTTATTCATATGCTAGAAAATGTTTGCTTAGAAAACAAGCCAGGGTCTGAGTCTATTGACTGGTTACTTCCCATAACTTTCAAAGACACAGTCTAACAAGGGACGAACAACACAACAACAGTAGATTGATCACAGTTTAAAAGGCACCAAAACAAGCTTGCCCCAGAATTGCCTTTCTAGACTCATGGAGTTGCCTCACACACCCTGGTAGTTCAACTGGATCCCAAGCACCCTTCTCTTAGAGGTCTAAGAGCTTGAACTTGTTGACATAGTGCTTACTACTCATGAATGTCCTAATTTGAACTTCCAAGGTTGCCATAAATGCCACCCCACTGCTGGCTGCTCTCTCCTTCCCCTAGTCACCTTCTTGAACACAGTGGTATAATTCACGGGTTTCATCTCTGATCATGCTTCAGTGCACACCACCTACACAGCTCTTGTTCTGCAGCCTCAAGTCCCTGTACTGTGTCTGCATCACCTTCACGAGTCTGACCTCTCTTGAATCTTCTACTGCCTTGTTCATAGTCTCAAGCCTTCTCTAGATCTTTCTCAGCCCCCTTAAACATTGCTATCATCTAGTGTTCTGCCCGCAAAAAGCTAAAGTAAGGCTGGGGTACATAAAAACAAAATCGAACCTGACATCATGAAACATGGGTTTGAACCCAGATCTTACTGCTCACTAGCTGTGGAACAATGGTCAAGACACCCACCACTAAGAACTTCCTTGATCTCATCAGGCAAATTAGGATAATAGTAAAGGAACTGTCAAATGTCGTGGAAGATTAATTCAGGAATTCTCAGAAATAATTACCTTACTTTTGGTATATGTTAGCCACTTAAATACCTCAACTGTTTAAACTGTACTTTTGCTTTTCTATCCATATGTTTTCATATTATTCAGTGAGAGTTCTAAGGCTTCTGGAATAACCTGTTTACACAAGACTTGCCAAGACTTTTCCAGTTCTGGTGTGTGCCTTGAATATCTGATAGTACCTTCCAACTTGTGTATGTCTATCTAGAGGTCAAAACACATAGCCAACAGACCTCATTATCTTTCTTCATCCCCTAGTAAAATTTAAGCTACTTTCTCTCTCCCCATCATCACCGCTAAAATACTATTCTAACTAATTAGTCTTCTGCTATTAGTCCTGCCTTGTTCTGCTATTCTTAGGTGGATTGCTGTGCATTCCTCTAAGGACTACAACAAAGCCAGAGAGGTAGGTTTCCACAGTGTCCTTCCTCAAACGCTGTTCACAAGTTGTCTTTCACTTTGTTACATTTGTGATTAAGGCTGTTGTGCTGTTTTTATGTGTATGACATAGGGAAAAAACTACTTCCCTTAGTATTAAAGTATTTCATTCATGTTAATGGAAAAGTCATTAAATACATCATGCAGTATAGAACAAAGGATTAATGAGGTTATTTTCTTCTTATTTTGTGCTACTGTGTAGCTCATATAATCCTTAAGTATCTCCAAATCACCACCTACCACTATCACAGGCTTGTAATTATCTCTTGCCTGGCTTCTCTAGCAGTCTCCGACTAGGTCTGTGTTCAGTACTCATATTCCTCTTTAATGCATTTCACATCAGTTCAAGAGATCTTTTAAAAGTGCACAACCCTTGATGACATCCTCCTATTTAAATATCAGACCTGAAAATATACGAATCAGTACTACAGCCTGTAAAGTCTTGCCTTTTTCTCTAGTTTCATCCTACACTTCTCAACCCTGACTTCCTGTGCTACACAAGACTTTGTGCATGACAGATCCCTTGCAAGGACCATCTTCCTGTCACTCTTTCCCAAGTTATATTATATTCACCCTACAGATATCGGCTCAGTGGTCACTTCTTAGGACTATCTTGTCTGATGTATATCACTCCAACGACCTGCACTCAGGCAACACACAACACTCAACCATATCCATTATTTTTATAAGTTTTTTGACTAATGCTTCTTACAATAGACTATAAGTTGCATGAATGTCTACAATAGAGTATAAGTTGCATGAATGCAAAGACTGTGTTGTTTTTAGCTCACAGCTGTGTTCCCAATACAGTACAGAGCCTGGCATACAATCTGAGCTCAGTAAATAATTCCTAGGGAATGAGTGAGAGCCTGGCCATTATGGCTAAGTGATCTGGTCTTAAATAGTCAGGTTCCTCTATTACTGGCAATACTATTTAAAGCATCTGCTTGAAATTTTAAGAACCAACTATGTTATCCATGAAAACTTATTCTTTCATAGGCTGTTGAAAACTCTAATGATAGCTTTTTTGAGTCATAACTATGTATCAACTCATTTCTTACCCAAGCAGTCCATCCAGGTGAATTTTGATTTTACACTTTAGCTATGTATTTGATAAATATTAAGCGTAAACTATAATATTAAGCCCTTCAATTTCACAGGGTTTCAGATACTTTCTCTGTAAAACAAACAAGCTAAACAAGTACCCTTGTAGCCTGCAATAAGAAGTCTGGAAGAATTTTCAGGTCGGCAGTGACATAGCACAATACACCCTGTAGAACTGTCCCTGAACCAGCTGTGTCATTTTAGTCACTGCCTGAGTTACTACCTTTTGGGGGGGGACTGTGTTCCCCAGCTCCTTTACACTGATAATTGCAAAGTAGCCTTAGTTTAAAGCCTAGCTGAAGGTTAGTATTTTTGACTTTCAGGTTCTTTCCTGTTGATTATCTTTCTCTTTCCCCAGCTTTGGATCAAATGGAATCAATTACTCTCTCTGTGCCCAAGGGTACTCTGGTCAGACCTTAAAGGGAAGGTATTATATTATATTATAATGACACTTTATTTGCCTGTGCTTGACTCTTGAGAACATAAACCATTAGTATTTATCTTCAAGACCAAGCACATGAGTAACTATATATGAATGGAGAATGAACAAATACATGGAATAACTAAATGAAGTCACTGGAAAAATGGTACCCAAGTTTTCACAGATTTGGAGAATGTCAGGGCCACCCCTCATAACCCCAAACACGGAAAGATATGTTTTAGACTGCAAATCATACTAGTGAGCAACATTTTTCAGGATATAGATCAAGACATAACTTTGACCTTTATCCTCTAAAATGGCAAGCCATTTTAAATTTGTCAGTGACATGAGTAACTTCACCTTGCAGTCTACTAAATTCATGAATGAATGCTATATGACTTGTGACTCGGGTTATGAAGGAGAAAGTTGAAAGGAAAAGGCAGTTTCAAAAAAAAAAAGCACAAAAAAATTTGAAAACATGATTGGTTCATGTAAATTAGTGGTAGCATATAATGTATCATAAACTAAGAAAAACTGGCTTAGCAAAGTTTCAAAACTGACATAAGCATTCACAAAATCTTCATTTTCATTTCCATCAAATGCAGTCAAAGTATGTTATGTTTAGATTTCATCTTACATATAACTCTCCAACTAAATCCCGTTAAGTTTCCCCCAAGTGTTTTTGTGTGAAAAAAGTCTCTAATGAAAATGCATTTTTTGTCCCCAGTTATAGTAAAGTAACTGCCTTTATACAAAGTCCCCATTGTACAATTTCTGGGCATTCCCCCCCTCCATAATATTAGGGTTTACTCAACATGACCACTCCATCTTAATCTCTTGATTTTCTTTTCTATTTTGTTTTCTTATCATTTTAACAACTTTGATTTGCTACAGAAAATATCACAGAGAATGAACCTGCTCACAAAGAGAACAAATTCGTACTTCAAGAATTTTAAATGCTGTACAGAGAAACTCAATCACAGTTTCTACAACATTTAAAAACAAAAATAGAAACAAATTATTAAAAATACTGTAAGTCAATCATGTAGCTCTACAACACAGGCAATGACACATTCTTCATCATCATTGTCAAAATAATATTTACTGTAATTCTACTCACCACAATTCAATTCAAGTTTGGCAAATGCTGCCCTTGCCCTTTTGGGGCTGACAATCTAAGATGAATGGAGTAGAATGTAGAATAAAATATAATAAATATTCTTTGTCCCTGAGACACAAAGGGAGGAAATTCATCTCTCAAAGTCAGTGTTTTGGCTTCATCTCTCCCATAAAAGGACCTCCCAACTCATGAACAGGTTAGGAATCTTCAAGGTCACTTGTAAGCCCTATTTTTTACAACACAGAACACAGTGCTGTTTTTCTCAACTTCTGGGGTTATCCCACAGAATGCTCCTTAATCCAAAACTGAAACAGCTGTTTTTGTAACAAAAATAGGCTATGACTGCACCAGAAATTGAGAAAACATTCCTATGTGAGTAGCCGTAATATCTTCAATGCTGGGGCTTGATGCACAGCAGTGGCTACTAGAAAATAGTGACAATGCAGGTATTGACCTTGTGGACATTCTAAAGGGACTGTTTCTCAGACCACACTTGAAATCCATGCCATCTGCAGCAACATGGATGGAGCTGGAAGAGATTTGCTCAGCAAAATAAGCCAGAAGGAGAAAGATAAATACCGGATGGTTTCACTTATATGCAGAATATAAAGAAACCAAACAAAGGGTCAGACAAGGACAAACTTGAAAACTCACCACAGATCTGAGACATCCAGAAGATGGGAGGGAAAGGGAGAAGAGAAAACTGGGAGTGGAGAGGGCACGTGGACTATGACTAAGGCTATAAGAAGAGGGAGGTGGTGGAATGGGAGCAAAGGGGAGTGGAGGCTAATGAAGGTCTATTGGGGTTTTGGTGGTGGATGTGGCCAAATAATATACATTTGTAGAGGTATAAACCTAAACCCCTAAGACATACACTGTAATGTAAATTAACAATACCTCAACTAAAAAAAGAGAAATGAAAAAAATCAAATGAACATACTATTCCATTTCAAAGAGTAAATAAATAAAAATAAAACTGGTCCTATCCTGTTTCGATGTTCATTTCACATTGCACATTTGGCTCTGACTTAACTAACTGTCTTTAGGTATATCAACTTATGAATATCATGGAGGAGAGGACTAAAATAGAAAAGAGGAGAAAAAGGTAGGTTTACTGAATAAATTCTTGAATAAGAACTTGGGTAAACAGAGAAAAGGAAAAGGTGTGAAGAGAATGCTACACTTTTTAGAGACTTTATTTCATGAAACGATCAGCTGTGGACAAGGGCACAAGGGGTCACCTCCTCTACAGGTATTCAAAATCATCCTGTAGGGAAAGATAAAATGTGGGGAATACCAAGTCAAAAGTATATAATTGGGCCTCCCTGGTGGTGCAGTGGGTTAAGCAATGCGCTATGAAGGAAACCACAGTCACTGCAGCACGAGTTCGATCCCTGCGGCCGGCCAGAGAGCTGATCCACATGGCACAGCAGGCCTCTCCTGCTTCCCCCGCTGTACCCCTCAGCAGTGTGTTTCAGTCAGTCTGCCTATTCTGTTCCCCACGCTGTCTCTGGTGGATCATCTCACTTCCCGTGACTCTGGCCTGTAACCCAGCTCTTGTATGTATAAATAAATAAATCTTTAAAAAAAAGTATATAATCAATACACGTCCTTTATCCTACCTGTCTAAGACAGGACTTGAGGGAGAATAGTGCAGAAGTCACTTAGGGATTTCTATTGGTATTATCACCAGCACAAGATTGTCGTTCTCTTATAAGGGAGAAGTTAAGGGCAAAGTGGTCATTCCTAACTTCAGGGGACTCCCAGATGGCTATCAGTATGACGATGGGACTATAGGAGGGGGTAGGACAGGAAGACTGGAAAAAAAAAAAATAAAAGCTCCTGAATTCATCTTTGATACTAAACACGAGTTCACCAGAAAATTTAAAGAAGGTTGCTACACCTTCTCATCCTCAGACTTGCTATATGTTTAACAATGCCTACATCTCATAATGAACTGTGCCCACGGGCCTCACAACAGGCAGGCAACACCTAAAGATATTCACACTTACTAATAGGATTCCATTAGGATGCCGCTGTTGCTGTTGATGTGACCAGGCTGGGTCACATGGTTCCTGCTGGTCTAAGTGACTTAAAGAATCAAATTTACTGAATGAAATATCTTTTCTGACATGTCACGAGTGTCACCTGAAAATATATTGCTTCCCTTAACTAGTAAGAGGGTAGTTCTCTCAGGGATTACAGAGCTTCATTCTGCTTGAACCACTGCCATTTTGGTAAACAAAGTATGGTGGCAGCTGCTACGATGTCAAGATGCCTCTTCAGAAATGGATATTTTATTTTCCCACCTGCTCATAAAGTTAGGGCAGACAGTCCTTGACCAACAACCCCATTTGGGGGCTCCTTAGTTGAAAAAGCTGTTCTGCCCAAAGTCACACCCTCTACCCAGAGTGACTTACATCCAAGGACTGGGGCAAGGGGCTCATGCTACCCACTTGGTACAATGCTGAGTGGCCCTTTAGCTCACATGGCTAAGACTGTTGCTGGACCTATACCCTGTGACGTAGCTCAGCTGCTCCTTGCCCAGCCCAGCTTCCTTCTCCCCTGCACCGGTATGAAGCCCCAGAGCATTCCCTAATACACATCCTTCAAGCTAGTTTGCATCTCAGAGTCTACTTCTAGAGAGTGCAATGTACTACATACAAGTTTTAAAGCTTACCCATTCCATAATTTACTATGCAATAAAATTTATTTTCAAGGGAAAAGGAAAGTAATATTATTGCATTACTATCTATGTTAAGGGTTTTGCTAAATACTATATAGATTATTTCTAATCTCTATGGTGGAGGTATCTCCATTCCCACTTTAGATACAGAAAATAGGAAGTGGAGACAAGGAAGGACATAAATTAACTATATTAAGAGGGAGTTATTCCACATTAAGATTTATTTGAAGAAATTCTCACTGTGTAGGAAACCAACAGTTTTATCCCCCAGAGTTATGAACAATACAGATCCTTCACCTTGTTTTAACATTACAAAGATAGTCATTTCCCTAAGTGGCCACAAGAAGATGCAAGGTTGAAATAATAAAACTCCTAAATGATTATTGTATCTAACTATTAGGACATTTAAAAACAATGTAATGTGGTAGACAAGGTTATGGTTTGGGCCAACTGCCAACTAATAGAAGTCTCTTGGAAGAGACTGAGTCTAAACAATTATCTCAAAAGCCCCACAGTAGTTAAGGAAGAGCAATAATGTTAAGCAGAGAGATGGAGCACTGTAGTTTAGTCTACCACATAGGTAGCATTTGGTTTCTAGTTCCTCCATTCCCTACCTTGAGATGCCATCACCTGTCTGGCCCAACATAACAGAGATGTCATGAGGATCAAACCAATGAAGGAGAACGGAAACCGTAAGCCTATACCTGTAATTAAATATGGAATACTGTTTTTCATCATGATCGCTAACTAGAAATTAGGAGGTCAGATCTGAATCTATCATGGGCAAAAGTAAGGTTTCCATTTGCAACAGTAAGTCCAAAACTTTGTAATTGCAGCTTCTTGGAAATCACTATTAATAAATTATATTTAGAAAGATTCAAGGTTAGTCACTGAATGGAGCAGGGGGAAGCTGATACACTGTTTTCTCTGATAAAACAGAAAAAAAAAAAAGTGGCAAATGAAAACGATATGGAAAGTAATGAAGGTAAGAGGAATTGTTCCTAAAATGCTAAGGCAGAGATAGGGAGATTCAACTTTTCATTTTATTTTTGACATTCACCTTTTTAATGTTCCCTCTACCTCAACAGTGCATTACCTGTCCAAGGGATAACACACAGCCTGGGGAGGAAGAGATAACAATGCAGCCTTCACGGCAAAAAGTACACTAAGGATTCAAAGCTGGATTCCATATTACATTTAATTATATTTCTTTTGCCTACTCTTGCATAGGAGCGCCTCAGACTTTGTCTCTTATGTCCATGACGCTTTTAAAAATACTGCCTAGATATTTTGCAGAATGTCTAGAAATTTAGGTTTGTCTGACGTTCCCTCCTGATTAAATGTGGTGATGTGCTCCATGCACCTTATCAAGAGGCAAGTGATGGCAAAGTGTCTCATTATTGGTGATGATGCTAACCTTGAGCGTCTGGCTTAGGTGGGTCCTCCACTAGAATTACTATCCTTCCCTTTGCAATTAAATATCTTCTGGGGAAATACTTAGAGACTATGCAAATACAGTTTTTCATCTTACTTTATGGCAGGCATTGCTGATTATTGCCTGCAACCTTGGTTAATTTAACTGTTTTTATACAGGGGGGTTATCCAGACACAGCAGATTAATTTAATTGCTGTTAAAATTGGAATGGATCCCTTTTGAAGTGGGTGTCAACTTTATTCCACAAAGCACAATCTTAATACCACTTGCTGCCATAGGAATTATTGAGATGACCTCATTCTATCAAACAAAATAAAACCTCAACCTTAACATTTCATTTCTTTCAGAAAATGAACAATATCAACATTTTTGTCCAATTTTCAGTGCACTGCATGACCCCTTTAGCTACTAACTCCTGAGGTAGAAAATTCGTATTTGTATATTTTGACCTTTCCACCGGTTTAGGTCAACATTTCCCAGGAAAATTGGATAGGCCCTTCTCATTAACTATAAACATCCTGAGGTTTGATATAACCCCTCTGTATTTACTGTATTTATCAGTGACTGATGAGGAAATCATGGTAAAATTTTATATTTATTTCATGACAAAAACTAGCCTCTTGTGAAGGTTAGTTTTATGTGTCAACATCCTGCCCTGGACTTGACCTCACACAATCAGCTCTCCACCTCTCAGAAACAGATCACTGGCTCCCTGGGTCTCCAAGCTAGCATCGCGGGATTTCTCTGCCTCTAAAATCACAACATATAATGAATAACATATATAATATAAATAATGTATATGTATTACACATACACATCCTAATAATGGCCATATATACATACACCTCCTAATATTGGTCCTACTTTCTCAAGAACCCTAATATACCTCCCTAATAACTCTGTGGAGTAATACATTTTACTGTACAAGTACTGACTGATAACTGCAAAATTACTAAATCTGTTATAAACTCTGTCAAAACTGATTATTAAAATAAGACATTAAAAAACTACAATGAGCCCCTAACAAGTGATTTATGTTTGAGAAATTTTATAAAGTTGGGTATTTATAATCAATGGCTGGATTCTCAAGCTACAACATAACCTAATCAATTAAACAATCAAAATAATAATCTCACATGTAATGAAAATTAGGGGATGGTATGGATAGTGGAGGTACATGCCAATGGGGAGGTGGAAAAGTACTGGCAAATATGGAGTGATATGGACACCAGATCATGCCTCGTTAGGCCCATGTTTTTTGCCCAGGTTGCCCAGAAAATTCCAGTCCCAAAGAGGGTATCGCATCTCAACTTTTCCACCTCCTGTGATCCACATATATTGCTCAGTGCCCCCAAAAGATAAAGTGTATAATTATGAATACAGCTTGCCTCTCTTTCATCACTCCTTTTCTCCCAGGAGAACATGGTTAATAAGAAGACAACTCTTTCAATCCCACTGCCACCCCATCCGCAAGGCAAATGCAGAGAGCTGAGGAAAAAAATATCCATGTCCACTGAGGTCTTGTGGGAGTTCAGACCAGTAGCTTTACACCCACATGATGTCAAGACTGGGTGGGCCTAACAGGAGTAATCACATCATTATCCCTGTGGTATTTGTGAACATGGTCTTCATGTGGCTCATTATCATCCAAGATTTTCATCTAACCCTGTTATCTCCACTTACATCCTCTTTGAAATTTTCCTGCTTCCCTTAAATGACTATTTTAAAATTAAAAGATTTATGAAAAGAAATACTGCTGGTTTATCTTTGTGATTTTAATGACAAGTTAAAGCAAAACTCATAAAACTGTAACAGCCAAATCAGGGAACCAGGATAAAAATGAACATTACCAACTCAGCATTTATCAATTATAAATGAACTTTTAAAACCTTCCTCAGGGTTTTTAGAGGGTACCGAGTTCCCCCTAGGGACCATGCCCTCTGTTCTTTGCCTCTTCTAATTTTATGAACTAATGAAGCAGTTGCTTCCTTTGCCTTTCTTCTCACTGTGAATTTCAGCCATTAATTCCAGATGTTGTTTACAATAATTGAAGTCTGGATGCTTTGTTAGCAAATTGCTGCATTATTTAAAACAAAAGTTTTAAGACTATCCCCCAAACACCCTATTTCTTCCCCATAGAAATTAAAAATCCTGATGCTTGGCTAGGGTTAAAAAATCTCTGGAAATATTTATCCTTTTTCCCTCTACCATGAAACTTGCCAGGCAAATTAGATAAGCTTTCCAAAATATCTTCAAAACAGACAACAGGTCTGGTGTTAGGGCCAAAGCAAGTCATTTATTTCACAATATGTTAATCAGGAACAATCCATCTACTGCAATTATTTGGTTTGAATGATAATTTTGCTTTTTTTTTTTGCCTAAGCATCACTGGAGGTGACTCAGTCTGTTCATGAACTAAATCTGACAATGTGAATGCCCTTGGGGCTTATGTACAAAGTGAGTGACTTTAATATTCTGGCCAAGACAGAAATGAAATAACAAATGGCCAAAGATGATAAGATTAGGAAGAAAAAAAATTTTTCAGACAACACAGAAAGTACCTTATTTTTTGGAAGATAATTTCAAATTTCCAAAAATAGCCTCAACATACAAAATTAACTTGAAGTGGCATGTAGTCTCTTACAGATGCATGGGAACTTAAAGATAATTGCATATAAAAAAAAAAAGGAAATAAGAGCTCAAGTTCCAAATCCTCACTAGAAGAAGCTACACTTACATGAAAGGTAAATATACAAAGATGTGACTATTTCATCTTACATAATGAAAATATTTGATTTTGTAGCCTACAGTAACAGTGATATGTTATTTATGCTTTACAAATTATTGGTAATTTACTCAAAGTTTCAAAATGAGTTAACAATAGTGGCAAATGTAGGAACTTTTAAAGTTTTACAAAGAAATCTAAGTAGGTAAATGTGCTATTTCTAAGTAGAAATGAATAGATCAAAAAACTTACCATAGACTATCAAGATTCCAGCGTAATATGCTTAAAGATTCTGAATATATCAAGACAGAATTATATCTATTTATATAAATAAATAAACACATGCCCTGATCTTCTCTCCTAACTCCAGCATCTATATCCTATGGTTCAGTGAAATATGAGTATAACACTGATACTACAAAGTTTTTCCAATCACTAAGTTTAAAGGTCCTTTTGCATAATAAATATTTGTGCATTGTTCGATCTTTTTAATGAACCCCAAATAGCAGATTTGCCACTAGAGAATATAGTTTTTAAAATTCTGCATTTTATTCTGCCAGGATGGTCTTTTGTTTGTTTGTTTATGTAAGAGTTAAATGTGGAATTAAGTTCTTATATGCCAGGAAATTCCAATTTATAAGTGGAGCTACATAAAAATACTTAACATTAAAGGGAAAAACTTCTCCATATTGTCTTTGAAACTGTGACAGATATGTAAGTTCAAGTATTTCCCTATCATCTTCCTACCTGCCCCACTTCTGACAAACACATTAAGCAAAGACGACATAGGAACCAAGATAGCATCAAAATAAATGAGAATATACACACCCTTCTAGTATTTTTCTTTCTTTCCCATAGATTGAGTCTTTTTAGTTTCATACATATGCAGAAATAATAGATCGTGCTTGTCAGTTTCCCTAAGTCTAGCATGGTCCAGCCAGGAGTAATATATGTCAAGAAAAATAATGTTCACAGATTTTGAACCCCGAAGGTATAAAAGGTGAGACTCATACAATTTTCTAGGGATGACAGATCCTACTGTTTATTTAAAAAAAGAAGGACTATGGTGGTGGACTATGGGTGTCTTCGTGGTGGGGGGAGGGTGATATTTTAACACCTAGGGAGCAGATCCTATACTTCTAGAACATGAACACCAGTGAGAGTTGGTGGTGGGCACACTAGGGTGGTGGTAATACCTGATGGGAGTACCCCAATATTACTTCAGTTAAAAATATATCTAAGAAATAAACAAATAAAACACAAACACCGATGTAAACCAATGTTACGGTGGGGAGGGAACAGAACAGCAATCAAGAACATTTATAGTATTGTAACTAAATAAACATTGTTCAGTGTTAAAAAAAAAGCTTGTTCTTCAATTTGAATCCCCGCTGCCCCTCATTCAGTCTGCAGTCTTCACCCATTGGCCTTGAAAAATAAACTTCTGAATTTACATTTCTTTCTGAAACATGATTAAGTAATTTCTTGAAGACCAATCTTTTGCTTAAATGATCGAACCTTCAGTGTCTCAAACCTTAAATTGATTTTGCTTTCTATGCCAAAGAGCCTACACCCCACCAACTAACATTTTAAATGAAATGTTATAGATGACTAAAAACTGGGCAACAGAATCAGGGACTGAAACATAATGAGAAAATGTAGTAACTACTAAAAACAGTGACTGGCACTAGATGAACATTATTTCTAGATATTAGGGCCTAAAAACTTCAGGGTTTCTAAAATAATGTAGTCTGACAATGTAAGAATTGGCTCATATAATCAAAAAGGACATCTTTCTCTCTGCAGTCCCCCTCCACTCTGCACTCCCTCTACTCAATAGAATATTACCATAGGTAAATTTCACTATCAGGAAATTAAGGTGGGGAGGTGAGGTTGGATTTATGGGTCCACATTTGATTCTATGGCAAGACAGTAGGTTTACAGAGAGTCATTCGTATTTCTCACTCCCAGCAATTTCCAGTGCTCCTTAGCCCTCATCCCACTGAGGCTGCAGTATTGTTTCAGGAAGACTACAACACAAAAGAGACAATGCTCTCTCTTACATTTCCTGAACAGGCCTGTTCATTTCTCAGTCAACAGTTGTGAAAATCACAGTTGCCATTTGCCAAGGATTGCATTAGCAAAAACTTAGCTTTGCTGGGGCAAGCACTTTCTAAAATCCTAAGACTATTCTTTAAATATCATGGTTTACAACCTGGAGGACTCAAGGTTTTGTTAAAAACTGTATTACATGAAAGGTTTCCCACCATGGGAAGGAAGAAAGTAATTCCAGTCTAGAAAAAGAAAAAGGGGAGGGGAGAGGGGAGGGGAGAGAAAAAGAGGGAGGCCAGAGGGTTGCATACACATAGGGCCTGCTTGGTATCCTCCACTAGTCAAGACCAAGGAATGAGGAGAGAGGCTGAGCAGAAATTCCCTGACAGTGCTTGGAAATCTCAAAGCTAAGACGTGTGTGCTTGCTGCTCCATAGACGTCTGGGCAGGACTGCAATAATGGTAGTCAAAGTGGACCAGAGAAGGCAACATGGTGTACGTAAAGCGTTAGGTCTGAGTTCCTCTTAAGTCACTCTCTCCCCCTCAAGAGGGCAGCAGAAAGCACCTGAGTCTGTAGAATCATTTCTGCCAGATGGGCACTGGGCATGGAGTCCACGGCTCAGATCCCCAACTGGAAAGACTGCACCCTGAGTTCTTGAGGATCAACACCACCAGTTTCATGGAAGGCACAGGCCAAGTGAGGATGGGAGAGGGTCCACTGCTATTCTCTTCCCATGCAGGGAGGCAAACAACAGAGGGTAGGCAAGGGCAAAAGTGGGTGCCCAATTAATGTTTCTCGTCTACATTATTCTGGTTCAGAAATCAGCTCTTTAGATTTAGGAATAAAAAAGAACTGTTTTGAAAGAGTAGTATGACATCTCAACAGTGCCTTCAAGGTGGCAGTCCCCAAAGCAATAAAAATGAGAGAGAAGATACATAGGTGGGACTACATCAAGATAAAAAGCTTCTGTACAGCAAAGGAAGCGTTAAACAGAACAAAAAGAAACCCCACTGAATGGGAAAAAATCTTTGCGCTCCACACAACAGACAAGGGTCTGATCACAAAGATATACAAAGAAC
>JAGFMF010012021.1:14032960-14062227 GCA_019455555.1 Galemys pyrenaicus
GGGTGCACAAGGGACTGAGGTGATGGTGCACAGGTGAAATGGTGGTGGGTACTCCCTGGGGACTACAAATGATGTCAAATATAATTAATAAAAAAAAAAGAGTAGTATGAGCTTTAGAGCACAGATTCAAGCAACCTATTGTTTGTTCTGAAAACTGTTAGTTCCTGACCATGTTGTAAATATGTGAGGCGAGTCCTAGAGCTATGGGATGTTACAGAAGACTTGGTGTTCTCCAAGCGCCTATATATAGGTAAAAAATACAAATGAAAAATAAAGTCAGTAACTGTTCATCCTTTGACTAACTTTCAAAAATCCATGGGGACCATAATTGATGTCAAATATATATAAATAAAGAAAAAAATGGGGGGAAAAGTAGTGTTGCATAGACAGTTCTGACACAGAAGTCAAACAAAAACTCTCGAGGCTACTTGTAGTAGAGGACACCTGACATCTCCCCACTGGCAAATCAGTCTAATCTACTCCATCAGTGTCAGCTTACATGCATTATCCATCATTTCCCCAAATTCACCCAAATCTACTCAGTAAGCTAATTTTCTTCCATATTTGAACAGCTTCCTTAAAACATCTTTTAATTTACTTACTGCACAGAGAGCTCTGATCTAATATTTCCTTAGGCAATTCCCAAGCCATTCCTATCTGCCAAACATGGCTAAACACAAAACAGACCAAGGCTCTTTATCACAGGTGTCCCACAAGGCACTTTCTCCCTGCTCCCCCAGTTTAAATTTGACCAGTTGGTTCTCGCCGCCAACAGACTATAGAGCAAGTCTGGGAGAAGCCGCAGAATGCTAAGCATCACATGAAGGACACTCAAAACAGTGTAAATATGCATGAAATTACTCATGCTTCTATGTAATGTCTAAATTGTTATCTGAGAAAGACCACTAGCGATTAGCGAGAACACACAGTACTATTCGATTCTGAGATATCATGATGGTGTGAGAAACACTTAGAACTGAAAGCTTTTCATCATCTTCATCTCTTTACATGTGTCTCTCTGGCCCCAGCTGTGTCTCCTGGTGGGATGTTATGGAAAGTGCTCAGCACATTATAATCACCCACTCAGTAAATATTTATTAAACATCTACTATAGATGGAGCCAAGAGTATCCACAAATGTACAATTATTCCCATCAGCCAGACTCTGTGGTAGATATTAGTATCTGTATTGTATAGAGGAGGAATGTGGAGTAATTTGTAGGCAATTTGCCTAAGGTCACAAAGCTTGCAAGTGGTACCGAGTATGGCTCAACCCCACTTGGTTGACGGGCTGTCCTCCTGTAATTACTGCTCCATTGAGTGGCAACCAGGCACCATAGCACAGCCCCCTGCCTAGCATGAGCATCACTGAGATTTCTATACAGGTGGGTTCAAATCCCACTTCTGCCACACACACACCCAAGCTAGCTATTAACATTGCTGTGCCTCGGTTTACTCAAGCTGTAAAACTGGGTAATAATATCCAAGTTTTGGGTTTTTTTTTTTTTTTGTCTCATAATAACACTATCTGCATTGCAGGGTTACGTGAGGACAAAATGTGTCCGTGAAGAGCAAGGCAAGTGTTCAGCACAGTGACTGGCATATCTATGTTCACTGTCGGAGCTGCTGCCTCTTCTAGCCCTCCACTACCATCCCTTGGCAAGCAGATACCATCAGGTGCTGTTTCCCTGATGAAATGCTTATTTGCTCAATTCCCAACCTCTGTGATTCAGTAGCTGTCATTTCCTACCCAGCACTTGAAGTTAAACATCTGAAAATTGTCCCCCAAGTTCAAGTACAACTTCTATCAAACAGCACAAGCCATTTCTAAGTACCCATCATGAGAGGATTTCCAGGTTGCTCCACAGAGTCAAGGAAACACATGGAAGTAGGCACAGAAACCACAAAACTGTACTTGATGCAAGGTTAATGTGGAGAACTCTGGCAAAGATCTGTTTCCCCCCTTAAAATTCAGCCTTTGCTGCCATTCAGGTTGCACGGAGCATTCAGGTAAACAAGGTGTAGCAACAGGGCAGAACTGCATTCTTGCCCATAAACACATTTCATCTGCTTCTACTGGGGCAAAATCTCAAGGAGAAAATGAGATAATAGATAACATCAAGCCTTCCAAATAAGAGATCCCTGGTTTTAGGGTTATTATGCTTTGTACTATTTCTAGAATCAGTATTTGTGAAGGCTTTTGCCTCACCAAACTTTGTCCTTGAATTCCAACAACGCAAATAGTAGTGAAAAGACACAGGCCTCCTGTGCCCCATCCCAATCGCAGTAAGATGTAATGGGTTGCACCATTATTTCTGCAACCTGAAAATCTGAAAAGAAAATCCTGAAGTTAGCAATCATGTTATGTCTTTGACGAATTAACAAAAATAATTCCCAAAGACAGACTTATTGTTTCTGGATATTTTCACGCCATTAAAAAATAAACTTCAAAAAATACATAAAACTTTGATATTTAATGTTGTTAACTTCTATCCAGGAGACAAATGATGCCAGTACAGAAAAGTATCTCTTCTCTTGATTTGTCAATCATATGCAGGCTAATAGTTTTCCTTCCTAACATGATTTTTAGTGCCTTTCTGAAGCAAGAAAATGTTTATCATGCACGTGGTTCATTTGGACTTGTTTCTCAAGAAAGACAACTTGTGTGTGCACCTTTGAAAAGATATGATCAAGAATACAATGCATTCAATTTTCTACTAAAGTGATTTCACAAAATCAATCATTTGCCTCAAGAACTTAATGAGTATATAATTCAGGTATCACAAGTGATCTTTCTCAGCTTCTTGGCTTAAAATATCTCGACACTGAAGACCCCCAGATTGATATATCTAGTCGAGGTTTCTCCCTTAAACTCCAAATTAGTTCAACTTCTTCTTGGTGCCTCCATTTAAGTGGACTGCTCATCTCCCTCTCCCAACATATGACTCTCCAGTATAAAATGCCTTCCACTTTCAGCCTCCCATCTCAGGAACAGCATTGTATCCTTCCCGCCATTCAAGTCAACAAGCGAGGTGTCGGCTTGCCTCCTTTCTCTTAGGCCATTCAACCAATGCATTAACAAATCCTATCCTCGACTTAGGAATCATGTCCAGAATCTGAACGATTCTCACTTCCTCCATCATCCCAACCAGGTCAACCAGTAACCTGGATCACATGGCCTCCTAAGTTATCTCTACTTCCAAAATTTTGGCCTTTGAACAGCTAATTCTCCACATGGAACAGTATTGCGATCAACATCGTTCTTAGTCAGGTGTAATGTAAAATTAGCGAAGTGATATAAAGCCTTTTCTAAATCTAGCAAAGGGATACTCCTTCTTCATTACTTTATGCTACTAAATACATTTACAAAATGTCCAAATCCCCAAGTTTAGACTTGGTGTGTATAATGCAGCTGGTCCTCGAGAAAGCACTAATCAACAGAAATGCTGCAGACCAACCTAAAGCGTGCAGTGGCACTAATGATACTACAGATGTCTTCCGAATGCTGACAGAAGCCAAATCCTCAACCTTCAACAGGATCGGCATGGAGCCGGTGCTAAGGATCCAGAGATGGATGAATATAACTAAATAAGCGGCCATTTGTAATTCTCCTCACTGAGCTTCCAGTTAGGTTGTGTCCTATGTTTATGAAACCATCACCAGTTCAGAGACACCCTGCATGAGGACAAGGGAAAAAAAAAAAATAGACCCAGCTTCTGATGGTAGCAACATTCTTCATTTGAGATATTTAGGGTATTTCTTGACCTCTTCATCTCAGTTCAAAGTACTGAGCTATCAGACTGGTCAAGGAGAGGAAGATAACTCCCTTCCAGCAGTGTGACCAACTTCTTTTTCTCCCACCCTCAATGCTGCCTCCTGCCCAGCCCCTCTGAATCTCCCTCCATTCTGGTGCCAGCATGATCTACCCAGAACTGAAGCGACAGCTTGCCTCCCACAGAAAGCCTTCCATCAATCCCCTGTTAGTGCTAAGACAAAGGTGTTTTCCACTGTGGCCTGAGCTGCTGTCTACCTTACTTCCAGGCTTCCTCTCTTACCATCCTCTATCTGGCATTAGCAATGCCAGAGCTTGTAGTTCCTCTCACACTGTTCCTTAACTGCTAGAGGCACACATGGTACTTCTGCTAAGAATAGCCTTCAGGTCCACTCAATGTCTGGCGAGTGTACTCCAAGTCATTTTTTTTTAAGATTTATTTATTTATGCATACAAGAGCTGGGGTGTAGGCCAGAGGAGCTGGGGAGAGGAGCAGTGAGAGGCTTCACCAGAGACAGAGTGGGGAACAGAACAGGCAGATCTACTGAAATACACTGCTGAGGGGAGCAGCAGGTGAGACAGGAGAGGTCTGCTGGGCCATGTGGGTCAGCTCCCTGCCAGGGATCAAACTCACGCTGCAGGGCCTCCCTGGTGGCGCAGTGGGTTAAGCAACGCACTATGAAGCAAACCGCAGTCACTGCAGCATGAGTTCGATCCCTGCTGCCGGCCAGGGACCCACGTGGCGCAGCAGACCTCTCCTGCTGTGCCCGCTGCTCCCCTCAGCAGTGTACTTCCGTTGATCTGCCTGTTCTGCTCTCCGCTCTCTGTGGTGAATCCTCTCACCCCGCCCCACACCTCTGGCCTGTACCCCAGTGCTTGTATGCATAAATAAATAAATCCTTAAAAAAAAAAAAAAACAAACTCACGCTGCAGTGGCTGCCTATAGCTTCACAGTGCTGAGATTTAACCCCTTGCACCACCAGGAAGGTCCCGCTAAGACATTTTAGATTCAATAAAGAGGGTGTCACCTCCATCAGGCAGCCTTCCCTGCCTACAGAGTGCTAACTTTCCATTCCCAAAACTCAGTTAAAGTGTCTGTTCTTGGTACTCCATGATAACTAATGCAAACCCTTCAAGCTTCACTTACCTGTGTATTAAACACCATCTCTCCCACTAAATCTCAAGTTTCCAGTACTGAACACAAATTATCCTACACATTGATATGTTTAACAAGACTGCCATTACCACCTTGACTCAGGCACCTGAGAACAGGCATCAGCAAATGATGGGCCATCGGCCACATTCAGACTGCCACTTGTTTTTGTAAGGTCTGTGAGATAAGAATGATTATTACATTTGTAAATGCCCAGACAAAAACTGAATGAAAAGTAATGATTTGAAACATGAAGCTATATGAAGCTCAAATTTCAGTGCCTATAAAATTTAATTAGGACAAAAGCAAGTTGTTCATGCTAGTACTGTCCATGGCTGCTTTTGCACTACATGCAACGGCAGAGTTGAGTGGGTGCAGCAGAGATTAGAGAGTCCCCAGAGTCTAAAATATTTACTATCTCACCATTTACCAAAAAGTTCCCCACCTCTGCTTCAGAACCCCAATTCCTTTGCTTACAGTTATCCTTCCTCATCATCTCAATTCAAGAACACTTTGAACTTAAGTGAGAAATGCAACAGAAGTTGAAATTAAAGAGAATGAAAATAACCAAATGACTTAGATGGGAGATCAGTCTCCAGCTGGAAACAAAATGCTGCTCAGATGAAGTTTTAGCCCATAAACTGCTCAGCTGCACAAGCAGAGGGCATAATGAATTTGGATGAACTCATTTGCTACTTACCGGCAATTTATAATTTGGGGCCAACTACTGAAAACGGTAAGAAAATTCAGCCTCACAAATAAATTGGAAAAATATAATGTTCTCATAGAATTCTAAGGTTTCAGACCCTTGAGTAAAGAAAAAGGAACTTCACCTGGCAGTCATTCTCTTTACTCCCTATCTACAAAGATCCAAATTTAACCAAATAAAAAGTAACTTGCACCAAGTTGATAGGAAAATGATAAAAAATGAGTTAGCTCTTTTGGTTTTTGATCAAGGTAGAAGATCAAATGTACTTCAAAGAAGTCCAGCACACATGTGCTAAGTACCTCTGCTGTACCACAGAGAGTTTGAGTGTAGGAATTCGGAAACGCACATGCCTCAAGGAGAGAGAGAAAAAGAAAGGACCCTGTGCATTTTTCAAATGTGAATTTGCCACCCTTCAAACCAAATTCTCTTCAGCAATCATTTCTGAAGCACCTACCGAGGCAGCAGACAGAAATGCTGTGACACAAGGTGAGTAAATCATGGACCTTTCTCCAGACTCACAATCTAGTGAAGGAGAAACACGAAGCCCGGTGAAGAAAGAGTTAAAGGAGCACATAGAGCAGTACACAGAAGAGGGATTACTGAGGTTGATGAGAATGCCTCCATAATGGCTTGAGTTTTAAATGATGAAAATTTGCAAACTGAGGAGAAAATCTGCAAAGTACTGCAAAAGAGAAAAGGAAGCAGCAAGGCCATTGGGCAGCTACAGCTAGTCAACTGTCACTAGAGTGAAGTACAGATCTCAAAGGCATGAGAAGGCAAGGGAAGTGGTGAACCAACATTTTTAAAGAATAACTTGAAAAAGGTCCCAACACAGGAATATGCTCAAAGTCCAAGACCTCTGAGGTCTGAGACTCCTAGGCTGAGAATCCAACAGGTGACAGCAAAGGTTAGGAAACGGGTTCCAATATCTTCTTAGATGAAACTACAGTACTTTTCCAATAGCACAAGCATTTGATTGGCAGACTGAAGGCCAAAATGTACTACCAGAAGCGATCAGTATCTGTTTGACCAATCCCAACACAGAACTACATCATCTCACTAGTTTGAGCTCAGCATAAGTAAGTGACTAATTTGTAAGTGCCTAGCAGTTCCTCAAAGAATCTAGTTAAGCTTTTCACTTCAGAATCGCATGGTTGAAATCAAATGGGAGAAATTTCAACCCAGGAGCAAAGTGTTCTGGAAGAACCTGGATCAAGTGAAACAGAAACACAAAGAATGAACATCTCCGATCATCCTTTATACTAGTCATAGCAGGCTCCAGTCTCCAGCACAGAAACTCTGTCTAAACTGGGTTCCTACTGCCTATTTTTCTCTCAGAGTGGATGACACACATTTCACACTGAATCATACTACAAGTCTGCTGTCCAGCTCATGTGTGTGTGTGGTTGTTTGTTGTTGTTGTTTCTCCCAGATTCATTCTGTTTAAACACAGTAACATGAGCTAGAATCTTCTGCCTACCTAAAATGTCAAGTGGATGGCCAGCAGGGTTGGTCCTGTAGTATGATGATGCATGCAAGGTACATCCTGCGTTTTCTGTGCTTTGTCTCTAAGCTTCATCCAGCTGCCCTGAAGAATCTGTCACTGAGCTGGTGGCACCCTGTGGTGATATATGCCTGCCTCTTCTTGGTTTGGTGTCCTGTCACTGGGGCCCACAGAATACAAAGCAAATCTGATAAGTTAATCACAGTGAATATGCCAGTGCAGAAAGGCTAAATGGTCATTCCCAAGAAGCATAAACATTTCAACTACAGCCTTCTGGATAAAGAACACACACCCACTCTCCCACTGCAGTACATCTGATTCACTAGGTGCCTGCAGGAAAAAGAAGAGCCTTTTGGACCTCTCCAATTATGCAGCATAAAATCATTTCTTTCACAGGTAGATCCTGAATATGATTGTGTTTTGTAAAATAAAAATTTTAAGCAGGCTGACTCAAGGGATGAAAATAAATGGGGAAAATAATTCATAAAATGTCAACATGTGTTTTTCAGCATAGGACCAGTACTTAGTGTTTGCAACGTCTTTAGCAAAGTCAAATTGACATTGGATGAGAATTGCTATTAACCCTTGAACTTCCATGCTAATATGAAGGACAGAACTTATCACTTTATTTTGGATAATCTAAAGTGTCGGCCAGCAGTCACTCTCGAAACTACATGGAAATTCATTAGTTCCAACAGACAGCAGTGTTAATGAAGACAGTAATTGCACTCACTGGGTGGCTTCTATGCTGTATGGCAAGGAGGAGGTACTACTATGAAGCAATCTGATTCCATTTAATCCTTAGAAGAACAAGGGTAAACTGATGCATTACAGAAAAAAATTATTTGTAAGAAATATGGTTGAAACTAAACTGTATCATGATTCATTGCTTTTCTAAACATTCATGACAATTACATAGCTATAATATCTCAAAAACTATCTGAATGTCTAAACCATGCAAATATTACTTTCTGGTTCAAAATGAGTCCAAGGATTTTCTTTCTTTAAAAAAAAGTTAAGTGGAAAACCACTATATCCACAGCAAAATGTTAGAGGTTTCAAGAACCTTGCTATTAGCCAGCGCCAGCTTCAGATTCATAGAGACCAACACAGAGCACAGAAAAAGATGTCCCGTGAAGTCTAAACTAAACCAGCATTTAGTGTGTAACAGTAAATTGCATGAGTATCCATATCCCCACAAGAAAACTCATCCGGCCTGGGAAGAGGTAGATGGAACTGAGGTTGGATTTGGGCAGTGCAAGTTCAACTCTGAGACACACACAACCAACTACACAACTGAAACCCTGTCCAAAGCCAGCCACAGAGAGCCCACCTCAATGTATTGTTGCAGCCTCAATTAATGCAGTTAAATAACAGATTCATATTTTCTGAGTGTTTCTGAATCACAACAGAACTACTACAAAAATCATGAAGCACTAACAAGGTGGCTGGAGAGAACAAACATTGCCTATTAGTTTTCCCTCACCATTCTAGGCAGTCCCTAATGGCTTGGACAGGAAAGGCCTCACACGCTCACACCTCCTCTGCTGGGCAATGAGCAAGTACAACAGCTTCTCTCTTCCAACTCTAGCCATAACTGATGAGAAAGAAGATCTTTCATTCTTTTAGGTGTCTGAACCCTAAGAGATGGGAAAGACTAGAGTCACATAAACAGAGTTTGCCAGAAAAAGAAGCTTCAAAGAAAAGCTTTCAAAGGGGTGAAAAGAGTTCTGATGGTATAGTGAACTTTGGATCTGCAAATGATGCAGTCAGAGTCAGCACCTCAGATTTTTTTTTTTAAAGATTTACTTATGAATACAAGAGCTGGGGTGTAGGTCAGAGGTGTGGAGGGTGAGAGGGTTCACCAGAGACAGTGAGGGAAGCAGAAAAGTTGGATTGACTGAAATACACTGCTGAGGGGCGCAGCGAGCAGGACAGGAGAGGTCTGCTGTGCCATGTGGGTCCCCTCCTGGCCTGGGATTGAACTTGTGCTGCAGTGGCTGCTGACAGCTCTGTAGCGCTTGCTACTCAACCCCTTGTGCTACCAGGGAGACCCAGCACTTCATATTTCTTAATTTTTTAAAAAAATTTAATCTTTTTAAAGCTAGCTGAATTTTAAAGGATTGCCACTTGTAGCTAAGAGTAATGACTACATTCAATGGCAAATTCTTAGAAAATATGTAAAGTAGGACACAGGATAGAGCATTTTAAAGCAGAAGTCACTGGCATGTACACTCCCAACTTCATCGTGGTGAACCCGTGCCTAGTCGGGCCCTTCATTTAGTGTCACCAAATAGAGAACAGAGGTGAGAAGGGCAGACACATACAAATAGATGCTGTGCAAACATAGCTATTAACTACCCACAACTAGGCCATGGAACCAGGGCCTCCAGCAACTATGAAAAACAAGTGAGGAAACACTGCATCCAAGAACGCGTCAAGAGTAACTGGCTTAGGTGGTGCCACAGTGTATTTGGGTTGCTATTCCAAAGTACCATAGCATGAGTGGCTTATAAACAACACAAATTTACATCTTACAGTTCTGGAGGTTAGAAGTCCGAGAGCAGTGTGCCAGGGTGCCAGCAGCCCACTTCTCATTGTAGCCTCACATCGAAGACTGAACTAGTTGACTGTTCTGTTCATTTCAGTTTATGAGGGCTCTATCCTCATGAACTAACTACCTACCCCAATCTCTGCCTCCTGACCCATAACACTGGTGTTAAATTTCATTAAATGAATTTTGGGATGAACACAAACATCCAATTCATAACATGGCCCAGCAAATAAGGGTGGTCTTCACCCAAATTCACTGTTAACTCAACTCTCTTTCTTGCCTGCTGGACTTCATTGGAGCTAGAACATCATTCACATACTTAAGGAAAAATGCCAAAGGGGTTTTTGGTTTTTGGTTTTTTTAAGGAAAAGTTAATTCCATTCGCTTGCTGTTCAGATCTCCTTCCTTCCCCTTCCTCCCCCGTTTTATTTTTTTAAAATAGGTTTTAAAGATTTATTTATTTATGCATACAAGCACTGGGGTACAGGCCAGAGGTGGGGGAGGGGGTGAGAGGATTCACCACAGAGCAGGGAGCAGAACAGGCAGATCAACTGAAGTACACTGCTGAGGGGAGCAGCAGGCACAGCAGGAGAGGTCTGCTGCACCATATGGGTCCCCTCCCTGGCCGGCAGCAGGGATCGAACTCGTGCTGCAGTGGCTGCGATTTGCTTCATAGTGTGTTGCTCAACCCACTGCGCCACCAGGGAGGCCCCCTCCCCGTTTCTTTTTCAGGGAACCTGTACCCAATTCCGAAGTGAGCATGTGTGAAGGCTTCCCTACACCAATACACAACTCCCTGACACCAATGTCTGAAAATTCAACTCAATTCTCATACCATCTACTTGGAGGTAGGGTCAGTTCCCACAAGTCAAGGGCTCAGTCTCCCAAAAGTGCCCTCCATTTGCCTAGCCACAGCCCCAAGCAAACCATGCTTCTTAACAACCAGCCATAGGTCAGAGGTCCCATCATCCCCTCCTAAGACCATGTGTCATTGACAGCCAGATTAGAGTCACTAACAGAACTCAAGAAACCTGTTTTTGCACTAAATTGCCGATTTACTACAAAGGAATAGCCATTTGGGAAAGCTACAGAAGCTAGGGGAAAGGGACATGGGGCTTCCATGTCCCTCCAGGTACACCATTCTCCCCAAATCGCCATGTATTCACCAAAGGTAAGCTGTCCAAAGCCCTTCCTTTGGGGATTTTATAGCGGTTTCCTTACACAGACAAACTTAAGTCATTGGTCACTGGCAATTGACCAACATCCAATCCCACTCTTCTCAGACATCTGCCATAGGACTGAAAGTTCCAGCTCTTTCATCACAAGGTTGGTTCACCAGACAACCAATCCCCACCCTTTGGTTCCTCCCACCAAAGCAACCTTATTAACATAATAAAAGACACCATTCTCAACACTGACAGAAAATTCCAAGGACTTCGAAAGCTGTAAATCAGGAACTGTGGATAAAAACAAAACAAAGGACAAACACTCCAGTCAACTGAAAAACCAAGTGTGTATTTATCAATCACAGGATCTTCCTTTCTTCTTTCCCTGCCTTTCTCCCTCTCACCTGTCCTTCCTCATAGAAGATGCATATTGTTAAAAATTAATTACATTTTCTATAAACTTTTCAAAAAGAAACCTGCCCAGTTTTTAGAACCTTTCATTGTGTCCATTGCTTTCTAACCTTTAATCAAGTTAGAACTTCTTCTCTCACTACCCACACTCAGCCTTTTCCTCTTTTGAGTTGTAACTCCTGGGCTGACTTCCTTTCAAAGAGAATTTGCTATGTATAGTTCATCATTTCAAGCTTTCTTCAAATTAATTTCATTGCTACAGGGTGATTTCTTCCTTTGCTGCAGAACATTTTTGAAACTACTAGATTAACCCTTGAAAAATATAGACTGTAAGGGAAATAAATGCTAAAAAAAAAAACAGAATTAAAGTGAGATGAACATATCCTTAAAATGTGCCTTGCGAAAATACCAGAAGATACATGTCATGAACATCAGGAGCTCGTATAACCAAATCAAATGGTTTTGCTTCCTGCGACTCAAAACAAAAAGCATGTCTACCAAAAAAGAAGGCAGTGGGTTTGCTTGACAAGGCTGGCCATTATCTCCATAGGAACAGGACTGGAAAACACAAGAACAAATGCTGAAGCCACTGCAGACTGCGGCACAAAATTCACCAGAATTTTTAATCTTGTCATAAGACCCTTAAGTAGGTCATAGCAAGCTTAAAATTTTTTGACAGCAAGAAAAGTATAAGAGGTGACAATCTGTGCATCATCTTGGGGGGAAACGTCAGTATTTTCTTATTCTGACCAAACCTCACTGCATTAAAATTATTAAATATTTAGGAAGAGAGTGTATAAAAATATCTCTTCAAACAAAGAAGCTAGAAGTACAATACCATCTTCAACTAACTTATTTAGTAACTAAATAGGCTTATGGTACTGCTTACCTCAAACTGGAAATCCTAAATGAATGACTATTAACACCAAATAAAATGAAGAATTTACTTATACAAGCAAGCTGATTAAATGTTAAAAAGCAAATCTTTCACATATTGCTACAGTGATGTCGCACATGAATGCTGTCCTTGTCTTCCATTTCTGGGGCTGCTTGCTTAATTTTTCAAAAGGGACTTTTGGTTGTTGGTATTCATTGCAAGCCACCAAATCATTCCAGAAGAATCTGTCTTATTCTGAATTCCTCCCTATACGACATTATGTTGCAGTCAGATTCCTGTGTATTATGTGAACACCATATAAAATAGCTAGTAAGGAAGTGGCTGAATGGTGGACTGGATTTTATTTGCAGCCATACCACTGTAACACTTCATTAATACTTTTATTGTTTCAGTCTCCCTAATCCACCACACTTACCAAGTAAAAGGGGATGGTAAGGGAGGGAGTGAAAATAAACGTATTATCACATTCATATTTTCAAATAACATTGAAGCATCAATTGTAGATTGAAGCATCAATTGTAGAATTTTCTTTAATATATTTTATTTTTATGAGGAGAAACCATTCTAATCTCCTAGGAAAAGAATCTTTCATAACAACATTTCCAAAGGTAAGGGGAAGGGAGATGTTACAACTCTTATTATTTTGCTAACAAATGTAAATAAAACTCACTGAAATCACTTCTAACTAAAATTCCTATTTGAGCTGTAATAAGTTAGACCAAGCAAATAACCCAATATAAAGGTATCTTTTTAATTTTTTCCCAATTTTGATACTACAAGGATTTCTGGAAAGCTCAATATAAATCAAATGATTCCAAAAGAAATACAATATACAGACAGTGAAACATAATTCGAAAATAGGTCAAACTTTTCCCTTCTAGACTAGGAAAAACAGGCTAACAAAAGAAATATAAAAATGATCAGTTCTCTTATCTACTGTTTGAGGGTTGGAGAAGAGAAAGCTGAAAAAAAAAAAAACATAAAACTGAAAATTTTTAAATGAATATTTGACTATTCCTAACATGATATCCCAAAAAAGAAAACCAATACAAAATCCTCTTATGGAAGGGAGAGAGGTAACTGCATTTTATTCTGACAGCACATGTTCCAGGCTACTAATAAACTCAGCAATACTTTGAAGTATGTCTTATATTTCTTTTGAAAATCATCGCAATGCTTTCTCACCTTCATTCACAACACTGTAGTAATGTTTTCCTGACCCTATCAGTTAAAACCGGGCTTCTTTCTGGACTGTCTGGGTTATGATTGCTTGATGAGCTTATATGGACACAAATTATTAAAGCAGTTCTGCGAAGGACATGGGCATATAACAAGTACTAACTTCAATGTTCAATCTCATTAATGACCCCAAGTAACACAGTCCTTGGAAATCAGACCCACTACTTCATTCTCGGGGGGCCATAGTCTTTATACTAAGTGAAAAAAAAATAATTGTAAGAGAATGAGCATGCTCCACATAAAATCCACATCAGCATTAATGCTCTAGTGTTAAATATAGAGCTTGAAGCAATCCCTAGAAATAGAAATCTCAAATGATAGCATCTAAACTTACAAATGCTGCAATAAAAGAGCACATTTTTCAATTTGTGTGCTTTAGACAGGGTTATGGCCCTAAATTTTCTCTCAGATCTTTACTTTTATTTAAAGTAATTAATATTTTTACTTGCATCCATATATGGGAGCAAAAGGGAGAGGGACCGGAAGCATCCGAGGAAGAATCACTGGACCAACTGATATAACCAGTGTTTTCTAAGTGGAATGGGTGAGCATGGTAGAATCAAAGACTACTGAGTCTGCTTCCTCAAATGGCTAATAGAAACTTTTAACATGTTTTGAAAATAATGCAACAAGAAAAGGAAACTAAGTGCCATCTTTTGAAAAGTGCTAGCTAGAGGAAATGAGTAAGACTGCAGCATAGTAAGTCCTGTTCACATACTCCACCAGAGAAGTAGTAATGAGGAAAAGAATGAGCTGACTAAAATGACCTACTCACTTATTGGAAAGAAACTGAATTGGAATTGGAAAACCTAGAGAAAAATAAAAACAAAACCTTGAGATGAGAAACCTGTACTGACCCAGCTGCTCCGGGCTTAGCCAAATTCCAGGATACTAAGTAGCATCGGGCAGAGCTGAACCAGTTGTGGCCACACTGAGTGGGCACAAACTGAGGGAGTTTTAAACATTGAAGGAAAGAATGCAGATCCAGATAGGGTGACCAACCACCCCACTATGCCTGGGAATGAGAGGGTTTCCCAGGATGGAGAACATCAATGTTAAGTCTGGGAAAGTCCTAGATACAGAAGGATGGTTGTTATTCAAACTAGATCCAGATCCATGAGCAAGAGCTGCTCTAAGCTCCACTTCACACTCATGCCCTTGGATTGAGAGTAAGCGCCACACTGAGGCTGACAGCCAGGTGCAAACCTTCAGGTAGGAAGTTGGAAGACAAATTAGTCCCAGATAAAACAGAAACAGGATCAATGGAATTCACTTGTACTTAACTAGAAAAAGAAGATGATATGCAGACTGGCCTCCTTATGAATGAGATGAGAACAAGTGTAAAACTACACTAAAAAGAAAGGGTCTAGCACAAGAACAGCAGATACAGAGCTAAGACTGAAAGGAGTATAACCTCAGAAACAGAAGACTTCAGTGTTTCACAGCCTTTTAAAAATTTCATAAAACTATCAACCCTATAAAAAAAAGAACATAGGGGTTTCCCTGGTGGTACAAGGAGTTGTTGCAGCACTATGAAGCTATTCACAGCCACTGCAGCACAAGTTCGATCCCTGGCCAGGGAGCTGACCCACATGGCGCACCAGACCACACGTCTTGCCCGCTGCTCCCCTCAGCAGTGTATTTCACTCAGTCCACCTCTTCTGTTGCCCACTCTGCCTCTGGTGAGTCCTCTCACCCCCTGAACTTCTGGTCTATATCCCAGTTCTTGTATGCATAAAAAAAATCTTAAAAGCAACAACATAAAGGCTAGATGATTAAAGAAAAGGCCAAAACAATAGGACTAAAGAAATGAAGAAATGCATAGAAAACAAAACAGTAGTATGTAGTTAATAAATTAGAAGTGGCAAGAGACAGAAAGGATGAAAATCTAATTAATAACATAGAGAAAAGGCTAGATAATTAGTGATTCCCAAAGAGCTGAAGATATTGCCACCTCCCAGTCCCCCAGGCCAAAGATACCTCTATAAAGACCTGTGGTCCAGATGAGATCCACAGCTATCTCCTTTATCACCTGTCTGGTATTTTAAAACAATTATAATTGCTGACAACATTTAAGAATTAGGAGTTTTTAATAAATTTAATGTCTAGTTTCTTTTAACAGAAAATCCAGTTACGCTGTATCTTTATTTCCCATATAAACAGCTTACTTTGAATTAAATAATGGCTGACCCCTTTAATTAAAGAAGACAACCTCCAATTACCCGAATCACTTGCAGCAGTCCTTTCTGCTAATGCCTGGTGCTAAATAGTATCTGAATTTTCAGCCCCCACTATATATCAGGTGTATTCTCCAGTAATTACCTGATTTATACTGCTGTTTTCACTAGTAAAATATAAGTGACTTAGGTACAGTCTTAAGTAACCATGTGTAGAGCCCACTTCCAGGGTAAAAAAGACTCTAGATATACATGTTGACTCAATTTAAACTGAGGTCAAAATGTTTTACAGAGAAAATTTAGCAAAATCAATATGAAATAACAACAAGTGATTAAACAGAAATCCTCAACATGATTCTCAAGCAATAGAGAATTTCCAGCTTCTGTACTATCAAATCTCACTATCTAGCTGATTAGAATTCCAAATAGGAAGAGCTTTATATATAAGTGACAGATAGGAAATTGCCATATGGAGATTCTACTTTATTATTTAAAAGGTCCAGTTAGCAGGGGTGGGGGATTAATTAAATAAATCATGTTGCTTCACACTGAGGGATACTAGCATTAAGAATCATGTAGAAGAAAATGTAACCACATGAAAAATTGATCAAAAGTTTTATTCATTAAAAGGAGCACCTTTTACTGCACTTCACCTTATATGAACTACTCCTTTAAAAAATGTTTATAATTATACATACATATATTAAGTATGTATTTTTGTACATATTAGATTCTATAAAAAATTTTTAAAAGAGCATATACCATGTCTAAAGTAACTATAAGTGGTGGGTGAAAACAGTATTTTTCTCTCATTCTTAAAACATGATTAACAATAAGTGTTATTGTTAAATAATACTTACTGAAAAAGACAATGATCAGGCTGGGATAGAGTCCCAAGTTGAAACCATAGTTGAGACCAATTATGAACTAATTTCCTTGGCTTTAACAGAAAAGCACTGATGAACACTGCTGATAAAAATCTTTCCGGAGTCTCAAGTACCCATCTATTGTGACAGGAAGGTCATAAACTGCCCAATTATTTTAATTCTTTTCAGGAGAGGTGAGACCCTGAGGTGTAGCTGTCAGAGTAGATAAGAACATATAATCAGAGGACTTAAAAAATGTATTTCTTCTGACCTCAAGGAAATGGGAAAGAAAAGAAATGGGGTCATAGTATATTTCCATACTAGTCAATATTTCTCATCAAATCACAACTTTGAGTGAATTTAAAGTATCGATAAATGGCATAACTCAATACATATACACAGACAGACAAATTTTACATGACAGCAGGGTCAAACCCACCACTCTCTATATAAGGGACCATTTCAGAGTTATCAAAATTAATCATTCCAAATCATACAACTATTACATAGCAATAGACTTAGGCATAAAACCCACATCTTCAAATTGCCAACTCGATTCTTTTTCTGCTCTATCATTATGTTTCTTGTTTCATTTCCTCATAAGGGTGACATAGGTCTGAAAGGACTTTTTAACTCTCAATTTGATATTTCCCATTTTATGAATTTTGTTTCCTCGTTAGTAAAACAAAGGCCCTGACTGTAGTGGCAGGAAGGGAGCACAGGGCAAGGTTCGGGATGGTTCTGAGCAGACGGGGGTACAGGAAGGGGAGTCTTGGAGCCCTTGGTGGCTTTTATTAGTAGAGGCGGCCAGGTACATGGCAGGCAGGAGGGCCGGGGGCCTGGGGGTCTGGCAGGTCTCCCAGCCCTGGCGCATCTCACCCTCTCAGCTGCAGTACTGCTGCTGCTCGGTTGGGCAGCAGTACAGCCAGTCCTGTTGGTTCTGGAGTCCTCAGGACGCCACCCATTTAAGCCCCACCTCACTTGCGCATGCCCACCCTGGAATGCTCGCAGCACCACAAGTGTCTATCATCACAGTGGTGAGAGGGTGGAAAGACCTGATTGTTCTCTGACCCTACACTGACCAACATGACTTCCATGATTTAGCTCAGACCTAAAACTTTACGTTTCAATAGCAAAGAGGAGAAATTGGCTTAGGCCCTAGGCTGCCCCTTTTCTTGCATGTCATAGTTTAATTCTAGAAAGCCCAGTTGTACCCTACTGGGTTAAGAGTGAATAAATGTGGACTCATAGGTGAAACACTCCTATCCCTAAAGTATCATAGTCAGCCACAAAGTGATAAAGGGTAATAATTTCACAGGCATGTTTCCTGTATCTTTTTAGTGACTGGGACTAGTGGGAAACTGCACTGCCTGGAACAGACATGACTATAGCTCAGAGGAATCAACCACCAGATGAAGGCACTGTGCTGTAATTTCAAGGCTTATTTGCCTTAGGACAGAAAAATCATGTCAAAACAAAAAATGTGAAAGAGCTTATACTGAATCACAGACAATGAGAAAGGAACAAGAATTTACCAAACACTACTGGACAAGATTGACATCCATGATGACAAAGGTGATAAAACACATAGCTGTAAAGTTACCAATATGTACAGAGTAAAAGTCCCATAAAGGTCACATGACTAAAATTAGAACAAGTACATCAAGAAAAAGGATATTTAGTTGATGATATACAATCTGTACAAAATTATATTTTTGCTGTTCAGTTGCTTGCTATATGCATGATTAACCATCTCTGGACAATAATGACTCTATAAGCTCACCTTATTTGACACTCAGCATGTGTGACAAAAGAAAGGAATAAGCAGATATTATCACCTACCTAATTAAAGAGATTTTTTACATGTCTTGACCAACACTGTCAATAAATCTCCTTTAGAATCATAAAGGACCTAATCAATAATTTCACTGTCCTTCTAAAAAACTTTTTACCAATTTATTATTTTACTAATAAATCATACTGAATTCTTCCACCTTAAAGAAACCCACAGATCAACTGTTACCAATGAGTGGAAAGGGTCTGAAAAACAGGAACCAACTTGCTTTGACCTGTACCTATGATGCATTGATAACATAAAATGAAACACTGTGGGTAATCAATATGTTAACTAAAATGTTAAAGACTGAGATCTCTATTAAGAAATCATCCAGAAAAGCCATCAATGAAGAAAATGAGGTATCAGAGAATCCTCAATGTTTGATGAAAACACAGATACGCTATTCACACAGAATGCAGTAAATCACAAGTGACTGTTCACTTGTCAATTTAAAGAACAAAATAAGGCAAAAGAGCAGAGTTTGTTACCAATCAATTATACCGTCTGATAGAGAACAGGAAATCCTAGGTAGGAAAGATATAAGAATATTTAACTTCAATATGACTTATCCATTGTATCTTATTATACCCAGATAGCAAACTAAACCCAGGCCTCCTGCCATAGGTTGTAATAAAAGTTCCCAGCTTCCATTCTGGAGTAAGCATCTCAGATAACATTTAGCAGGTTGCATTATTTTGTACTTGAGCAATCAGCTTTAAAAATAAAAAAACTGAAGATCCTCCAGTTAACAAAACTTATTAATCATTATTGCATGCTATTGTTACTACATTATTATATAATCGCTATTACAGCTGCAGCTTCACTTGTATAGCATTAGTTATCTAACAGATATTGTTTGAAGTGCTTTAAATATTTCCTGTCAATCTTCCCAATTACTTTATGAAGTAAGTACTATCATCAGCTCCATTTACAGATAAGAAAACTGAAGCAAAGAGAAGTTAGGTTATTTATCCAAGGTCACACTACAGTGAGTGGGAGAACCAAGATTAGAATCTAGGAAGTTTGCACCAGAGTTTGTCCTCTTAAAAATTGCCCAACATATATCACTGCTTACCATCTTAACTTTGAAGTTACAAGGGCTCTCCCCCTATTTTATTACTATAGCAATATGGTTAGATGACTATGTGCTGGGATGAATATAATATTTGATGATGATTCAAGAGCCATCTATGTCCTTGGACATCTTATCCTTTTTTCTCACTTGTCAGATTTTTCATTTGCATAAATTTGGTCTGTATTAGATAACCTTAAATAATATTTTTTTCTCATGCTTACTGAAGCACATGAATTTACTTCTTACATTTTCATTACAATATACCATAACAAATTTTTATCTCTAGCCTAAGTTTCTCCTTTTACTCTATACTTACTAAATCCAAGTATCTATATGATATAGCCATATGCCTCTAACATGTACTTCAAACACAACCAGGTTCAAAATAACATTAATTCTTCCCAGCTACCACCTCATATCTCCTGATTCCACATGTCTTAGACCCTTCTAAATAGAACGCTCTTCAAATAATCGTTGCCAAAAGCATTGAAGTCTTCCTTGATTCCTTTCTCTTTTCACTTTTCATACAATTCCTCAGCAAACCCAATGATGGGTTCTTCAAAATATACCTTGAATTAATGACTCTTACCACTCAACTACCCATACCCAGTCCAACTTTTCTACAGTCTCTCACCTGAACCATTTCAGTTGCTTCTAACTGCCCCAGACAACTGTCAACATTTCTTCCCTTGCTTCAAAGAGCAGGAGCCAGTGGGATCCTTGTAACATCAACGATCCTCAAGTCAAGTAACTTCTCTATTCAAAACCTTCCCAGGGGCTTCCTGTGTCATTCACAATGGAAGCTCACATCTTCCCCAGATGGAAGAATAGCCAGATGACATGGTTCCTTACCCCACTCCATCTCTTCCCCACCCCATCTCGCTCAGCTCACTTCTGCCACTCTCCCTTGGTTCAATCCATTAGCCTCAACAACCTCTTTGTGGCTCTTCAATCACAGTCAAGAACACCCTCCTTTTCTAGTATCCATTCCTATTTCTATCTGGAACACCCTTTTCTTAAAAGGACAGCTGCACGATTCTGCCCTATTACTTTTTAAGGTCTACACTTAAATGTCACCTTACAAAGAAAGGCTGTCCTAACTACTGGAGAAAAATTCACCCTCCCATTTCAAGCACTATCCCTTTATTCTAGTTTACCTTACTATGGCTCCCAACCCATGATCCTCTCCTTAAAATATTAGCTCCAAGAGACTAGACAACTGGAATTGGGACAGTGCCTGCAACAAAGCAGATTCTCAACAAACACTCATTAAATAAACAGCAAATAATATCACATGTTTTATAGTGATCATCTGCCACTAAATGCTCCTTGGCTGAGGATGAGGATCAAGTCTTTTCACCCTTGCTCATTTAAAACTTAACGTTTGCCTGAAAGGTAATAATTGCTCAATAACATTTGCCAAACAAAGGAGGGCATGTTTCCCCCCTTGAAACATACTAACTGCTCTCTATAACTGGTTAAGAAATAGTAAATTCAAATGTCATGTCTCTAAATCTGATAGGCTACAGAAAGCATGCCATTTTGTTCAAGAGAGTACTGTTGAATAAAAAGCCCTAACAACATCAAAGCACCACCATAGAAAATGTTATTTAAAAGATGAGGGATGCCATTTCCCCAAAATCAAAATAGTAAGTTAAAATCCATGCCTCCTAATGTGAAGAAAATAGCAGTGCTTTTTCCATGTAGTAGAAAGGAAGCATGTTCCCCTTAGCTATCATTTATGAGTTTACATTTATGGCATATAAACTACCACTTAGGGAAATCATTATTCAACACTCTGTCCCTTGAATAACAACTATACTTTAAGTAAACAGAAAAACTTGTCAGCTGAAAACTTACATCTCATTTGAGCTTATTTTTCTGTTAGATGTACTCGTTATTACTAGTCTGGAAGTTTTAATAGTACTGGTGGGGAAAAAGCAATCCTACTCCATTATAACTTAAAATCCAAACAAGACAATATAAAAGGTAATAATTACCTACATCCATACAAACATAATTAAATCTATAAAATTGCATAAATGACAAAATTAAGTAACAAAAAGACAGCACCTATCAAGGAGCTTCGGGTACCAGGACCCCTTGTCCAAGTCAGAGGCTGGTGTTAGAAACCAAAGATCTGTCTCATTTGTTCCACCTTGAAATACTTAAGAAAACTCAAGACACTTGAAAAAGTAGATATACGTAAATTATATTCTTGTAACAAAGGATAAAGGCTGTAATAAAAAAAAAGCAAGATAAAGGGAAAGTCTCCTCAATAGCTGTCAAATTAGAAAATAAATTCTTAATTCTTGATTTAGTTTCTTGATTAAAAGAAATTTATACCTAATACTCTACTTGCAAACATGCTGGAGTTACAGGAACTAGACTGAAGCTGCTTACAATAATCAAAAATCCAGATAAAATATATGAAATAATAGTTTCATATGGCATGAGGCATCAGAGGTTAGGATTCTTTCATACATGAAATGAGCCCTCTAGCTGTCCCAGTTCATTGCCTTAAGAATGTCCTTGAGGAAGAACCCAAATGGAACCCAGCAGACTCCCTGAACAGAGGAAATTGAGATAGCCGTCTAGAGAGATCAAGGCAGCTTAGAGTTTACAATTAACAGTAGGAGGGAGGCTAGAACTACACAGGGGAGGAACTACAATGATCTGTTGAGTATGCAGGAAGGATACTGACCAGTGCATTTGTGTGAGAAAATTCAAATTGAAGTATGGGGGGAAAAAATCACCTTAAAGGATCTGAAGGAAAATATCTGGAACTCACACAATGCCTGGTCCTGATAACCAGACCAGAAAACCTCACAATTACTGGGACATTAAGTAGAGAAAGGATTTTGGCCTGGTAGTGGAACAAGAGTAACCCCAAGTTAAATATTATTAAATATTAAATATTATTAAATATTAAATATTATTAAATATTAATTATTAAATATTAAATATTATTCTCAAATAACAAACCTTCAATTAAGATTACAGTAAGACCTGAAACATCTGCACCCCAGAAAGAAGGCTAAGAATATTTATAGGAATTCAAGATATCTATCACTCAAAAACATAGAATTGATATGGAATGAAAAATTACTACAAATACAGATAAACAGAAAAAGACAGCCCTTTATGGGAAGAAGAAAAAAATTAGCCAGTGTAAAATGGCTCCAAATAATACAGATACTCTAAATGGCCAAGATAGTAAAACTGTATTACAAGTGTATTTTGTATGTTCAAAAATCTAGAGACATTAAAAAGATAGAAGAAATATATAAATAAAATTTATAGAAAACTACTATATATAAGAGTGGGAGAACAACACTATGGAATTAACAGACATTGCAGAAATAAAAATATCAGCTAACCAAAAGTAAGTAAAGGCAAAAATAGTTCTATTTTTTATTTTAGCTGATAAAAGGAAATATTTAGTAGCATTTTCTGACAATTATTAATATTCTTATTGGTTGAGGCACCAAAACTCTACAAGAAGTTGTTTTTAGAGCTTAGTTGCAACATGGAATTTGAAACCACATAGGAAACCTTTTGTACTTCATTAAATTAACTGTACATTTAGTTAATATTGGTATATTATGACGTGTAATAATTTTAATCTTTTTTTTAAATTGATCTAACATTTGCTTACAACACTGTATGACGTAGAGGTATATGTTCACACTGCTTTACCAAGGCACCCACAGTTCTCTGCCACAGTCCATCAATTGAGCTCAACTTTCTTTACTAAAGACTTTCCCTCTCTCCCTCTTCTAGCCACAATATTACTGTCAGATTTCTTTTTTTTTTAAGATTTATTTATTTATGCATACAAGCACTGGGATACAGGTCAGAGGTTGGGGGGGGGAGGGTAGGTGAGAGGATCCACCAAAGACAGAGTGAGGAACAGAATAGGCAGATTAACTGGAACACATTAATGAGGGGAGCAGCAGGTGGGCGAGGCAGGAGAGGTCTGTCTTGCTATGTGGGTCACCTCCCCGACTGGCCTGTGGCAGGGATTGAACTCGTGCTGCAGTGGCTTCGATTTCCCTCATAGTGTGTTGCTCAACCCATTGCGCCACCAGGGAGTCCCCTATTACTGTCAGATTTCTAGGGATTGTTTTTGGTTTGGATTTGTCTGAACTTTTGTTTCTCTATATTTCACAAAAGAAACCATACCGTATTTGTCTTTCTCCTTCTGACTGATTTTTCTTAACGTAAAATCCTCCACTTCTATTCACGTTGTCAGGAGTGACAAGAGTTCATCCTTTTTTTTTTTTTTTAACAGTGAAGTAATAACCAATTGTGTATACATACCGCAGCTTCTTAATTCATTCATCTGTTTTGGGGCACTTAGGTTGTTCCCATAACTGACTACTGTAAATAATGCTATAATGAACATAGGAGGTATATTCCTTCAAAATAGTACTTTTAATAGATAAACTTTAGCACCTAGAGCTAGGTGAAGAGCTCTTAGATTCAGCACTCAAAACATTATCCATAAAAGGAAAAAATACTTGAACCTCACTATGGGAAATACTATGGAGGTTTCTCAAAACATTAATAACAGATCAGCAATTCCACTCCTAGGATTTACCCAAAGAATGCAAAAAGAAAATTTTTTAAATGAGCATAATATCAGTAATATACAAGAAAATGTCAAGTGATCTCTTAGTATTTAAGTATTTAATAGAATTTGTCTCAATTCTTATCATGTTTGTTAAGAACAGGTACATAAACTTGGTTATTTTCCTCTCCTCTTACTTGCAACTTTATGTTAACATTCCTTCTAAAATGAGTGATTCACCATCTCAAGTAAGATCTGGCTTTTACCCCACCCTCTACTATCCCCTCTCCAAAATGTTAAGGTCTCTCCTGTGCGACTTTGTAATACTAGTCATCTGTACTTCTTTATGTTTAAATTTCAAAGGACACCTCCAGCTGAGATAAACGGAAAAGGCCCTGGGCCTTATGGTAGCTCTGAACCATCAGTTGCTAGGTTCACTGGGTTAGTTTCCTAACATTACATAAACTGAACACAAATCAAAACAATCCTAAACTTGGTGTTACTAGTCCAAATGCCTTTTTAATATTCTGGCTAATCCACTTAAGTTAGATAACTTTACACTAGTTCAGAAAATACTTTCTGAGTACTGAAGTCCAACTGGTCTTTCACATTGTCCAATAACCATTTATGTAGAAAAACTAAAGGTATTTACCGCTCTAAATGACTTACAAAAGTCATTTAGATAATACTGTTTTTTAAAACAAGTGCTATATGTTGAAACTAAGGAGACAAAAAAGAAAAAATGGAAAGCTCTAATTTCCAATACATGCTTCCTCTTTCACCATTAGGAAAATTGCTAGTTTCATTTCTGACACATTAGACTTAAAAATCTACATAAGATTGCATGTTGTCAAAACAAATAGAGATCAACAGGTGCTATTAAAAATCTAGAACATCTGTGAGCTATTTTTTTTAGTGGTATATTTTAAAACTAATTTTTAATTATAGCAATAGGTATATGAATTAATGAATTATGGAAATTCCTTGTGGCCCTGCAGTATGATCTACCAGATGCACAATTCTAAGAGTAAAATATGGTCAGCGACGATAGTTTAAAAAAAAGGAAACAGGAAGGCAGAATATATAACACATACACAATAGTGTCTACTATTACTAATTACTGTATTAGACAGTCCTGTACTCACAAATAGAATAGTCAGTGGCAAGTAAAAAATATTTTAAGGTTTAAGACGTTATTTTAAGGTTTAAGAATAGAGGCAATGAAACAGAATAATCAGCGTGGGTGGGAGTTATAATATGGGGTGTCATATATGCTTTTGGAATGCCTCAAGGATTTGAGGGTAGGAAACTCTCAAAAAATTACATGGATCATAGGAGCAGGATTTATTGGCCTGGTAAGGAGTAAGTTATGGCACCAGATTACAAAAGGCCTTGAAGTTTCCATGCACACATGAAACCTTTTAGATAAAGAATTATCAGTGTTCCTAATTTACAGATTCTTTTTAAATGACCTATTTCAGTGAAAATAAAAGTCAGAAGGAGTGAAGATGAAATTAGGAAAATATGTAGGCTCAACACCTTTTGATGTGAATTTCTGAAATAAGATATCTAAAAATGATTGCAATCACTTTTCAGAAGAGCCATTAATAGGTCAGAAAAAGATCAGAGAAAAGAATGACATTTTTCTAATAATAAAATTTAATTTGCAGTTGGCTGCAAATATTTTTTCAATAAAAACCTGAGAGCATGAAGGAAAGAACCTCTGAAGCTGCTCTGATGATACCCTATTATTATATGAAATTATTTGATATTGCTATGAAAAATATTCAGGCAATTTTTAAAAGGCAAAAAAAATACTCATATTTTAAAAAAAAAATTCTAATTTATTTCTCAGGAGACTGACTTTTAATTAAAACCTTATAAAAGGTCTAGTTAGATAGACAAGTTTCTAATTATATTCATAAATTTACAATTTTATATGTAGATTTTTATGTACAAATTTATATATAGACTTACATATTTAATAAATATTCATATATTTCTAAGCAATTTTTTAAAATCCAAATGACAACCCTACTCTAAAGTTGTATAAACACAAGGAATGCTGCATTCAGTAGAATTTTGGATTTTTTATTCCATATTCTTTCCTATTTCCCCTTTCACCTACCGTTTTGAAAATATAATGTATTATAGATTTCTATGCTGGATTTCTTTGAAATCCATCATAAAGTTCTGCTGTTCCAGTGATGGATGGTCAGGCCTATGTTGGGCAAGACCTGTTTCGAACATACCAATCTGCAATCTGTATCTTCACTTCCCATTGCAATGGTCTAGATCCAGTCTTAAACAATTTACACATAAGTGCTGCTGTTTCCCTGCTTGGTCACAAGCCACAAAGGTTGCTGTCTCCTCACAGAAGCAGCTTGGTTTGATTGCCCATCCCTTCCCAACACTTCCTCCCCTTGGATTTTACACTTCTCTCCAAAATTGTTATTAAGCTCTTCTTTCTTCCTCTCAAAATTTTCATTCTACATTTTTACAAATAAGAGCCAGTGAAAGTTGAACCAATGATCAGAGTACTCCCTATGATTCCAACTTCTTGTTCTGCTTTGTAATTCACAAAGCTTATGGGAGTTATGAAAAACCTATTAAATGTTAAACCTTCCTGGTGTTTATTAACTTCAATTATTGTTGTGTCAGAGGACTTACATCTAGTAAGACTCATTCTCTTAACCATTCAAAGTCCAGTGCTAATAAAAGCACTGATTCCTACTGAACACAAATTATTCTGGAGAGGCAATGGCAAACCATAAACCTTACTAATTATAGAACAATATTTGGCCAGATGCAAGACCCCAGGGTGCTATTAATATCCTACTCCTCAGATCAAGTTCAAGGATTTGAAGTTCATGGGAAGGATAACCAAGGTGCCACAATCAGACTTCATTTGCCACAGACTGTACCACAAAATTAAACACAAGGCAAAAATACTCTTGCTCATCTCATTTTTATAGCTTGGTGCATGGGCATAGCTACAGAAGTATTTTTCTAATTAAAAAAAAACTCATTCCACTCATTTCATTCATACAACAATTTCTAATTCGCAAAAGAATGGTAAAATTACTTTGCCCTTTCTCATGCAGGAAAGTGCCACTGCAGCAAGGCATCATCAGCGTAATTATAAAGTGCTACAAACATTATAACGATAAAGAAAGAACTCTTTCCAAGCACTCAACATGTTCAACTTATGCTATGAAACATGAGGATTTCTTTTGACCGTTTATTTAGAATTTTACTTGCTTTTCCACTCTATGGTGTCCACTCACGAGACCTTGTCAGGCCAGTTGTGTCTACCTGGCACTGTGGGAGAGAGGTCCAAGTGAAAGGCATTGTCAATAATATCACCAGCACATCATTTGCTCCAGAAACTGATCAATCACCTGGTAAGGAATAGAGAAATGAAAATCTCTAAATGAAGATAAAGTTGGCCATGAAAGAGAGGGAAATGGTTGCTAGCGAGGCAAACAAGTGATCAGGAGGTCACCCTCTGAACATCTCCACTCCTTCCATGTGAAGTCTCAAGGCACTTGTTAGGAGCGCTCCTCTGAGGAAAATGGGGAACAACTTATATATTGACAAGTCAGTATCTTCAAATTGGTGAAGGTCAAGTAAATGAATACCTCCAATTCTAAACAGGGTCACAGAACAATAGCTTGTTCAGCATCAGTTGGGGGCTGCAAAACCTTACATTCCTTGATTACAAGTTATTTAATAATGCTTTACAGTTGCAAAAATCCTACAACCCAGCATGACATACCTTGGTAAATCTCTACGTCCATACTACAACAAGTCCTAATTTTCAGAAAAAAGGACCTCAGTTCTCCAAATAATCTCAGTATTAAACCTTGACCTTGTTGCCAAAAACAACACAGAAATCATGACTATTTGAGCTGACTTTCAACTTAGAACCAGAGTCCAGACCTTCCTCTTTTCTAAACTGGGCTCTGAACTGGGAACTAGCAACCAAAAACTTCTACAAAATAATAAAGCACAACTATACATTTCCAGTTCTTGTTTGAGTAGGAAAAATATTTTTCATGCAACATAGGACTTAAGCTACCTCTACTCTCAAATACTTCTAATTCACCATGAGTTTCACTACATTTTGAATTCATTTATTTTACAAATCTTTGGCATTTTTCTTCTACACATCTTAAGGTTAACTTTTGAATAACAAAACAGACTGTATCTTCAAAGTTCTGTAACTACTCCAAATGAGACTGAAGAAAATAGAGTAATTTTCAATTTACAAAGTTAAGTAATTTAAATAAATTTAAGTTGCATAATTTAAAAAGAAAACATGAATTAAAAGAAATATGCAGCAAAGGAAAATCAAAGTACTGAAGAAAGAAAAAGCCAGAAGTAGTCCTGGGACCTCAAATGCATCCCACACATTTCCATACACAGCAGAAGAAGCAACTCACAGTGTACTGTTTGGTACAGAAGGTAGAATGGCTATAAGCTTTTGCTAAAGAAAAAGAGGGAAACGTGAGCATTAACAAGAGCCGCAGCTTCCATAAAATAAAGAAGGGAGACAACAAAGGAAGAGTGCCACCAGATCTGAAGCAAAGATCAGAGAAAACCTGTTCTTCCTATCTTGAAACAATGTGCTCTGCTAGCTTTGGCTGGCATGGTGGTGTTAGAGGTGGGGAAAAAAAGGAGGCAGGTGGGAAAGAAACAGGCAGGTGAGATCAGATGTGATTTTAGCTCATCAACTGTGCTTCCAGAACAGCCATTCACTTACATTTCCATAATTGGCCTCTCTGTAAGAAATTATTGGGGGGAAAAAGGTTCTGTGACTTAATTTTGAACAACAAATTGACAACTATAGAGTTGGACCAATGCTTCAAGGTGAACCAATGAAGCATGGGGGGATTAGAGTGCACCTGTGTATGTATGTGTTATAAATATTTTTACCTTAAAAATAAACTAAGATCTCTTAATTTCTATTGTATGAAGACTTTTTGGTACATCCTCTAAATTACATGGTACTGGATCTGTAAAGCATTCAAAATAAAGAGGGGTATTCCACCCAGAGGACAGGGCACATGCAGTTCTTCACTTCCAGGTTATTGTGAGAGATTGCAGTACACCTGGGTCTGGCTCAGTGGATTTACAAACAAGATTACATCAGTTTAACTGAGCTCATTTGCCAACTGGACAAATGGCTTAAGAGATTCCTGTAAGAAAAACATGAATTAAGATAGCACCAATAGGGCCTCCCTGGTGGCGCAGTGGGTTAAGCAACGCACTATGAAGCAAACCGCAGCCACTGCAGCACAAGTTCGATCCCTGCTGCTGGCCAGGGAGGGG
>JAGFMF010012021.1:14062277-14118948 GCA_019455555.1 Galemys pyrenaicus
CCTGCTCTCTGTGGTGAATCTTCTCACCCCCAACACCTCTGGCCTGTCCCCCAGTGCTTGTATGCATAAATAAATAAATCTTTAAAAAAAAAAAAAAAAGATAGCACCAATAATATAAGCACAAGCCAACAAAAAATGGTAAAACTGACAGTCCTGTTTATCTCACTCAGCCATGTCACAGGTTAAAATGGAAAAATTAATCAGATCTTAAAACAAGAGGGCAAAAGCAAATCATATAACATAAGGCTGAAATAAATCAACAGAAAGATTTGAAATATAGACTTTCTACCCATTATCATTAATAATGATTTGTATCTGGGCCTCCCTGGCAGCACATGGGGTTAAGTCTCAACACTATGAAGCCATGGCAGCCACTGCAGCATAAGTTTGATCCCCAGCCAGGGAGCTGACCTACATGGCCCAACAGACATCTCCTGATTCTCCTGCTGCTCCCCTCAGCAGTGTATTTCAGTCAATCTGCCTGTTCTGCTTCCCAATCTCTCTGGTGAATCCTCTCACCATCACCCACACCCCTACACCTCTGACCTACATACCAGCTCTTATATGCATAAATAAATATTTTTTAAATAATTTGTGCATAAACTATATATGGTATATTAGATGTCCACTTGTAGCAGCAGGAAACAGCAGCACAGAACCAAGGTTCGGGATGGTTCTGGGCACACGGGTCAAGGAAGGAGTCTCTTGGAGCCCTCGGTGGCTTTTCATACTTTATTTAGTAGAGGTGGCCCAGCCCCCAGCATATCTCACCCTCTCAGCTGCTGCTTCTCTCTCTCTCTCTCTCTCTCTCTCTCTCTCTCTCTCTCTCTCTCTGCTGCTGCTGCTGCTGCTGCTGCTGCTGCGTCAGTACTGTCAGTCCTGTCGGTCAGTCCTCACAGTTCTGTCTGTTGGTCCTCGCAGTTCTGGCGTCCTCATGACGCCGCCCATTTATGCCCGTGTCCACAGGTGCGCCCACTTGCGCATGCCCACCCTGGAATGCTCGCAGCACCGCAGGTGTCCATCATCAGTAGTGGGAGGGTGGAAAGACCTGATCAACCTTTACCCTACACCACTATAAAAACCAAGTATCAGGGGCCTCCCTGATGGCTCAACGGGTTTAGGGCCGTACTGTGAAGCATCCGCGGCACAACAGCTCAGGGGTCAATGCCCAATCAGGGTGGGGACCCACATGGCAAAGCAGACCTCTCTTGCCTCATCCACTGCTCCCCTCAACAGTGTATTTCAGTCGATCTGCCTGTTCTGCTCCCCACTCTTGTCTCCGGTGAATCCTCTCACCTCCTGCACTCTGGCCTTGTACCCCAGCTCTTGTATGCATCAATAAATAAATCTTTAAAAACCAAATATCAACATGAAAAATTTAGTCCAATTCATCAAAGTGCATATTATAAAAGTGGGGCAGTTTACAGTATATAATTATAAAAAATATTTAGGTAAAAGATAATAAATTACATTTGAAACTAACTTTCAAATGCTTGTATCACAAAGATATAAGCTAAGGTTCATTAAAAATAATGAAACATTTAATTACATTGCTCTAACTAAAATTACAAGATTAAATAATATTAAAAGGATTTTTGGTGTTAATAAAAGTTAAATGATAAGGGTTATTTTCCCATTCTTTGAAAGTGTGTTCTGTATTTTATATTAAGCTTAACAGGAGTGTGTAGTAGATGTACATAACCTGTCAATAAAAATGCACATTTTGGGAGTACACATTTATTGTTTTTACCAATAGAATTTTCACTAATACAGAAAACACTATATGAATTATACAGAGCATAAGTGTTTAAGTAGGCGTTGGAGAAAGAAAAACAGCAAGGATATCACCTTATCACACCCACCATGTTTGCAAATGTGTTTTTATATAATAGCGAGCCTAGTTATATGACTAACTATATATTTCTTTATATAACTATTATATATATGTATGTGTATATTACATATATGATTATTTTTACATATAATATATAGGTATCAATAAAACCTCTGTTAAAAGAAATTGCAAGCATCACATCTTCCACTCCATGAAGGTTCCAAAAGCAATACAAGTGATGACATAATGTAATACTCCTAAATTATTTTCTTAATATGAATTACCTTCATGTAATTCACATTAAATTACATTTGTGACCTTTCATCTAAGCCACCCTTGCTCGATTATTAGAATCTTTGGTATGTCTTTCCAGCCCTGTCAAATGCTTTACTATCCTGGAGGGAACTTCCATAAACTAAATTTGTCACCTGCTCCCTGTTTCATTAACCCAATCATGAACACATTAAGTATTGAGTCCCCTGGGCAAAGGCCTCATGTAACCAATTCTCAGAGCTTCAGTCAGGCGAGATCCTTGATTACAGGTTTGTTTGCTGTCTTATAGGGGACATGGGCAGATAATGAACAAGAAGACAATGAAGTTGGATGGAGAAAAGGGTGGGGAATGGGGGAAAAATAAGTCTGGGAGAGGGTATTGTGGGTATAAGGTCAGCACCCACTGACAAAGGTCAAAGTCTAGTTCTTTTTCCCCACATCTGGAAGAATTACACTCTGAGGATTACACTCTGGAAGGATTACACTCTCTTGACATGCAGACAGAGAGCTACAGTTCAAGAAAGTGAGGGGGTGTGGGAAGGTTACTTCTAAGTCACAGGTCAAAAATTGAGGAAAAGTTGATTTGAGTGAGAGATTAAGAAGCTCTACTCTAAAAAAAAAATCACAAGTTTCCTAATCTGATATCACCTAAATTTCAAAAATTCAATATGACAAACTTGTTTCAACCATTCTGAACATTCAGAGGCAAATGAAATCTAATAAAATCAAAGAGAATTCTAGACAGACAATCCTGACTAACCAACCCAATCTCCTCAAAAAATTCTCTCTGCTGGATTTAAGAGTTAACAAAAACAATTTTTGATTTACATAACAATTAATTTAAGCTAAACATGGACACATGGAAAGAGATAAAAGATAAAAGTCTTGGGACATGGAGACTGGTAAGCAATTGTAAAGACTGAGATATGGACACTTTCCAATGGCTGTGTCAAATCCTTTGAGAAATCATCCTTTCACAGCATTTCCTAACCTCCCTTGTGGTGTATACTGTACAGCTATAAACACTCACAGCTACTGCTTTTAACTCTATACCAACTCAAAATAAGAAAAGACAGTTTAGAGTCAATAAAAAAAATCTTAAGAAAAAACCTTTAGAAAATGTCTTGAATATAATGGGAAGAATTAAAAATCAAATCCAAAGTGGTGAGTAGAAGAATCAGCACTTTTAATTCAGGAACTGTACAAGCTTGACTTCCAGTCCCTGTAACACATCTCCCAGTTAGGCAGAGAGAAAGCAAATCCCCCAGGGCTACCAGCTCTAACCAGGAACTAATTTCATTGCCAACTCCTTCAAGGAACTACAGAGAAGAGATGAGCTTTCATCCTTGATTTTAAAGCCATTTAAAGGTCAAAAGCAAAATCTAACAGGAAAAGAATGGTTTAACACCACAATATTATGATGTATTTGAGATAACAATAATTCCTTAGGTCCTACTTTACCATTTTTTTTCTTTTTGCATCCCTTTATTTCACACAAATAAATGTTTTCCAGTACAAAAATGAACAGTTTAAAATACAGCCCCACCCTACCTCCATACCCCCACTCCTCTGTCCCTCACATGTCCTTCCCATAAAGTGATGATGATCACACATGGTTCAACCAGAATTTCCAGTAATTACCACTTTGGATGGATTTGAGGCCGTAGCCTTATGTACCTTCGGAAAACAGCTGCATCCTGCCCCCTCTGCCCTGGCCAGTGCCCTCGAGGACTGCCAAGGTGAGTCACATGTCCAGGCAATTGAAGCATTAAACCACAGAGACATTCATAATCACAAAGAGACCGACAGCCAAACTGGGAAAGGCTGTCCCAGAATGCCAAGTTGGGGTTCATGAGGTAGCCCAAGACAGATGCCCAGGAGTTAAGCAGCCAGCAGTCTTTCTCAAGAGAGCCAAGTCCTGGCTCTGCTACACTTGGCCTTCTTATCACCTGCTTTCTATTATACATCCTCCCACTTGATACAGAGCAAGGGTCAATGCACAGCAAATTCATTACAAGCTCTCAGGACAATTCAAATATCTTGCAATAAATAACAGCTTTCCTTCAAAAAGAATTATAAATGTAACTTGATTGACATTAACCTTCTCCAAATTTTATTTTGTGGAACAATATTCTGGGAAGGTAGCAATAATGTGACACACACACCAAAGGGGTATATGATTTTAAAGTATCTTTGTGGGAGAACTTCCCAGTGTCTTTGTTATGTTAATTACATAGAATGTGTTCATTTAAATATGTACATTAAATGCATAGTTACACTGGGATATTCCTAAAGGAAATAAAATAATGGGGGTGGTGATGTAATATTTATTGAGTGCTTAAAGGGAAGTCAGATCAATACCACTTCATTGTTTCATAGACATCATCTTACTGAATCCTCAAAAGAGACCTATGTAGTAAATAAAATGATACAGTACAAAGATGAGGCTTACACAGATCCTAAGACAGCTCGTATAGGTAGCAAACCCAGATGTGGTTTCGAAGTACATCTTTCATTCATTCATCCATTCATACAGTGAGTTAGTAAATATAAGACACTTCTGATAACAGGTATTCTACCCTAACAATATTGGTAATTATGACTACCATCTTCCCTTTCATCAGTTTTATATTTAAATGTTTTTCAAACCCATACAACATGATGAGTAATCCAATAACACTTCTTTTTTAATCTCTTTATGAAATGTCAGATAAAGAACATCATTAAATAATATAATGATAATAACCTGTCATTTTGTTTAAAGATTCCTTTTCCTAAAACTGAACTGGATATTGCCGTGACACCACACAAACAAAACAAACTGACATCCTATAGTGCTGAGGGGCTGGTCTGAAAGTTCTAGATGCAGCACATCCTCCTGGCTGCCGGACAGGGCAATGAAAGGCCTTCCAAGATAGGAAGGCACAGGAATACAGGTGTGGGTAGCCAGGGAGGTGTTCCCAGAGCAGGCTACACCTTCGGCTAATTTTAAAGAAAGGAAAATATACGGAGAGAGAATAAAGTCTTTTACATGCTCACTGGGTGATAACCAAAGGGCTAAAAAGGAAAAAAAGTGCAAACGACATGGTAAATTGCTGGGATGCTTTGCCTGCTGCAAAGCAGCATTACTTGCAGGAAACAGGCACAGGCAGGTTTCCTGCCAGCTCTTCTAGAACTGATAACTCTGACTCACCTCCAGTACCTACAGTGAACAGGAAAACTCCCCAGAGCAGGAGAGATGTACAAAACATGCCTTCAAAGACCACCACTCAAAATTACCAGGAACTCTCAGATATTTGCCATGTTGCTGCTGTGGAAAACAGCAGCAGACACCTATCAGATTAACTCTGGCTTGCCGAGATCACCAGTGGTTAAATTATTAGCATTTTTGGTGAAATATATTGAGTGATTTAGACTACAGTGCAATCAGATTCAGACTCAGTTCCAATCTGAGACCATTAATCACTGTGCTTAAATTCCTCTCAAAGCAGGTATGTAGATATATACAAAGTCAAAAACTTATGCACATGCCACACAATAAGGAAAAGGAAAAAAAAAAACTGAAGGAAAATATAAACTTGAGACCACTTTGTTTTGTTCCAGCATAACATGTTGTTCCTGTTTGTTTAATAAGTACTGGGAAATTGTATGACGAGGACTGGACTGCCGTGTTCACAACCCAGTACCACGCGATAACAGAAATATCACTTTGGTCCAGGCAAAACCCCTTTGGCTCAGTTTCTTTAACTATAAAAAGGAAAGAAAGTTCTACATCCCTCCTCAGTACATTGAAATGATCAGCTAATGTTAGAGCACCTTGTCATGACCCTGACAATTCCATTTTGCAACATGGCTCTGGGTCAAATAGAGAAATAGAAAAACTCCACCCCTTTTAGGTATGTGAGTGGGCAAGCTATTAACCTCTCTATGCCTCAATTTCCTCATCTTTCAGATATAGGTAATGATAACTGTGAATTTCTTTATAGGTTTACTGTGAAAATCTTAAAATTCACAAACATGCTTGGCACAATTCCAACACTTGAAAGTACATACAAATTATTACTAAAATCATCACTTCTGTCTTAATCAAGGAACAGTCTGTAAGGTAACCCAAAGAAAAGCACTCCTTCCTTGACCAGTACCTTCAGGCTGGATGGAATCTCACTGTTCTGGAGATGAAGGTAGTGTTCATTCATCCCTGTAATCTCTGAGTACCTTCTGGAGGGCCATGCACTCTGGATGGCCCCAAGATAATTATTGTGGATTCAGATTCTCTGATAGAAGCAGGATCACTTATGTCCTTGGGTTATGCCCAAGTGGTTCACCAGGGAATCACTTTTTTAATGCAGTAACATGGAAGTACACAAGTGAAACAGTTAAAAACTAAAACAAAAAAAAAGAACAATAATGAATGAGATCTGTAGGATGGTTTCCCAACTTCTACTTCTCATTCCTGCCTCCTACAGAAATGAGTCTCCTTCAGAGCAGTGAATGTAACTGACATTTCAAATGCACTCCCAAGTACCTTGAACAACATTGACCTGTTATTCAGAGTACACAGGTGATGGTCTGTTGCCTATTTGGGCCACTGCCAGACCTGAATAAACCAAAAAACTTATGTCATCAGGTCAATGATGGTTCAAAGCTTTTCTTCTGAAAAGACTGAGTTATCTTTGGCCAAGTGAACTACAACACATTTGTAATATTCTTCTCATTCAAGTAATTTTCTCTTAACTCATTCAAACAGTTACTTAACTATTAATGAAAGATAGAATCCTTTCTTTCAATCACTCTCACCCAGATGAAGGAAGCAGTCCTTTTAATGTGACTCTTTGGTTAGTTTCTCTATATTCCCCATATAAGTGACATCATCAGTTATTTCTTTCTCTTTCCAGCTTATTTGGCTAGCATCATCCCTCCCAACTCCATCTATTTTGCTACAAATAGCATGAGTTTACCTTTTTAGATCACTGAGTAGTATTCCATTGCATGTATATACCACAATGTATGTATATACCACATCTTCTTGTAGTGTCATTTTTCAAATTAGGGCTCTACAGCAAGAATAGCTCGTTTAAATCTCAATTCTACCTCTTGCTGGAAGAGGTAGAGAAAATGACTTAGATGTTTCAAATTCTCAAATTTCCTGTCCATAGAGAAAAAAGGGACCTCCGAGTCTCATGACTAGGATTAGTACCTTTGAAGAAATCAGAGCTTGCTAGCTCTCCTTCCACCATGTGAAGAAACAGCAAAAAGACAACCCTCTGTAAACCAAGGAAAGGTAATGCACTAAGAACCTATATATGAAAGCACCCTCATCTCAGGTTGACCAGCTTCCAGAATCATGAGAAATGAAGTATTTGTTGCTTCAGCCATCCAGTCTACAGTGATGTGTTACAGCAGCCTAAGACATTACGATGCTGGTGATGGTAGTGGGTGTGCAGTGACAGAAGCCTATGTGGGCTGCTGTCAGAACAGAGATTAAGAGTACCCAAAATTCAGTGGTAGAAAACAGAAAACATTTTCTCAAAAAGGAGCTACTAGAAATAGTCAAACACACAGAAGAAGAATAAGAAAGATGGCATTTGCCCACCGGCATTTTTTCACTTGCAGGTAGAAAGAGGACGTAGCTGAGTAGCCCATACTTCCTTGGAATCTTCTTTGAAGAGCAGTTACTAACTAATGCAGGTGTTGCTAAAAGCAAAGCACTAGAGCAGAGGATGGGTCAATATACCACACAGAATCTTGTAAGCCAAACTGACAGCATTTTGGACTAGATGACAGAAGGAAAAATAAGTTGTTCTATAACTTTGTTTCACTTTGTTTCAAAGGCAATAGCATTAATTATGTTATGACATAATTTTACACAGCCCAGATGGAGACCTTCTAAAATACCTGGCATTTTGGTTGATAGCTAACATTAACAATGAGTGTGACAGCTTTTATACATCTCTCCACTCTTCTTAATAATTATTACTTAATTATCATTCATTTTCATCTTCTTCCAAACTAGCAGTCTAAGTACTTTCAGGTCAGGAACTTCTACTTGTATTTTTCACAGCCTCTGCCTGGAAGAATGACCAAACATACAAACAGAACACGTGTTGGTTGATGGAAGAAGAAAAAAGAACCTTAGCATCATCATTAAGGGCAGTTTGAGATTTAACTGATTCTAGCAAAATCAAATTGTAAAGTTTTACCATTCTACCACCTGAAAGGAAAAACAAAAATATAACTATATTTCTATGACTTCTTTAACTGATATGTACTCAAGAATGATTCTATTTCAATAGGAATGTCATAAAAATTAGAAAAGCATTACATTCTCAGAGCCCTCCTAAATCTTTTCAAAGGAATGTGTGTATAATTATCTTAAGTATTTTCTAATCTTTGAATTTATTTTTATTCACAATTACCTGCCAAATTCTTATCTTCTTGTTTGCATGTTCTTGCTCTTAGCACAGAAAACTTAAAGTACATTAGATTTAGAAAAATGTACCAAAAACAGCATGTAATACCAACAGGAATAAAGCTAGTTGGAAGTTTCCCTCTGAACTTTGTCAGAGGAAGGGAAGAGTATTAACTCACATTTTTTGGTTGAAAAGATTATAGACCGTGAAACCCTAAGTCACACCTCCTTCAACATGTTCACAATCTCAGTGGAATTTCTTGACTGTCGTTAAGTTAAAATGAAATACTTTTACCCCACTGAACTCACTTTACTATGTAACAACATAAATGTTAATTCCTGCATCACAGATTGCCACAGAGTCATAGCTACTGGGAATTTAAAATATTTTTTTAAAGATTTATTTATTTATGCATACAAGAGCTGGGGCACAGGCCAGAGGTACAGGAGGTGAGAGGATTCACCAGAGACAGACTGGGGGAGCAGAACAGGCAGACTGACTGAAATACACTGCTGAAGGGAGCAGCGGGCAAGACAAGAGAGATCTGCTATGCCATGTGGGTCCCCTCCCTGGCCGGGGATCAAACTCTCACTGCTGTGTCGTGGATGCTTCACAGTGTGTCGCTCAACCCGCTGCACCACCAGGGAGGCCCCATACTTTGTTTTCTTAAAGGTTTTAACAAAAGAATTTCCATTTCTATTTGCAAAGCTCTAATAAGGCATGATGTTTCCATGTACTCACAAGCTACAAAGAGCTCATGAACTTATACAGGTGTAAAAATAATTATCAATGACCAGATTATTAGCTTGCGAAATAAAATGACAACATGTTAAGTCAACAATCTATTTTCATTTCATTTCATTGAATCTTTACTGAACACTTACACAAGATATTGTGTGTACGTGGCCTTGTGATGGAGGAGCTCTCTTCTGAAACTCTGAGGTCAGCTGTATCATGTAATTTAGGATTTTTTCAATTTTGGAAAAGTAAGTGAGGTTAAATATCATGTCTTACTAACCTTCCCAGGCAGGTGTGGATCAAGGTCCTCCTAGGGTTTATCTTTGCAGTAACATGTATGAAAATTTTATCAAGTAAGATTAGGTTTTACTATCAAATTAAGTTATGAGAAGATTTAGACTTTAGAAATTTGAAGATGGCAAATCAATATAACTCCTATATCAAGGAACTCATAGTCAAACAGGAGGAAGAGATTTCTTTCTTCCTCTGTCAGTTAATAAGCCATTATCTATCAGCTCTAAATTCACCCTTCTGTGCTCTGTTCTGGAAGGCTGGGCTCCGCAGACCACACTTCTGCTTTGCTAACTGCTGGCTCCTCCATCTGCCATAGAGATACTCATGGACACTGAAGGACTAAGGAAGGAGAAATGACAGAGTTGCCGGTCCCCTGAAATATTCCCATTTTGCCTCCTGTTTGTGGGCACTTCCTGTGTTAATCAGGCAATGCTTGCTGGCAGCAGCAGCTCCCTCCAGACATACTTAGCAAGAGCAGTACCTCCTCCTCATGTCCTTTCCAGTTTTCCAGGGACCCAGTCCTAAATAGCTCAATTTTGATACCCCATCTCTTCCCTGCAGACAACAACATGCTACCTTTGTACCTTGTTAACAAGTCTTTGAAGTATCTATTCAAGTAACTGGTGTGTTTCTGATTAGATTCTGACTGCAACATGTTATAAGTAAATATGGGAACATAAATGACAGAACAAAATATTGCAAAAGTGGGGTGAAGGGAAAATACTAAAGAGTTAGTAGCTGAGCCAGAACCTTATAAGACAAAAGGAAACTCATTCAGTAGAAAACAGAAGAAAAGGACATTCTGGTGTAAAATACATTAGAAACCACCATGAAGAAGATATAGAATGTACTCACGTAAAAAAATTTGCAGGAGAGGAAGAAAGCAAGGCTGGAGGTTCAAAAATGTTTCTGTAAACAACAGGGATTACTGAAACTGGAGGACAGATTATAGAGGAAATGTAGCATAGAGGAGAACATGGATATTAGATCAGAAACTTAATGCTAAGACATTTCTCTTTTGCTTCTAAAGATGCACAGAAAACTTAAAGCATGAAATTCAGATACAACTCGGTAAATACATATAGTTAAATATGACTAGTTTTAAATTCTGGGGGTCACACTCATTAGCAACAAATAGAATTTTTTAAACCTGGAATGAATAGTTTTATTTGCTCGTTCATTTATTCATTCATTTTTGTTGCAGTAACGTTTTATCATTTGTGTATGGTTTACATTTTACATGATCAGGTATATGTCACTGCACCACACACTTCAGGTATGTGACCGCTAAAGGTCCTCTACCACAAACAATGGAATTTGAGCCAGTTGCAAGAGTGATAGGACTTTAGCGAACCAAAGATTTTTCATTAAAAGTACTTCCACGTACTTCTAACCACCCTCCTGCATATGCGTATAAAACTATGATGAAACTTGTTAAATGAAGTTTACTGAAATTAAACTTTGCCTTTAAAAAAAAAAAAAACTCCCTAAAGAAGCAAGTCATAAGGATAATAGGGATAAACTCATCTAATCCAAAGAAAGTACCCAAATAATGTGATGACTACTGATTGCTTACTGTGATTTTCTTTGGTCTCCTATAACACTTAGAATTTTAATACAATTGTCACTTACTCATGACATTCCAAGATCCATTGCCTCGTCCTTTAAGTTAGATCATAAAATTACTTTGGCAAGGGTAAATAACACCTATTACCTTTTTTTCTATATTCTAGAATCCATCATAGTAAATAAAACCTCCTAAAATATTTGTTAACTTAAATTCTAAAATATACTATTTTTTCATATTCAATTTAAAAAACTTTATGGTACTACATAGGACTAATTTGGTAGAACAGCTCCTAGTAATTCAAAATGAACAACATGATTTTTTACTTTTATTATCCCTTGGAAATAAGCATATCAACTTGATTATAGTAGGCATGCAAAAAAATATTACAAATTTGAGTTGACTACAGAAGAGAATTCAGGGTCTTTAAAATATTTTGAAATAAAATTCTTTGTTTATTTAGGAAATGAATAATCAGAGTTAAAAAACTGAATTCGGCAAAAAAGGTTACTTTTTTAGAACATATTTTCATGCTAAATAGGTTATTTGAAGAAAACATGAGGAAAGCTTAGGACACCTTGGCACACTTCCATAGATTTGATGATCAAAGACATCTGGCTTTTTTGATTATTTATGGAATTCTATCCTAAGGCCCATTTGCTATTTTCAAAATATGTTTTGCAATATTTGGATGTTCTCCAGGTGGCTGGTTTCATTCACATTTCCCCCCAGACAGTCATCTAATTGGTAAGTTTGATTATTTTTCTTTTGTGGATAAAAGTAAGCTCTAAATTCTAGGTAAACTGTGATCAGAGTTTTATTAAAAAAAAAGACCATTTTAAATACAGCTTTTCATTAAAATTGAAATTAAGCTTATAATAAGCTCCTGAATTTCTCAATTTATTGTCTCATTCTTCTAAATATAATATAGGTAAAACCAAAAATAGCACAAGGCTTTATTTTTCAGGAAAAAAAAAAAGCCACTAAACTTCATTAAAAGGTGACCAAATATACTATTTCATAAAAGTTAACAAATACAAGAATTATTTCTCATTGTACAAAACAATGAAAGCATGGACTGGAGATCCTTTTGGCCAAAAAAACCTGTTAATCATAAATGGCAAATTGTGTATGGCAAGGAGAGTGGATAGATTTGTTTGATTGTATCCAATGTGAAGTAAAAGGAAGAACGGACATAGAAAAGCTAAGGAAACAGGGAAAAACAAAGGAATACCAACCAATATTAAACCAAAAAAGGCTAATGTCTGTCAGTAACCAGGATTTCAAAAGCCAAAAGCAGCATATTTTTTTAATGAAATTAACTCCTTTGGGATAACTCCTTCCCCCACTCCCATTATAGACAGTTACCCAAAAAGGAAAAATGTGACAAAAATTAAATATCCTACTAGCAAAAATTGGAACATATTCGGGCTCCTTCTGAACATTAATGACAAAAATAAAATAATATTTACATCTATATATTGAGAAAAACATATCATATAAAAAGAAATCAAGTTAGAACCATTTTTAACTTTATACTTCATATAGTATAAAAATATTTTAAACATATAGAAACTAATGTCTTCAAAAATATACTATTTATTAAATAGAAAATTGTGAATTGGTTCTGCCAATTGATGCTTAAGAATAATAGAATATTTAGAAAATGCCTTTCACTAATAAATCACTTATAAGCATTCCATGAGTTACATTATCATGTATTACTAAATCATGTTTTAAAGCATAGTTTGTAGGATTGTTTCAAAGAGCACCCATTATTTATTTATACATGTCTATTTGTTTATATTTTAACAAGCCAGTTATCTGCAACATCACATAAACATTTTAGGCTAAATTTTGATAATGGAAAGTATTGAGTAATGCTAATCATTTTCTTAATGCTCTCAAACTTTTTCTAAAATATTATTCATTTTAATACCTTCGGGAAATAAAAACTATAATCAGTCAAGATTACTGTATAAAAGGTATCTAAGAAATATCAAAGCAGTCCCAGAAAGAGAATAATAATAAACATTAATCGCTTTGTGGTATTTATTAAAAGTACAAGCCTAAGCCTAAGACAGTAAAATTCTATTATATTTACTGAACATATTTACATAGATATTACACTAATTACTGATATTAAATATTGGAAATTGCTCTCCACTAAGTGATTTATTTGTAAATGGATCAACGCAAAATATACATTTTATCAATTTCTTAGACTTTTATGGTGACCAGGTGAATGAATATAATTTTATATCTACTCCAGGTTATTTTAAGGATGTTAGATGTTAACTGGCTGATTATCGAAATCTGAGCATTCCTCAAAAACAAACAAGATGTGCCTTTTATCTCAATTCTGGCCCATTTCTCTCAATGCAGTATGCTCCCCTCTATGTCTAATACCACTATACCTTTAATATTTTCTGACATGAGAAGAAAAGTATACAGTTTTCCAGGTAAATGTTTTTTTCCAATTATTATCTGCCACGTTGATTACTAAGAGCCAAGCATTATGAGTACAGACATTATTTTGAGAAATTTTACAACAGCAAGTAGGGCACAGATGAGATGGCAGTCTAGGCAGGATCATTGTGAATTATCAAAGAAACGTGATTTAAGAGTCTGCCAGGTTATAATAGAGAAAAATGGCTGCAACCTAACTCCGATCCTCTTCCTCTAAGATGAGATGCTCAGATAGTACATGTATACTCATGTCACCCCATCTTCTATCTACTTTAACCAGCTGCAAACACAGGCAGAGATGACGGAACATCTGGGGGAAAGTATGCTGGCGCTCACACATATGTGCTTTGCTGCAGAGTCTGACTGCTTTAAACACATGTCAATACTACAGTTATGCTATGTTGTAGAACATTACATGTATCATGTGATCTATCAGTCAGGAAGAATGAGGAAAAAGAGAGAACATCCTTTAAAAAATTATGAAATACAAGTGAATTCATGCTCTTACAGACAAACTTGGCTTACCTGCATTTTGTGTGAAGACTTATAAGTTCTACCTGACAAAGTTCAATCAGCTGTGTTATGTGGAAGTACGTTCACCACTAAAATAAAATAAATAGGACCTCCCTGATGGCACAAGGAGTTAAATCTCAGCACTATGAAGCTCTATCAGCAGCCACTATAGCATGAGTTCAACCCCGGCCAGGGAACTGACCCACATGGCACAGAAGACCTCTCCTGTCTCGCCTGCTACTACCCTCAGCAGTATATTTCAGTAGATCTGTCTGTTCTGCTCCCCGCTCTGTCTCTGAATCTTCTCACCCCCTGTATCTCCGGCCTATACACCAGCTCTTGTATTCACAAATAAATAAATCTTTTTTTAAAATAATAATGAAAATCTCAGTTAGTCTCTGGGCCACTGGTAGAACTGAAGCATCCAGTACAAAGGCCATTAAAAGTCCCACTGTGTTCTATAAACCATACTATTATGTGAAGCATACTTATAAGTTCTAGCCATAATTTATTCAAGAGCACTGATAAACCACAAGCAGCCCAGAATTGAATTAGGACAGAAAAGAGGTAGAAGGACTTTATACTGTGAGGAATCACAGAAGGGACTGGAAACTGAAAAAGAGAAAAGACTTCAAGAGTTGACAGAGAGATGTGGCTGTGGTCAAGCAATTAACTCTTCTGGGCTTTAGTTTCCTAATTGTTAAGACACAAGTTATAAAAGCACCTATTTAATAAGACCATTGTGAAGATCAAATGAATTAAAATAATTAGAACACTGTCTACCATGTAAGTGACCTCAGCAAAAGCTGACTAGTATTAATAACTTCATCTTCTTTATTGTCTATAGCCTCCAGAGGGCAGAATTAGGAGCAATGGGGAAAAAAATTAAAGAAACCCAGATTTTGATGGAATATTAGCTATAAATCTTTTTTTCCTATTTCTGGGATTCTTTATCTTCATTCTTAATCTAATCTAGTTGCAGTGACTAAAGCCAGTTAGAGGTCAGTTTTTAAACTCTCCAACTTTCTTAGTTTGTTAAGATTAAATGTATATCAGAAAAGCTAAAGTTAGAACAATTGCTTTTGTAAACATTACTTGCATTAAAAAAGAATACACACAATTGATTATCTAAGTTGAATCATTAGACTTTCTTAAAATCAGGACTTCTAAATAAATCTTCAAAAAAGCAGGATTTCTACATAAAATATAGGCTGCCCAGATAAATATGAATTTCAGAAAAATAAATTTTTAGTGTAATTTATGTACTGTCCCAAATATTCCTGGGACATACTTTTACTTAATTTTTTCCATTGTTAGGAATCAAGAGTATACACTGTAGAACGGAAAGCATATTCAAAAAATGGTAATGGGAAAACCTGTAAAATATGAAGCTAGATGACTATCTCTTATAATACACAAAAATTAAATCAAAACTAAAATGCAAAAATACTGTATATAAACCTGACAAGACAAAAGGAAACTCATTCAGTAGAAAACAGAAGAAAAGGACATTCTGGTGTAAAATACATTAGAAACCACCACGAAGAAGATATAGAATGTACTCACGTAAAGAATTTTGCAGGAGAGGAAGAAAGCAAGGCTGGAGGTTCAAAAATGTTTCTGTAAACAACAGGGATTACTGAAACTGGAAGACAGATTATAGAGGAAATGTAGCATAGAGGAGAACATGGATATTAGATCAGAAACTTAATGCTAAGACATTTCTCTTTTGCTTCTAAAGATGCACAGAAAACTTAAAGCATGAAATTCAGATACAACTCGGTAAATACATATAGTTAAATATGACTAGTTTTAAATTCTGGGGGTCACACTCATTAGCAACCATTTGTGTATGGTTTACATTTTACATGATCAGAAGAGTAGGGGCACACAAATAGAGGGGGAAAAAAACCACTTCAAAATAGAAGCTTCAGTGATGTCTTTGTGGATTCATCTCCAACAACAAGAAAAACTAGAGAATATTCACAATTTGGACTATACCAAGAATAAAAGCTCTGTACAGGTTAAGAAACCATGATCAACACAAAAGGACACTCTACTGAAATAGAAAGTATTTGAACACCCTACATCTGACGAAACATTGATATCCAAGATCTGCAAAGAACCCATACAACTCAATGAAAAGACAAGTAGCCTAATCAAAAAATGGGCAGAAAAGCTAAAAACATACTTTTCCATAAGGACATACAGACTGCCAATGGGCACATGAAAAAATGCTCACCATCACTTATCATCAGAAAAATGCAAAATGACAAAGAGATGCCACCTCACATCTTGTACACTATTGGTGGAGCACAAGCCCTTGTACACTACTGGTAGGAATGTAGACGAGTACCATTGGAGATTATGGAGGTTCCTCAAAATATTACAAATGTATCTATCATATTATCCAGCAATTTCACTCCTAAGTATCTACCTGGAAAATGCAGTAACACTAATTGAAGGAATATAAGTACTCCTTTGTTCACTGCAACACTATTTACAATTGTGAAGCTACTGAAACAACCCAGAGTCCAAAGACAGACGAATGGATTAGAAGACATGTTATACAGACACAATGGAATACTACTCAACTATGTAAAAAATATAAACTCTTGACTTTTGTGACAAACTGGGTGGAATTAGAAGGGATTATGCTAAGTCAAAAGGAGAAAGATAAGTACCAAAGGGTGTCACATATATTTAGAATATAAAGAAACAAAACAAAGGGTCAGACAAAACCAAACCACTGAAATCCTTAGAAATCTGACTACATAGCTGAGGGTACCAGAAGGGCCCCAAAAAACAGGTCACTGCAAAGTGCTAAGGGAAGACAACAGGGGATTTTTCAGTGCCTTGGTAGTGGGTGTGACAGGTAACATTTACCTGAAGGGTGTGACCCTATTGCTCTAAATCATCTACAATGTTGTAAACCAGTGTTAACAAAATAGTTTCCTTTGTTTCCCTGAAATTACATTTTAACTGGGTTTCCTATACTTTTTGCTCACTAAATCTGACAACACTCCTTAATAGAATGTTACCAAAACTCAAAGTTAATGAATGTTTATATTTAAACAAAAAGTTCGAGGTTCCTTTTTCATCTGGGATGTTTCTATTGTTGATAGGGAACTATTTTCTATATGTGTGCTACTTTTTGTTTAAACAAAATTTCAGAAATTTTTCTTCCCTGACACATGCTTTAGTTATAGCCCACATTTCCTGTGCCAGCTTAGATTGCTCAAGAAGAGGTTATTGTCAGCATGTACTTGTGGCAACTTGTAGAAAAATCACTTCCCATTTGGCTAAAAGAAGCAAATCTTATGGTAGACTTTTGCTTTCGCCTTTGTTAGTCACAGATAATGCAGTTCCTCTGTTCCAGGATTACTTACACAACTGATGTTTCTAATTATTTGAGATGACCACTGTCAAAGAATATGTCTTCTGTCATTTTCCTCAGGCTCTACAAATACAGCCTCCATCACTTGTATAACATCATATCATATCAAAAACATGGAATGGAATGGGAACAATCAGACAGTTTGACATTTGGTAGTTTGAGATTCAAGCCACTAAAAATTTACATTGCATGAGGAATGAGAAAGTAGATGGAAGTAACCTTTCTAGCTGTTGTTCAACAACATAAAAAAAAAGGACACAAATGACTGTTGAGGTACATTTCTGGAGGGTCTTCCAAGTAGCCTCTGGCCATGAAAGCCATGTTGCAATCTGAGTAGACTAAGAAAAATACTGAGACATGAAGGAGAATTGTGATGCTGCAAAAAGCCTGTGAAAGAAGAACTGAAACAGGAAACAAGAACCCCAAGCCAGGGGACTGGAAGTCCAGTTGACAACTGAAGAAAGCAATGAGGACTGAAGGAGCTTTGCAGAAAGTGGGCAACCTGTACTACAAAACTCAGTTTCCATATACCACCACCTGGCAGGGTTTTAGAGAAAAAAGAAGATGGTAGATGTGAAAATATTCCACATGCTAAAAGTCCTTAGGAGATGCTGGTCATCTTGGTCATGTTGCAGGAAGACTTGCATCCAGAGCCCAGGGTAAGGGCAAAGTTCTCAATGGAAGTCTATGATGGAAAGGAGCATACCCTATGTCCAATAAAATAGTCCAGGTAGACAAAGATAGTGGAAGAATGACCTTGAGGGAAGCTTCACAGTCTCTGAGACTGATTTTTATCCCTTTCTTATTTTATGCATTTTATCAGCTACCTCAAATGTCTTGTAGACTGTAATAGAAACAAATCAGTACAGCTCCATTTCCTTACAAAATTCTTCTCACCCAGCTGATGTTTAAGACATGCATATTAAATTAAATGATTAATCAATGGACGTTTTCTTAAAGAGAACACAAAGACAGATCATGATTTTACTCAGAGTCCAAGAATTAAGAGAGGGAAAATTATCTAAATTATCATAATCCAAAGAAGGAGGAAAGGAGAGTAATGTAGAGTTTAGGCTCTACCAGGAGCCAACTTCGGTTGGAGTCCTGTTCTGCCTCTTTCCAGCCAAATTACAAATTGGGTGACTTGCTGATTTTCTCTGGATCTCAGAACCTCATGTATCCAAAAATGTCATAAGAGCACATACAGCAGAGAGTTGGGGAATTATATGAGATTATCATGGAGAGTTCTTAGCACAGAACCTGGCATGAAATAAACCCTAGTAAATTGTAGTAGGAATAGCAGTAGAGAGAACAGTAGTAGTGAAATTTTGAGGCACAAAAAACTTAAAAAGCCCATGTCATGTCTAGTAAAGAATCTTCGCTAATGGAACCGTGTCTTGTGGGATATCATAAATAATATACTCTGAAATTCTCCAAGTTACAGTAATATCTGAGGTAGAAATAGCAGCTGCTACCACATCTGTGGATCTGAAATACTTAGAACATGATCGATAGGAAGTTATAATTCTATAACAAAAATAAAAGAGGAATGACTAGACGGGGCAGTGGTTTGTGTAGTATAAAAATCTAACCTTTTTTTCTTGTCTACTTGGGGAATAATGAGATTGGGAGCCCCTTACAGGTTGAAATTTCCCATCTCATCATAGATGGTAAACTGTAGCTCCTGATAAAATTATTTTTCCTTTGTGTAAGAAGCTGGAAAAATCTACATAATATGTATTATTAAATTAAACCCTTAACTAATGGATCTGGGTATTTATAGACAGTGACAATTTCACCTTTGTCTCCTTTACTTACATTACATTACATTTACTATCTAAGGTTGCATATGAAAAAGTGGAGAGAAAAATACTATCACTTGCTAAGACATTTCATATCAAAAACAACGATGTGAAATTTGCTTTTCACACATCTGAAAAGTATGCAGTTTTGGAAACATGATAAAATCCTACCCATGCGACTGAGTTGATAATAAATTTTGAATTAAGAAAATATAATTTATTGTGGAACATATTTGAATAAGAACCACTTTATTACTTTGAATTCATTATGGAGACTGTCAATTTAAAGTCCATTGGGTCTCCTTTGTGAACAAATCGAACACACTTGAAATTAGCACTAATTATAATTAGCATTAATTATACCCCCAAATAAATGTTCTAATTTTTGTAAAGTACTTTTTATAGTGGGTTCATATCACTAATCTTTTTAATAAGCCCTTCCTCCATCAAATGTACTAAAGTAAATTTCAGTACAGGTTAAGAAATGATTGTGAAGCAGGAATTAGTAGCTTTTTATATTAACATGATTTTAAAGTAGTTGAAAATAATTTTATTTGTCATGTGAATACCATAATGATGGACCCAGGTTTTTTCATCTTTATCTCCACTGGTTTCATTTACATGCACCCAGAGATTAAGTAACATGTCCCTTACTGTTCTCTGAGAGTACTGAAGATACAAGGTAAAAATCTGAAAATCTAGAGTTATTGGCATAGTATATTAACTAAAACTATACAAAATGAATTGCCTCTTTTTCTAAAAGTCAACCTTTACATATTGAGTTAATCCCAAAAGCCAAATTAGGACAATATCAAAAATTCTCTTTGGACTCAGTGATTCCCTTTCTAGAAACTGTATAGACAAAACTAAAGGGAAATGCTACCAAGTGTTATTATTAAAAGTCATATGAAAATACTTCACTTCCTGATAAAGAATTTATCCATTGCCTAAATTCAATTTCTAAAATACATAGTAATTTACTATACAGAATAAGAAAGATAAGACTGATGACAAGATTATTAAAGGTATAAGTAATTATTACATAATATAAAACCACTGTTAAATAATCATATTAAAGACACTGGTTATTATGGTAAATTAGATTACTCTTTGGCAAATTTTCCCTCCCCAATTTTATGGAAGAGGTAAACTTCCATACTCCCCTGATGTTAGGCTTACTTTTGATCAAAGAAATGGAGTCAGACACACAAGTAGAGATGTGAAGTTTTCTTGCACAATTAAGCTAGCCTTTTTGTAATCTCTCCATCACCATAAGAGTGAATGGGCTTGCTGCCCCTTCAGAGTTAGCCCTAGTTAAACATTTGTGGAAGAGACCTGTGCCTATTCTACAGTGAAGACTCAGAACCAGATAGTCCTGCAAGGAGATCTAAAAACACCCCCAGCCAACCGGCATCCTGGAGAAAGAATGAATGATAATTATTTTAAATCACCAGGTTGTTTGTTACATAGCAGTCGTGGACTGGTAAAGTCATAAAGAAAAGATTGAGATAATTAAATTGCCTCTGCCAAAGGTGTCACATTTTTTTTATAAAATTTCTTTCTAAAGCTAACAAAATATTTTAAACTTTAGTATTTGAAAAGAGTAACTTACAGTAGACTGGAAAATTCATTTATATGGAAAGCCACCCAAAGTCCCTACTTAACAGTGTGTGACATTGTTCTCATAAATTGTAAGTCCAAAAAGAGAATGAACACTTTATTTAAACAAAGTCTGCTTAGCTTTGCTGAACAGTTGTACCAGGCCTGAGTTAATATACTTTCTTCTGAGATTTCACACTGCTGACTAGTAATAACAGTCACATGATACTGTGGGTTGAGAAAATGTTTACTTCAGTTCCCACAAATAAACCCATGCACGAAATTTCAAGATCTGAATAACGAAAATGAAAGAAAATCCTTTTCTTAGAAAATTTCTCCTCTTATCCCCGTAGAATGAAGTAACATATTCGTGTTTCGTGACAAATCAAGGGACATGACTTGCTACCACTTTTACCCGAACTACTTACTAAACACTTCCTGTGCGTGGCAGATTTTTGTGCTGGATGTTTTTCCAATATAATGTCAAATAAATCACTCAACCACCTTAAAAGGCATGAATTATTACCATATGCACTTTAGAGAATGAGAAAAAAAAAAAATACAATGAGCGTAAAGTAACTTGAGCAAGCTGGAAGGCTAGGAAGTGATCAGGCAGAGTTTTGGAGCCAGAGCTGTCTTACTCCAAACCAATGTCTTATCCATACCCTTGTCCATACCAATGACAAAACAGTTTTTCGTTTTAACATCAGGACCTGCCATGCTCACCTTATCACATAGTTGTTTTCTAATCTTTTCTCTTCAAATTGAAGTAGAGCTCAAAGGAGGTAATATTTAGAGAAATACTTCATAGCTTCTGTTCACCTCCTAAATGGATACTTGTAATCAGTCAGAATGTCCAAAGAGCAACTTTAAACACCCTTCAGGGGTCATTAAGCAAGATTAGAGATTAAAAATCCATAGCTGACCAAAGACTGATGAGGCTGTGTAAGAAAGACAGAGGGATCAAGGGGGGCCTAAGATACGGCCATTTAGGTAAAAGGGAATGAAACGACATCCAGTACACACAAATGTGTGAGTTCATAATAATACTTATGGAAAGAGTTCATAATTCTTTACTGGAGGTTACCCTGGCACAAATTTATTACTCCAAAAATATATACATAAGGACAAAGACTCAAGTGTTATATTTCCTGTGCAAACTATACTTCAAGATAATCAAAGAGTACTCATGGATAAGTTCTTTGTAGAAGAATTCCAGTCAGTAAGTATAAAATGACAATTTTAAAAATCCATTTACTAATTTCTAAGATAAAAAAAAAAGGATGCTAAATCCATCAGGTGAAAGGTTGATGTGAAACTTAGATAATAGGATTAGGTTGACAACATCTGACTCCCCTGAGCTATTGAGGCTTCACTAGGCTCCACTGAAAGAAGGACAGCAAGACATCATATCCTCCTTGAAGGAAGGCAAAAGCACACAGCACTACCTAGGAGATATTTGCCCGAAGAAGTAAATAAGCATGTCTGAATCAAAAATCACGTCTCCTGATTTAAAATACAACATCGAGAAAATGAAGATTATAGAACAGTAAATGTAACATATACCATGAGAAAGTCATAAGCGAATTCTCACTAAGGCACATCTAAACCTATATATGAGTTTATCCACAAATCAATGGCAAAATGAGAGGGGAAAAAAAAAAACAGAGCAGCAAGAAGGGAAGGACATTAATACAGATGACTCCACAGACCCATAACCACTGCAAAATGTGAACTTTGTTTAGAATGTGAAGGTGCAGGTACAGGTTTAGGGGCAGGTGGGGACAACTATGAAACACCTCCTTGAGAGCTCAAAGTAAGGACTGATTGTTACGGTAATTCTTGAAATTATTGTTATGGCAGGTTTGATGAGGAAATGATAATTAGTTTTCTAAAAATATCCCTTTTCCATTTGAAATATAAACTGAAGAATTTTGAGGTTAAAAGGCATATAATCAAGGACTTGTCTTAAAACACTCCAATAAAAAGGAAAAAGGACGTGGTGTTAGATAAATAATATTGGCAAAAGATGAACTTCGTGTTCAAATATTCATAATTTCTATTTTTCAGTAACCCTATTTCATTAGAAACACATACTGAAGAATTCTAAGGTTAAATGCCATATTATATAAGATTTACCTTAAAATGCTCCAGGAAAAGAGGAAAACACATGGTATAGCATAAGTAAGATGGTCTAAATGTTAACTATTTACACAAATATCTATAATTAAAAAGCAGGAAGGGAATATAAAAAATCTAATCCAGCATAGCTAATGTTCTTTAGATAAGAAAACCATTAGTAATGTATCAGTTAATGTCTGTGTCTCTGTTTATCTTTTAGAATTATAGTTTTTTTATTAAATAAGTTGGGGAGAGACTGTATTTTCTAATGAGTCAATGAAACACAATTTTTTAAAAAAAAAATTAGAACTAAGCACAAGATCCATTCATTCAGTCTATAAACATTCATTCAGTCCCGACTTTCTCTTTAGCAGTCAAAATCCAAGGTAGTGGGGATACATCAGTATTTAAGACAGGTCCCTCTACTTAGTGGGTGCTAAAAATCTGCCAAATGTCAGCTTCCCTAGTAGAGTCAGAAATAAAGATGTGGTAATAAAAGCTATTTCCCAGATTTCCTTTGGCAAGTAAGATGTCAATAAAACACATCCCCGAAGTACATTTAACTGATCCTGACAAGGTTTATACTGAGTCGAGGCCATCCTGCCCAAGCACATTATATGTTAACTGCAAAGTACTTGCAAGGGAATCAAACAGCATTCAAAGACTGGAATGGGGTTTTGTCAGTTTGCATGGGCAATGTACCAGGGTTAGGCAAGTGAGGATCTTCAAGAAACTGGAAAATTCCACCCCAAACCCTAGTGGAAAAAAAATGAGGAAAAGACAATATTTCAATCAGTAAAACTGCATGTTGAACTTGGTAAAGGATAGACTCGGGCTCTTAGCAATGACCTTATGTGTAATGTGTAATTAATATTACATATTAATGTAATGTATGACCATGTTGATTCTCAACATGAAATTTCTACACTGTTACAATGTAACATTACTTCAAAAATATTAATAAAGGAAGGAAGAAAAGTCAGAAAAACAGTGAGGCAATCCTCCAGGTCTTAGTTCCACATTTTGTGGTATAGACAGGGCAGCTCACCACACCAGAGACATGGTAAATGGTTTTATTTTTACATGTCAAGAAGCTAGTTTAGATGGTGTCAGTTTCCAGCATTAATAAATCTTTTCAACAGGCAGCTTCTACTCTTCTCATTTCTGACATCATATTAACTGAGGCAGGATAGCCTGCTGGTGAACATCACACACTCTAGAACTAGACTGCCTACGACTGCCTCATAACGCTGCCACTTGCTCTGTGATCTTAGGAAAGTTCCTCAACCTATGTCTGTTTCCTCCTCTAAAAAATTATACTAGCATATACCACTTAGAGTGATGAAAATAATTAAATAAGTTAATGCATTTTAAAAGTTTCCAATGATGCCTGGTAAGTAGTAAGTGCTCAACAGTGTTTATCGTTATATGTTGTCAATGTAAGAGACAGACTTGATGCTAAAAATAGAAAATCTCAGTAACTTCATGTTCTTACATATTGCAATGGTAATAGTTGGAATATAAATATAAAATATGGTCAGAATTAATTATACCTTTTAATATTTATTTATATATTTTTGACATCGATTGTGGTCCCCATGGATTTCCCACCACCATGTCACCAGTGCACCATCACCTCAGTCCCTTGTGCTCTTTCTGCCCTCATCCCATTCCCTCCTCCCTCCCCATGAAGTGTCCCCAATTTGTCCCTATCTTTTTGTTTTTGTTCTGTTTTGTTTTTATTATTATTGTTGTTATTACTGTTACTATGCTTTTCCTTGGTCGCCTACTTTTTAAATTTCTTTTTAGTGTGGCCACTAAAAAATTTAAAATTGTATGTGCGACTTGCATTTTATTTCTATTGGACAGGGCTGCTCTAGAAGTTTGGTCTTTGAAACTAAATGTCCATCATATTTTACTTGAATTTAAGAACCTCTGTGCTGTATGTGATAGATCAATTAATCTCCATGACACTCAGAAATTCCATAGCTCTAAAGAGAATATAGGAGATCACAGGGTATTTCCCTGGTCTTTCTTCACCTGGAGAAGGTAGCTCTATCCACGAAGCCCCATTTCATGGGTCCTGAGATTTGAAATGAATGGGAGTCCATAACTGACACCCAGATCTTTCCCTGCACCTTCTGAACACATCAAGAACTAAAATAGCATCAAACTATAAAGTTCATTCATAAGCCTATTATTTCAAAAGCCCAAGTATTATTAGATCAAGCAAATCAGTCTTAGCTTTATCCCCTTTTAAATCACAAAGCCACACTGGATTCTGTTGTAGGTGTGATGTTCTTGTCACACACAAAATAACCACACATATACAGGATTTTGCAAGCAAACTTTGCAAGCAAACTGCTGGAGGTTTCTATGTATCCTTAATAGAGCCAAGTTCATTTCAGCTCAGTTCTCCAAAATCACATACCCTCACCAAGGCTGCTTGTATAGTAATTTTGTTTAATAAATGAAGATGCCAAGGAATGGATAAACTATTTTGTCCCTAACACACTGCAAATATTCACATTTTGCTCAGGTTTATCTACCACAGCGTGTTTTTGCCACACTTGTGGGTCATCTGCAAGGAAATAAATTAACATTCACTGACAGTACCATGTGCTAAGTGCTACTTTAGGGGGTTTTCACATCTTATTTTTGATCCCCTCAACAATCCTGTGAGATAGCTTTAGCTACACAGATGGCCATACTGAAGTTCAATTATATGTCCACAGAACAGCTCCCTGCAGACCAAAGTGTGCACACTTTGATGTCAAGGATCAGAGAGCTCCAGTCAAAGGAGTGACAGCTTCTGTCTACCTTAACAGGAAGAAGCCAGGCTCTGGCTTGTCCTTGGACCTGCAGGAGGACTTTGGGCTTGAAGCATCAAGTCTCTTCAAAGTAACATCTAAAAGCACTCAAGTGAAAAACAGTTTCTCCAAAGGCTATTGCAGTGTGAAACAGCCAAAGATGACCCTGACTCAAAGACACCGTGATTTGCATTAAACTTCCCTTCCTTTTCTTTTTTAACATGCCCAACAGGCAGCAAGAGATCAGAAAGCCATAATCACTGTTCCAGTTTTGAAATTGCACTGTCCTCCTTCCCCAAGAAGACAGAATGAAAAACACAGGCAGTAGGTTCTGGACAACAGTAAATTATACCCCTGCACACCTCAGGATGTCAGAGAGGTGTTGCTTTCTCAGTGGGCAACTGGGGGAAAGCGGGAACAGAATACTGACATCTCTACCAAGCTAAAAACTCAAAGTGTTGTAAAGATTCAGACTCCCATTTAACAACAGGACTTACCTTTGCTGACTTTCACACACTGGAATTATTATGGAACATTGGGGCATGTGGGGAAAATAGTTATATCAGAACAGAGAAAGGAAAGTAACCCAAACAAGCCATGCGTTGCTGTATTCCTGCTAGTTCAATAGTTACACTGTGACCCGAAAGAATGCAAAAGGGAATAGTGTTTTCCAGAAATTGCTTAATGACCACTTTTTTTAAAAAGGGAGCTGTCTAAAGAGAATTAATTGCAGTGTTAATGAGAATAGTGATGCGAATGGAGTGAGAGGTAGAGGGGCACTGGGAAGTGCACATGGTACAGACTACTTGATGTTTGAAAAAGTGCCATCCAAGCTGGTCTACAAACCATCACTAACATTCTTCACTTTGAATTGAAAGTCATCACGTTTCAAAAAGGAAAAGAAATATTTTAGTAACATGACCACTTAGGAGTCTAGAGATGACTGCCCCGGACTGACTCATGTGGGCCAAGGAGTCTAACAAGCAAGTCTATTTTCCCTGTTTTAAAACATTCCTGCAGCAGAGCTGACAGTCAGCAAAGATACTATTTCATTCAAATAAGAAATGCTGAATAAGCATAACTATCTTTCCATAAGGAAACTCTTATTACTGTAATATATCACCTCAAACACTAGTACAAAAAATGCCAGTGATTTTGATCCTACTTTTTTTAAGGAACAGTGTGTCCATCTAATATGAAGTTAGCTTTAGAAAGCTTGCCTTTAAAAAGATTCTATTTAAAAGTTTAGATAAAAAAAAATTAATTCACCAAAAACTTAGGTCCTTAAAAAACAAATTGATGGGTCTCTGATACATATACAAAAAGAAAAAAAAGGGGGAGGTCCAAAGTGGTTATTTTTGACACTTAAAAATGGCAGTTAGTTTCCTTCACGGAAAAAAAACATAGAGTCCAGATATTATAAGACCATTTGACCTATAGCAGGTAGAAAAATATACTGAAATAATAGCAAGTGTTAGCAAATACTTATATTAAAATACATATCAATAGGTTCTTTCAAAAGCATATTGATGCCATTTTCTTTTTAAAAATTATAATTTCTTTAATCCCACTAGAATAACACAAACCTGAACTTCAATAATATTGGTCTCTGATAGATTGAGTCACCAAAAATGGGGAAAATATAATGATAACAGATCAGGGTTCAAGAATGAGCCACAGTGTATTTTCCTTTGTGACACAATGACAAACTATAGAGGTAAAAGGGAAATGTGAGATATAAAGCTTCATTTCAGCAAAGTTCATTCCTTCCCAAATGATAGTCATATCAAATGGAGACAGTTTCAGGTCAAATCATCTTCCAAAGATTTTGAGTTTACAACCTGAGGAAATCTCTGGTCTTTATCAGCTTAGTAAAGGACATTTTTTAAATGATACCAACGAAAGACAGAAACATGCTAACTATTAAAATAGGATGTATACACAAGTACACACACACACGACAGAAAATGACAGAATCAGCAACAAAGAAAGCTCTGAAACTGAAAACTGACCAACTCTTTACATTATATTTTAATGACCATTACTGTAAATTGTATAACAAAAGAATAATTTGCATTTTTGAAAAAAATCACTCCACTTTATTTACCACTGGTCAGTCTTTCAATGATATTAGGACTGAATTCAGATTTCATTATTTTGCATAGAACACGGACAAGTTGGAACCAAAAAGGGCAACATAATCAAAGTGCAAGGGTTATCTTGAATCACTGAAGGATGAATAAAACCTTGTAGCTGTTAAAAGAAAATAAAAAGCTAAAGAGGAAGAAATGAGGGAAGGTAAGGGATTTCAACCACTCTAAGAAACATTCGGTTTAGATTTAGTTTAAGATCACGGGAGAAATGATGAATAAGGCACAAAAGATAACCAACGTCCAACATTTTGATCTATTAAGACACAGAATAAGTAATTAATGATATTTCTGAGAATTACCTGGTTCTATGAATCTAATGAACAGAGAATGAAGCAAACATTTCACAGAAGTTTTCTGTCTCCTCATTATGGCAATGGTAATTCCATCAAAAATTGGTTTCAGGGCCTCCTTGGTGGCGCAGTGGGTTAAGCAATGCACTATGACGCATCTGCCTCCACTGCAGCATGAGTTTGATCCCCCGCCAGGGAGGGGACCCACATGGTGCAGCAGATCTCTCCTGCCTCGCCCGCTGCTCCCTTCAGCAGTGCCCTTCAGTCGATCTGCCTGTTCTGTTCTTGGCTCTGTCTCTGGTGAATCCTCTCACCTCCCTGGACTCTGTCCTGTATCCCAGCTCTTGTATGCATAAATAAATAATATATATATATATATAAAAAAACTGGTTTCAGTCTTTCTGAAACATGCTAATTTGAAATATTTTTATAAAATTTATTAACATAGAGAGAAAAAAAAGCAAAAAATTTTAAGAAACAACCCATGAAACAAAAACACTTCACAAAATTCCTTAAGATGATTGAATAAGTAAAAAAAAGGATTGAATAAACAAATGTTTTATGAATTTAGGTACATCCAAAAGCAAATACTGTGAGTGTAATTAGGTCTCTCTGAAATAAGTTATAAAAGTGTGTGTGTGTTTCTATGTGTGTACATTTTTCTAGGTCATTCTTTTACCTATCATGTATAATGTATTGATTTTATTTTGTTCCGTCAACGAATTATTTAGTTTTAGAAGCTGGGATCAGGTCTCACTCATCTCCTTGTCATAACTCAAAGAATTGTTCTACACCCAGCTGGTACTCAATAAACGTTTATTCGATGAGAAACAACCTGAGTGCTTCTGAATTCTATCCAGTAGTCAAGACAGTGCTAAATGTCAGTGAGGTACCCAGACAAAGATGAGATCTGATACTATCCAGTTCCATAGACCAAAATGTGGCTAGTGAGCAAAGGTCCAGTAAGACCAGGAAAGACAAAAGCCACATCAGCATAGATGGGAGCTGCATATTCTGCCTCTAGACCACAGGGCATAACACTGGGAGTCACAGGAACAGAAAGTCAATCAGTGCTGTAACAAAGGAATAGGAAGTCTATTTAAGAGAGACAGAGAGGCAGGGCACAGGGGCAGAATTTTAGTTCCCAGTTGTCTGTCAAAAGAAAACAGGGTCCCTATACAGAATGAATGGAAGCCCACTAGATGAAGAGCAAGAAGGTAGGGCATTAGACTGGAACATATAACTTGGTTATCACAATTAGAGTCAATTCTTGTCCAAAGGAAAAGGGGCTGAGTCAATAGATCTTAAGTAACCAATCAGAACAAATTATAGCAGAGCACTAGTATGAAATCATTAAATTATCAATTAAAGAAGTCCTAAATTTCCTTCACTAGAAAAAGGATTGATCCTGATCCTGTGGAAGGTGTAAACATGCTGAAAGATTTTAAAAGCTCTGGGTAAAGAAAGAAAAAAATTCAGGTTATTCCTTGGGTCTTCTGTAGACTAAACGTGTTTTGAATATTAATTTTAGATCAATATGCTTAGTCATGCATACTTTTGCTAGTCTGATTAGTGCTACTTACAGTAGTCACTCAGGTGAACATGTGGACAGTTTTATTTTTACCTTTTAAAATTTTATTAAATTTTATTGAACTAACAATGATCTACAACACTGCGTATGACTTACGGGTTCATACCTCTTCAGGTGTATGTTATCACACAGTCCGCATCAAAACAGCCACAATCTTCCATCAGAGTCCATTAGACCTCTCCTCCTTTTCTACCCACCCCCAACCTCAATTCTAGGCAAATTTATAGGGTTTATTTTGATTCAGTTTTATCTGGAAAGATATTTTTTTAAAGATTTATATATTCATGCATACAAGAGCTGGGGTACAGGCCAGCGGTGTGTGGGATGGTGAGAGGATTCACCAGAGACAGAGCGGGGACAGAATAGGCAGATCCACTGAAATACACTGCTGAGGGGAGCATCCAGCAAGGCAGGAGAGGTCCACCTCACCATGTGGGTCACCGCCCCGGCCGCGGCAGGGATCAAACTCATGCTGCAGTGGCTGCAGTCTGGCTTCATAGTGCATTGCTTAACCCATTCCACCAGGGAGGCCCCTGGAAAGATTTTTAAATAATCACCCTGGGTCTGTGATTCAAGATCAGCAGGTGAAATCTATGCTGAGAATAGATCATTGATGCCTATTTGCTCAACACTAGACTAAGAGGCAGTAGGAATGCTATGTTAGAATGCAAGGATAACTCCAACACTCACAGTTTAGGACACAGAGGTTTGCCATAGGAAGCTGAAATTTCTTGGTGGAATTCAAGAGATTTCATTGTATATTTCCATATTGAAAATTTGTATTATAACCAGGGCTTCAATGTTACATACAAATATGATCTTTCAGGAAATGCTTCCTCTTCTGCCCAGAGCCTCCAATATATCTATACTATATAGTTATTAGAAATGGTTTAAATCTAAACATCCAAAAGAAAAGTCATGAGTGTAGGGTAAAGGTTGATCAGGTCTTTCCACCCTCCCACCACTGATGATGGACACCTGCGGTGCTGCGAGCATTCCAGGGTGGGTATGCACAAGTGGGTGCACCTGAGTTGGGACACGGGCATAAATGGGCGGCGTCATGAGGACACCAGAACTGCGAGAACCAACAGGACCGACAGTACTGACGAGCAGCAGCAGCAGCAGAGAAAGAGAAGAAAGCAGCCGAGAGGATGAGATGCGCTGGGAGCTGGGAAGCCTGCCAGCCTCCTGGCCCCCCGGCACCCATGCCTGCCATGTACCTGGCCACCTCTACTAAATAAAGTTTGAAAAGCAACCGAGGGCTCCAAGACTCTCCTTCCTTGACCCGTCTGCCCAGAACCATCTGGAACCTTGCTCCAGTGCTCCCATCCTGCCGCTATAATGAGCATTAAAAAAATGAAAAGATAATATACATCCTTTTGCTCCCATTCTCTAAGAATCAATGCTAATGCAAACTATATTTTTATTTTATAAATTGTATTTTATAATTAAATTTTATCTATAATTTCCTTTAGCAGTAGTTTATCTACGTATCAATATGAAATAAGATAAATAATAAACTGAATTAACATAAATGAATGCTAAATAAACCAAAAAAATTGCAAGAGATTTAAATTCCTAGAAGTTACTCTCACCATTTACAGACCAGAGAGACAAATAACAGCTGAGATAAATATCAGCAGACACCAGCCCTGATAACCACATCTATACAAGGACCTTCCACACACATGCTGCCTTTTAATAGTGGCCCCTTGTTCTCTTTAACTGGAAAATAGTTCATTGTATGACTTTCACAATTAATAATTATGCATTTGTTTGTTTACTCATTCAATGTCTGTCCCTAGTACTCTGCTGTAACTTCCCTGAGGTCAGAAAAGGTCACTGTTTGGCAACTACCAGAGCTCAAGATAGGCATTCATTAAAATTGACAGACTGATTCATGCAAAAACACTGTTTTATTTTAGGCTCACAGACCTTATGCAGACACGTCAATCTGAAAAACTTGTCATTCAGATCAACCAAGTATAAAGTAAAGGTCCATATAATATGTGCTTAAAAAGGAATGAAAGTAGCAGATGCAATTAAATAGACAACTAATAGAAGCACAAAATGAAAGATGAAACTATCTCCTCATTCATTTATAATTCTATTTAGTGGTATTGACATGTACTGACATGAATATAGGTAAAATACAATCAAATAAAAAATAATTAACAGGTTTTGTTTTTGTGGGTTTCTTACACAAATCAAACACTGGTAAACATTTACAAAACAAGAACTCACAAACCTGAATTCTAAGCTATTATAATTTTGCAATCACATCTCTATTTTTAGACTCCATTAAATATTTTAACAAAAATAAATTCTGGCAATGAAAATGAGCTGTGTTTCAAGACTGCATATGCCATCTCTCATACCTCCTCCCAACTGTGAATAAGAATTATGTATGAAATATTTCATGGAATGTTTTGATACAGTTCTAATTCAGGTATCAGTAACTGCACAAAGCAAATGTTAAGATTGGATATTTCCAAAGAATAACTACACAAAATTCTACCCAAAGATTGTTAGTGGGAGATTGCTCTTTTGAGATCTCAGGCACTTCCCCAAGATTCAATGTGGAACAGAACAGGTTTGGCTGCTGAATTAATACAGCATGATCAGGTTATTCGTTCCCTTCAGAAAAAAAAAGCTATTGAAAGTCAGTTCATTCTCCAAAGAGGCAAGTAAAGCCTAGAAACTCCGAGCTTTCCCCTAAACCTGAGAAGACCCCCATCCTCACTGCCATGACTTCCAAAGGAACTTTTTCTTGAGATTAAGATTCTGCCTAAGGGTTCCACCTTCCACCTACCGACTGACTGACCTCCAGCAAAGTCTTCGCAACATAAGAAAGACTGAATATTCCCTCCGCAGGGCTCTCATTCTGTCTCCAGAACTAATGGGTGCATTAGCCATATCAGATAGCTATCTTCACATCTCTCTTCTCTGTTAAGAGTCACAGCCCAGTAAATACAGGAACGATACCACTCACCCCATACCCAGTATACACCAGGCTTTCAGATTTTTACAGAAAGTAAAGAGGAAGTCTGATATGGTGATTCATTCATATTTTCCCCCTCTCTGTGTCTGTACATAAAAATATTTATAAACAAATCCAGAGTTAATGGATGCAATTAAAATACACTCCACCCTTAAATGATGGTTTATATTCTGAACTCTGAGCTTTCAATTCAGATTTAAGTAACTAAGTGAAGGAATCCACAATGAGAAGCTTCTATGGAATAACCATTCATCTATTGTGAATCTTCCAGGATCTGAATCTGGATGTGCATTATAGACAGATAGGGTGGAGTGACACACGGTGAGTTTTTCAGCAATGGCATCACTTCTAAAGATGAAAATTATTATGGTTCACAATTCCCCAAAGAAAAAAAAATGCGATCTACCAAGAATTAACAAACAATTTTACCACAGGCAGACCAGACACTCAGAATAAATTCAGCTCCATTATGCCAGGGTAAGGTCATTCTGATTTACTAATATTTCACATGCTCATTAAGAAATCCATCTATGACATATCCTTCAAAATGTATTTTGAATCAAGATGACAGTGACCCTGCCTATGCCATAACTCTGGTCACCAGAGGGCTGAAACACATACTATAAAGAAGACAGGCTTGATTTTTACACACGGTTGCTTAGCATCAAGTACTTTTATGTCAAAAGACAAATGGCACCAATAAAATAGCTTATTACAAAGGCTACCAATCAGCCCTAGAAAAGTCATGACCCAGCGCCAACTTCCCAAAGCAATTCTCTCCGTTGAATTTGGTATTTATTGTTGTTATGCTTTTTCACATACTGGAATCCCTCAAAACCCCTCTTCCTTGGTATTTTTTAACTTCAATACCTCATTTTCCAACCGTAACTTTTTTGCTTTTCCCACACTGACAAATACACGCATTTTTCCTATTTCCCTCAAATAGATCTGTAGTACATTCTTGAGCCTTATCCATTTTATATCTGCTGACCAATTGCTAAGACCTTTTTGTTCAGCTCTGATCCTGCAGTCATCCTTTAAATGCTGATGTTCTGAGGGCTTTCCTGAGTTCACAGCCTTCTGACCTGCCTGTGAGTGGTTCTCACCTTCTCCTCCCAAATTCCCCAAGAGTTCTTGCTATACCTCCTTATACAGTATGCCCCTGACTCTGGGGCTGTACAAATTGTTCCCACTGACACATGAAAATTTCTGAGGACAGGAAATCTCTCCACTATAACACCTAAATAATAGCAGCACTCAATAAATGTAAAATTACTGAGCAAGTGACTGAAAAATGACAACCAGGTGAGGAAGAAACAGAGAGCCAGAACCGCGATGATTGTAAAGCGAAGCATAGCATGGTAGTTAAGAAGCAAACTTCAGGGCAAGCTTCCAGGGTTCAATCCCAGTCCTGCCATTTTCCTGTTGTGTGGTCTTGGGAGAGGGATCTACCAAATGCACCACAAGAAATTACTGAGCTAATATATGTCAGACACTTAGAAAAGTACCTTTAAACATCCTAGATACATTGAGTTGGAAATTAACATTTACACAGAGGATTAGTACTTTAAGAATACTGTACGTTAATAAAATTTTTAAAGCTACCACTAAAAAAGAAGCTTAAATTGTTATTCCTGAGAGAGATGGTTTTCTTATTAAAAGGAAATAAACCACCAGATGCCTACACCTCTGCCTCAGGTCATACTGAATTAGACACATGATGAAGTTTATCCATTGTAACAAAAGATTCACTTGATATACCTACAAAATTAACTCAAGTTATAGGACATCGTTCGTCCTATAAACTTAGGAATTATATCCATTTTCCCAAATTATTGTAGTAAAACAGCACAATTTTTTAAATTCTCAGATCATTCCAGTCCTCAAACTCAGAGAGAAAATGGGAAGGACTGTGCAGAATTTTTCTAACAAGACTGTAGTGCAGCAGAACTGAAAAATGGATGCAAACTTCAGTCCAAAGTCAAAATCATAAATTCAAAGGATTTTTTTCCTCCTTTCTGGCCCCAGACCCAGACTCCTGAGAGTCAGGGGGGAAGCCCAAGTGTATCGCTTGGCCTGGACAGGGGGCCTTTTTACTCAGAGGAATCAGAGCTGCAGTATAATTTAATTTTGGCCCCCAAACTAAAGGTTCAGTTTGAGGGTGAGATAGATAGGTGAATGATGATCTATGTAGGATTTGAAAAAGGATAAACCAAAGAGTACTCTTGCCCAAAGAGCAGTGCTAAATGATTCTTCCTCTTCTCTGGGAGCTGGGACCCAGTCCTCCCTCTTCATTGAGACCACACAGGGACAACTTCTCAGGGACCGCCTTTCCAATCTGAGCTTTATTCAGACAGAGAGAGTAAATGGAAGCTCCTGTACCCCCCCTCCCTTTTCCCTGAGGCCTGTATTTTCAGTGTAGATTCAGCAGGGAAATGCAGTGTGAACTTTTTCCTAGAGTGGTGGCCACTTGAGAACAGGAGTTGGGTGGGTTAATGTTCTCTCAGTCTTGAATGGTACTTTCCCAACAGATGTGTTATTGCTACTGTGTGTTCTGGATTATGAATCATAACACACAGCAATTATTACTCAATTACTTTTAAGTACACCACTGAAATAGAATGCCTCATTAACCAGTCCTGCTCTCTCCATTAACAAACTAATCATTAGGCCCTTGAAGAAGGAGGAGAAAAAATCTCCCACCTCGAAAACTTACAGCCTCTTCACACATAATTGCAGCCTGTGGTTTGTGAAACCTGCCTCTCTGATTGTAAAGGGAAGTGCCAAAATTCAAAATTGCCTGCTACCAAACTGTGAGAGTCAATCATCAAAAGGAACCTGCATTCCCCCCACCCCCATAGTGGACAGCATATCTTAGAAAGACGAGTCTAGAACAACAATTTTTTTAAAAAGATTTATTATTTACGCGTACAAGAGCTGGGGTACAGGCCAGAGGTGTGGAACATAAGAGAATTCACCAGAGACAGAGTGGGAAGAACAGGCAGATCTACTGAAACACACTGCTGAGTGGAGCAGCGGGCGAGGCAGGAGAGGTTCGGGGCGCCATGTGGGTTCCCTCCCTGGCCTGGGATTGAAGTGGTGTTGCTGTGCAGCTGATGCTTCAGTGTGGCGCTCAACCCACTGCACCACCAGGGAGGCCCTACAACAACGTTTTAGGAGAAAAGTATTCAAACAACCCCCTATGTTTTAAATTTATGCTGAGGAACATAGAAAGGTCTAAAAAGTGAAAGACAGATGTTTCAAAATACATATAATCAGATGGGGGAATTAGTCTGAATGGGTCTGAAATAGTTGGAAAAATACAAAGTAGTATAAAATGAATCCAATGATGAATGATGTTATGTCAACAGTGAGCAGAAAATGGGCTCAAACAAGGATGAGATCAGGAACATCAGGGATGGTTGGCTCAGGAATAGCTATTATGACTCAAGAAAGGGATTAAAGCATAATTTTAGAGATGATCCCTGAGAGACAATTAGCTTAAGATGCTGCTGGGACCATGAAAAACAGGAAAATACTGGCCATTATCACAGAAACAAGTCAGAGACCATATTGAAGACATTATCCTGATCTTCTCCCAGAACAACAACTCCCAGTCCCTGTCACCTGGGAGGGAGATCTGAGATATCCTTCAGTTGTAACACTCAGAGATGACAGAATCCCATTGTTTTTCCTTATCTACCAGCTTTTCTCTAAATATGTTATAGAAAATTACAATAAAAACATAGCAACGAGATTGGGAAATAAATTTAGAAATCAATGTAAAAATCTAAAATGCTTCTCAATTAGTAGTTTATTTTTAAAAAGATCAGAGGGGCAGCAGGATAATGGGTACAGGAGACCTTCTGCACTATTTTTAGAACAACCTAAAAGTGTAAAATTGTCTAAAATCATTTTCAATCATGGTGAGAGCAAACTCATAATGCAAAGATCGTACTATGTAAGTTAATTTGAATAACCATGACTAGTTTAAAAATGGCTTGTAATCTTCCTTAAAGTAAAGGTATAAAGCTACCAAATTCTAAAAGAAATTTCTTACAAGAAACTTCAAGGTTATATGCAGGATGGAGGGCATACCACATACAACGGTCTCCACAGAAGATTATGTTTGGCCATTTCTAATTGCTATGGTCTTAATGTGTGTGACCCCCAAGACTCATATACTGAGTCCTAATCCCCAAAGTGATATTAGGAAACGATTAGGTCGTGAGAGTTGAGTCCTACTGAATGATATTAGTACCCTCATACAAGAGGCCCAAGAAAGCTTCTTGCCTCTTATACCAAGCAAGGACACAAGAAAACATTATTCTATGAATCAGAACATTGGTCCTCACCAAACACCAAATATATAAGCACCTTCATTTTGGACTTCCTACCCTCAGAACTGTTAGCAATAAATTCTGTTGTTTATAAGCCAGTCTGTGGTACTTTGTGACAGTAGTCTGAGTGGACTAAGATATTTATGCAGCCCTCTGCAAGAAAAGAGAACCTAATATTCAAATACAGCTCTGGGGAGATGGCAATGCAAGTTACTTCAAGGTGCCAAAGAATACAAGTCCCTTAGGCACACTAAATGTGCTTTTCTCTTTCTCTGCTAAAAGCTGCTTGTGAGAAAGGTTGAAGGTATGCTGTATCCTGTTCCAAAGACTGATGTTCCTAACTGCTGATAAGGACACTCTAAACACATCACCCTAAAGATCATATTAGCAGACAGCAGGGCAGGACTGCATTAGTCAAGTTGAGAAATTCAACAAACCATTCCAAACAAAGCATCCACTCAAAGGTGGGGCGCTAAAGAATCCGTGGGCTAAACAAGATACTTCCATGGGCAGCAGCAAAGATTTTGTTCTGCCATTTAGACATTATTTGATAGAAGTATCCAGGAAAACACACACTGGATGACAGAAATTAAACCTTGTAAGTTTCACAAACTGGCTGATGATAACTTCAGATATTCTGAAAGAGTATCTAATTCTGAGTAGCATGGCTTCCTGATAAAGCCTTTGAAGCCTTACCCCCAGGGAATAAATTATCTTATGACATTCAAGTATTATTTAACATTTTCCAACTGAATGCAGAGAATAACTGTCAATGGCAGTGAAGATTAATGCGTGGATATAGAAGGTGGATGTATTAAGTTCAGTCTTGACTTGTGTTTTTACCTTGAATTTGTAAGAATTTAGGAAGATATATATGCTAAGAACAAGAACCATGACCTAAGACAGAAGAGAAAAAAAAAATAGGATAACTTTTATCCTGGCAACATTTCATTTCATGAATTATTTGACAGCACTTGGACAAATCCATAAAGAAATTTTAAGTACCATACTTTGGCCATACATCATTTCCACAAATCTAATAATTATACTCGAATTTTAAAGAACTGATTTACTTAAAATTAAATCTAACAGATATCTACTGCCCACTTTTTATGTGTGAGGCACTGCATGAAGACATGATAGACCATCTGTACAAGACCTTGCCTTCAAATACCTCACACCATCATCATGGAAAGGAAAGAGAAGACATGTAGTATCTATAAACAGCCTGTTTTAACTGAACTGTACTTACCCAAAATTCAACTGCTTAAGTCCTAATCCCTTGTACCTTAGGATATGACTTTATTTGGAAACTGGAGGGCTCAAATTATAATGAAGGTTCCTTTTGGGAAGAGGAAGAGATACCAAGGAGATGTGTTCATAAAGAAAAGATACCTATACAGATAGATCTGCAAGTGAGAGAAAGACTTCAGGAGAAACCAAGCCCACCAACACCTTCATGGTAGGTTTCCGGCCTCCAGAATAGTGAGAAAATTAATTTCTGTTGTTGAAGTCATCTGAGTATGAGGTATTTTGTTATAGGGGCCCAACAGACTAACTTATCTGCTCTGTAGAGGAAGCAGTAATTCACCATCAGAGAAAAGTGGCATTTTAATGAAGTAAAGAAATCAGAATGTATTTCATGAAAAGCTCCTGGGATGGGCCCTAGCAGATGGGTGCAACTCTGAAATATGAAGATGAGGAAGGAGAAAAATCACTCCAGGTGTGAGCAGAGACCCCAAAGTGGCACCAAGAAGAGCACCTGGAAAGCAACCAGCTGCCCAATTTGGTGATATTCTGATTTCCCCTGAGCAAGGTGGTGAGACCGTTTAAAAGTCATGAAGCAAAGGTTTTCAATGTCAGGGTAAGGAATTTATCTTGAATTTAGTAGAGGTAGAACTGCACATAAAAGAGAAATTATCAATTATTTAGACTTCAGGTGCGACAGGGATAATTGTTTCAGAATATGAAGAAGTGCTTTATTATGCCAAAGAAGTTAGTCAACTGTCTTAGTTTTACATTTTTAAACACTCATACTAAAAATCCAGATACAAATTCATTATAAGATTATGAGATTAGTGTGACACAAACATTTCTGAGATACATGCTTAGATATACAGCAGTATTATTTTACTGCAAACTAGTCTAAATTCTGAAGAGCTTGCAAAAATAAATGCCACTCTAAAAAAGGATACTAAGCTGAAATCTAAATTCATATTCATTAGTAATTCTAAATTCCATAATCTGTTAAGTGTCACACAGAACACTGGAATAATGCATACCTTTCCAGAAAACTGAATACGAAATGACTGAACTAAATAAATTACTCTTTAGAAGCTTATTATACTTTTAAGTTTGATGGTACAAGTCCAGAGTATACTAACACTCCCTATGAATTGGAATTTCTACCTCAATTAATAAACAAGAAGATATAATATTTACAGCATTAATTACACTATTATCAGACTATTGAGGATACAGTTAGAGCACTTTCCTGGCAAGAAGACATTTATTTATACTCCCTCAATTTATAGTCCCCAGGGAAACTTAGATACTTAAAGGGGCATTTAAAGCTTAGCTGATTTTAAAAAAAAATAAAAACACACTAAGTGTCCACAGATATCAAAATAAACTAAAAACCAATGTCGGGATCTGAACTTTAATTACATCCTTTGTACTTATCACAGATAAATATCAAAATACCCACATTATTGAATCTTGGTGCCAGCAGAAACCCAACAATCATTTAAAAAAACCATGAAAATAGATGTTGCAATCCTGCTTCTTAGGTATTTAATTAGTGGAATGTAGGGAATCTTAATTAGCAGTAAATAAAACCAGAGGCCTTATTTCTGAATGCTACTAAGGCCTTATTTCTAATGCTATAAAGGTGACAAGTCATTCCAATGTTTGGCCCAGTTTTATGTATTAGTGGAGAGTGGGGGAGGGAAAGAGAGAGAAAATGCCCCAATTTTAACCCTGTTTCGTGAGACTGAGGTAAGAGAAAACCCTCTTGAAGGATTTTTCACTAAGAAAATGTCCCTGTTTAGAAAGAAGAGACTAACTCCTGGACACATGGAGAATCTCAGTGGTGTGGCCAGTGGGGGTGGGGATTCTCCCAGTACAGGGGGGCTGGCTAGGTACCAGGGGCACTGTTCCCAAAAGCCCCATTCCCGCTCCTTTCTCCAGGCAAAAAGTTGGGAATGAACCACCTAGGAGCCTCTGCAAAATGCCAGACACACTAGAGGAGTGATCTTCGCTGCTCGGGCTTCTTCCCTCTAGTTAGGGTTACAGAGGAGGAAGCATGGTGGGGGGTTCACTGTGGCCAACTCAAGTCCTCCACAGCCCCAAATGAGACCCAAGAAGGGAAAAAACCACACATGGTAGGCTTAAAGTATAAAAAATAAGACTGTTCTTTTAAAAAATGCTATCTAAAGTCAGGTAATCCACTTCTCAATAAATGCAACTAGCTTTCATGATAGAAACGCCTGGGCCACCTGCTCTCTCAAGGTAAAACTATTGAACTAAAAATAAGAGTCTATTGATTTTGAGGAATTTTGTGTCTCAGCAGAAAAGGAAGGTCCTCAGGTTTTTAGAAAGTTTGGAGGAAGGGCAGTTATCGAGCAAATGCTATGTATTTGTGAGCGACCAGGGTGCATTCCTATATATAGCACTATTTTTCTGTTAAGCTGCAGTAAAAATCATCTTTGAGCACAGCACTGTATCCAAAGTCAAAGTCGTTTGTGGATGTCCACTCAGGTAAGCCAAATGACTACCAAAAGTGAATATGAAGTCTCCAAGTCTCCTGATACGATTTCCTTTCATTAAAACATAATATATTACTAGATAACTTTCCAAGAATGGTTAAAAAATTGATACTAGAAAATCTTATCTTAAAACATTGTTAATACTTGCAGGACTGAATTAAGATTAAAATCAAAGTTGAAGGAAATGTCTGCTCCATACAGATCTGGGCATACACCCACTCACCTTCCACATGCTGTGAATGGAATCCAGACCCAAACCCCTCTCACAGTTCTGGTCTTCAAACACCTAACTAGGTCTCTCCTGGGAGCAGCCACACACAGGCCACCTCGATCAGCAGATTGAGGCAGGGTAAAGGCCAAACGTGGCATCACACACAGTGGAGGTCATTCAGGAATCCTTTAGCCAAGGTACACTGGTGGCCCTGTGTTCAGGTGTCACCTCACCCTTCCTTGGAGTGATTTCCTGACTGCAGCCTTTCAGATCAGGTACTTCCACTGCAGATCCAGTATCCACTGCTCAGGGAACTCAGTTCATTAGGAGAAGCCCATCGTAGAGAGTCGATGCAACTCACCTCCCCATGGTAAAATGTGTAGACACACTTGCTGCATCTTCCCTTTTCAGAATGCAGCTATACTTGAGCAAGGAGAATTTCTACTTATGTCTCCTCTATTCCCCGCTTCCAAGCCTCCACCATCCCTTTGACATCCACCAGCCGGTCTTTCCATAGCATAATATAGGATATGCAGGTCACCTGCATCAGAAAAAGTGTGTAGTCATTTCTGAAAATATTGACAGGTGATGTCAAAATAGAAGAATCGGCTGGAGCCTGCCTAATGGCCTGGAAGCTAAGTCTCAGCACTATCAAGCTATCACTGCTATGGCCTGGGTTAGATCCCTGGCCAGGGAGTTAACCCCAAACAGGATGGCAGACCTCTCCAGCCTCACCTCCTACTCCCCTCAGCAGTGTGTTTCAGTCGATCTGCCTGTTCTGCTCCCCACTCTGTCTCTGGTGAATCTTCTCACCCCCTGCAGCTCTGGCCTGTACCATAGTACCCTACACATAAATAAATAAATCTTTAAAAAAAATGAAAAGAATCAACTCTTTGAGGATATGTCTCAGCCTCACAAGCTTTTGTCTCCCCTTGGGAGATATTTTCAGGAGTTTCTGATTCTCTCCCACTTTCCTATGAAGAAAAATGCAATTCTATTCCAGCTTCTACCGCAGGTCTTATACCCCTCACCTGACCCTTACCTTACACTGCCATCAAAGATGCAACGGGCTATTGTTGTGAGTTAACTATATTCAACAAACCACAGGTTTTCCACAACTAGAATCCTTACAAGGCAGTGGTGGGATATCAATAGGAAAAGAAAAAATTGCACTATTGCACTGTCTATAAAAATGAACTTGCAGATAATAAAACAAAACGCAAATGAATTAGATCACAGGCTATGGTGAAAGGAGCCATTATTGGGGAATTCCTAAGGCAAAGTGGGGCACTGGCCAGTTCTAGCGGTATCAAAGGAAAAGGCATCTGTTCCTGAGTTCTCAAACACAAAAACCAGTATCTGAGACCAGCAAAGAAAGTCTCCGATGAACACAAGCAACAGAAGAACTAGTAACCTGTAAGTAGCAGCGCTAGGGGAAACAGGCCACGATGCAAAGTCAGTGGGATTGTGACAGTAGTAAGATCAGCAGTCCAGAGGGGGGTAATTTGGGGCAGCACACAACATTCTTAAACGGTGGAGAGACGGAATTATGGCTTTAAAAGTAAGGGGGGAAATTCTGAAAATTGGTGTTTTTATTGTTTTCTAATATTCTAATGTTATGCTATAAAAGTCTTCTCCAAACAGAAAAACTTCAGTAAGTTTAACTTATTTTCAAAAGAGTTTTAAAAGGAGTAAGAAATTTTCCTAACAGGAACCTGTCAAAGGCAAAACATCATTTTCCTTTACCGTTTCCTAACCTCTCCCTTGTTTGATTTCTTTGTTTAAAAATACCTCTGTTGGGCCTCCCTGGTGGCGCAGTGGGTTAAACAACGCACTATGAAGCAAACCTCAGCCACTGCAGCACGAGTTCGATCCCTGCTGCTGGCTGGGGAGGGGACCCACATGGCACAGCAGACCTCTCCTGCTGTGCCCGCTGCTCCCCTCAGCAGTGTACTTCCGTTGATCTGCCTGTTCTGCTCCCAGCTCTCTGTGGTGAATCCTCTCACCCCCCACACTGGGGGCCTGTACCCCCAGTGCTTGTATGCATAAATAAATAAATCTTTAAAAAAAAAAAATACCTCTGCTTACAAGTCTACCAGGCTCAAAACATCTGGGTGGTTTTGTTTTGTTTGTTTGTTTTTCAATTTTTGTCTGACCATACCCCAGGCAGGGACCAAATACTGAATATTAACCTACCTCATTATGCTCCCTGCATGAGGACAGGAACAAAGAACCATGCTGGTCAGACCTCATGGCACTGTCACTCCCAAATACTAATATTGGAAAGTATTTGCTCACTTAGTAAGCAAATCTGCCAAATGCTGATGCATTTTATTACACAGTGTCAAAATATAACAGTGTCTTGTTAAAAAGTTTTAAATCTGGGTGCACTATTAAATTCACAGTGGCAGATACAAATTCTTTCAAAATTCTTATTTTTGCTTGAAAGAACAAACTTTACACTGGAAAAAAAGTGCTGTCAAATGCCTTGAAGTGACAGCCTCCCCTTGTTCATTTCCAAGAAAACGTCTGCCAAATACCCAAGTTTGAATAACCACAGTTTGCCAAAAACTCTTCCATGTAAAATTGGTGTCCTGGAAAAAAAAAAAAAAAAAAAGGCAGCTAGTTCAGTTTGCAACTCATGCCTTTGTTGAAGTGCTTTTCCTTAAGACAACCACTATCCCCTAGTATGCAGTGTTTAGTGAATGCTTTCCATTTTGTTACACAGGCTCTTAAAAAGGTGTGAACCCAAAGGCCAAGATTTTTACAGCTTTATCAAGGACATTTTTGATTGAAATTGGTGGAATATTTTTCTACAGGCACATGGAGGTGAAAAATACAGTGACTATAGCTTGATGCCAAAGGAACAAAAATTTTCCCAGCACCATTATTGCACCATTGATAGAAATGTCAAACCCGGTAACAAAGGCAAAAATAACATCCTACTGTGAAAAGAGCTTTGCCTTTGCAGAGCCTTCCCCACAGTGTCTAGGGATACCCTTAAGAGCCTACAGACTCCACTTTGAGAACCTCTGTTTTCAACCATCGGAATGCTAACTGAAGATTCCGAGGAGAATCTAGGCTGCTTTTCTTGTTTGGCTCCCCCATCTCCAGCTTCTGTGTACTCAGAACAGAACTTCAGTTCTCCCATCTGGGCATTTGCTTCTAGAATTATCTCTGCCCTGATTGCACTTATCAGTATCTGTTACTTAAATCTGCGGTTCTCACTCCTGACTGCATGTGAGAATCACTTGATCTTTTTTAAGCCGCTCCCCTTGATAGGTTTTGATTTAACTGCAATGGGACCATACCTGGGAATAGGTATTTTTAAGGCCTTGCTAGGTGACACTCAGTTGGACCTACACAGTCCATCTTATGTGCTGTTGCCAGAAGGAAGGCCTTCTGGATTCCTCTAAAAGAACAGATACACTCCTTTGAACTCCTCTCCCATCCTTTGTGGTACATTTCACTGTCTGTAACCTAGCTATTGTTCCATTTATCATGTCTCCCAAATAAGCTGCATATGCCTTTGAGACAGCTCTGTGTCACCCTACTCACTGTGTCCCCTATGAGGTCAAGCACAGGGTTCTGCCCCTAACACAGGTTCAACATATTTTTTTTTTTTTTGCTATAGAATAGACATCACATAAAATTTACCACATTAACCACTTTGAACTCGATAGTACTAAGTACATTCCCAATGTTGTTACAGTACTCTCTAGTTTCAGAACTTTTCATCACCCAAATAAAAACTGTGTCCACAGCAGTTATTTCTAATTCCCCAATTCCCCTAACCCCAGCAGCCATGAATCTGCTTTCTGTCTCTATGGAAGTAGTCTATATATTTCATATAAATGGAATCAAATAGCATGTGGGCTCTTGTGTCTACTTTCAAGGTGTAATGTTTTCAAGGTTTCTCTGCATTGTAGTATCCACTCCTTTTGAAGGCTGAATAATATTCATTTGCATGGATATATCACATTTTATCCATTCATCCCTTTGAAAATGCTCACCTTACAATCACCAAAGTAAAGTACCTGCCTATCTTGGGCCCTCCCACAAATAAAATGTTTCTCAAGTGGGAAAAAACCATTGAGGAAAAAACTTCAGTAACTTCCAGCTCACATTGTAGACAATGATGATGAGTCCTGCACACATACTGTCTAATACAGATTCATAACTAAGACAGTGATGATTCTATTCATGAGACAAATTAAAGCATTTGCATTTATATTTATTTGTATTTTTCAAATGTTAAACAAAATCAAAAGAAGCTATTGTATGATCAGTTTCATATAATGCTTGTTTTGAAGACAATTTTTTTCACTATGGGATTAAGGAAAAAAGGGAGCAACTTGATCATAACACAAATTTTATGTAGTGCAATTTTCTCTGAGAGAAATATTAGGTGATTACAACCAAGGCATTTAGGTATACACAAAAATGCACATGTGCACACACATCAAAATGTACACCAGCCATCTCAGTTATCTGCTGGTAATGTAAATTACACATCTTGATAGAAGCTTAGGCCCAACAAAGCCTTCATGACCTGCTTCTTCCTTTATTTTGAGCCATCCCTGGACATTTAACCAAACAATCACTGCACTTACTAAAAGCATCTCTCCATTCAACTTCCTCCCTCCACAGTCAGAAAAATTCATGCAAGATTATCTGCACATAATACAGTTATTAAATAAATTCTCATTCTGTTATAAATTTACCATTTTCTACATAAATCTCTGATGTGTTTGCAGATCACTTATTTACAAAAGAATGATAACAGAATCAACAGCAACAAGACTGGAGGAATCATTTCTCCAGAAATCCCTGGAGCTTACTTATTCTATATTCAATTTTCTCTTCTTAAAATTTAAAGAACTTAAGGGATTTAATAAGTAATTTATTGCCACACTTTACAAGACTTAATTGGACCAGTGAAAATGAAAACCATTCAGAGAGAGAGAAGCAAGATGACAAACTAAGAAAGTGAGATTTCAGATTAATTTGGGAAGAACATTTTGGTCTCCCACTGCACCCAAATATACCATCAAAATAAAATCCATAATCACATAAAAATAGAACAACAAATACTCAATAGCTTTAGATTATATAAAGAAACAAGAGTCAAAAAAGCCTCCCTTGTATACTTAAGAATCGGTGGTCACTAGTGCTTCTCTGCTTGCTTGGAATACCACTTGCATCTTTTTTTTCCAACTCCTGAAATCCCAATCCAGGGCCTGTTCTCACTCCATGATCAAATAGGCCAATTTGACAAAACAAGTAGTGGCAAAGAGGTAAGAAAGCTTGGGTAATTTGCAGTCCTCCACTCCACCCTACTGCTGCTTCCCAAACTTTACATCTGCTGTGTACAAGGAGTCGTAGCCAGAAGCTTCAATGACTACCCAGAAGGCACACAAAATCTTCATTTTCCCCTAAAGGAAAATGTGTTTTTCCCTAGAAATCTAAGTATTTAGCACCCACAGATAGCTCTTATGTATCTCCATCTTTTCCTAATGAGACTGTGCATCTATGTAAAAAAAGAGAGAGAGATGGGGCCAGAGCTCTTCATTCCTGTTAGCTGCCTGCTTCCAACAATGGCTGGCTGTACAAGCATCCTTAGTCAACAGCCAAGAAGTTAAGTCATTCCATCAAGGACCCAGAGTAGGAGAGGCGATAGGAATTCTGCTCCAAAACAAGTAGAAACCACAGCAGGAAAAACTAGGGGCAGAAGAAGATAGGGGGATTGAACAGAACGCAGAATCACAGCAACTCTGCTAGCTGCCCAATCACAGACCGAGCTTTTAGGCTCTCTCCACACCTGCTACCACCGTAGATCACCAGGCAGTAGGTGGAAGGTTCTGGGAAGGGCAGAAACGTGCAATGAAAAGCCAACGATGAGGCGATAGGAGCATCTGGCCCTCCAAAGTTGATTAACATTGTATTAGCTTCTCAGAATGGCTCTAGATTTCCAGTGCTGTTGACGTTTGCATACTTCAAATATATTAGGAATGGCCTCGGGACCTAGTATTTATCAGAATGTAGGGTCTGTGGCACAACATGTGTGCTAAAGCTGCACAGCATCCTAAAAGAGCTGAAAACACAGTCCTTTGATAAGGAAGCCATGTGGGGTGGTGAGCAAGAGTGGGTTCTGAAGTCAGACATCCTGAGTTTATCGTGACAATATGGTAATCATTTTCCTGATCACGGAGGAAACATTTTAAGTGAGAGCCTACATCCTACAACTTTTTCTTATGTATGATACATCAGATAAAGGGAGAAATTATTAATATGGACACCTGTTATTCACATTTAAATAAATGAATTGATTATCATTTTCTATCCATGAACTAAGTCATACTGAAGAATACTCTACCCAACACAGCAACTCTTTTGGACAAGGACCAACCCCTGCTCTATTTCTCTTTCCTCTAATGTAATAGAAAGAAGATCATGACTTGGAAACAGACGAGCAATAAATGAAGAAAAATCTACCCACTCCCTGACCACATGACTTGGGAAACCTCATTTTCTGATTTATAAAATAGGAATGATATCAACCACCACAGGTTGAGAGGTGGTTGAGAACAGAATAAATAATGCATTATCAAATATCTAGCACAGTGCATGACCCATAGTAGATACTCATTAAATACTGTTTTTGGAAAAAAACAATGGTCAATTCCACTGTTTTTAATTCAGAGAACAAGCTCACATGCATTACAGCAATACATTTACTGACATATTTCAGATAAACCAAGCCTCATTTTTTCATCACTTTTGCAACTATAACTTGCTTAAGCATTTAAAACCGAGCCTGTACTTTTATCTATTAGAGTGCTGAAACATGCACTAGATTAGACTTAGATGACCAACAGATTTAGATGAGATACACATACTAAAAATGAGTGTTTTCCAAGCATCAAAACATACTTTCATAATTAAATTTCACATATGACCATAGCCTTAAAGCACTGAGTTAAACTGGGGTTTCACCATGAGAACAACAACCTGAAATTTCCTACATCCACCAAATTTGAAATTATAAACAATACTGCATTATACATTCAAAAAGCTGAATCCCTGATGAGGGGATGCCTCAGTTCACTCTCAGGTAATTGTAATATCTACTACTTTCTATAATACCTTTATGAATTAAATTACAGTGTATGGGGAAAATCATATGTTTTAGAAACAATGTTCCCCCACATACACATCAGAGTGACCCAAAGCCTTTTCTATCATGTCATTTAGAGTAATTATCTTGCCTCTCAAAAATCCAAACCAGCTATTTTAAAAATACCAAGGTTAATCAGCGTCTTTCTTTCTGAAATATGAGGCAATTTTGTACATGCAGTTGCTTCTATTGACCAGACAAAGCTCAAAAATTCACAGAAGGTTGGTTCCTCATACCTAGCACTTCAGTTATCATTTATAGCAGTCAGAGAATTGTTTTGAAAAAGCCACCTACCCTAGGGAAGAACACCTGTGTTCAAATTCAAACTTCCCAAGACACATGACAATTACCCTCTCAAAGCTTCAGTTTTCCCCCATCTGAAAATTATTATTAAAGTAACCTGTCATAGATCTGCTGTGAGACAGGTAATGCATGCCTAATAAACACGGCACTATATTCAATAGATTTTCAATAAACAGTAGCATCATCATTCTATTCCTATTATTTAAAAATTATCAATGGGCTTTTCTCTTTTCAGTAAAACTAGAGGTAGTGGATATATGAGCTATTTATGTACACACATTTTTGTATGAAAAGGCTAAGCTGATATTTCATTTATTTAAAATATTCATTTACACGAACAACACCATAAACACATACTTTGGACTCCCCTTAATTTCTCTTGGCAAGGAAGAGTCTACTACTATCCTTCTCCAATCTTGGAGGATTCTGAATCCTGTATCCAGATGATTCCATAAGTTGTTGATAAAAATGTAAAATGGTATCAGCACTCCAGAATGTAGTTTGGCGATCTCTCATAAAACTAAACACACACACCATATGACCAAGTAAATGTGCTTTTGAACATTTATCCCAGAGAAATGATAACATAGGTGTGCACAAAAACCTGTATATGAACATTCATTGCAGCTTTATTCATTATAACCCCAAACTGAAAACAATCTGAATGTCCTTTAATGAATGAATGGTTAAACAAACTGGTACAACTGTTCTACAAAATAGCATCCCATAACAAAAAGGAAAGGACTATTTATGTATGATCAACCTGAATGGATCTCAAAGTATCATGTAGTGAAAAAAGTTTAATCTCAAAAAGTTATATATGATTGCATTTATGTAACATTCTCGAAATGACAGAAGTACAGAAATGGAGAACAGTTAAGTAGTTATGAAGAGCCAGGGGTAGTAGAGGGAAAGGTACACCCATAAGGGGACAGCATTAGGTAGGCCCTTTGTGATGAAAGACTAGTCTATATTCTGATTATGAATCAATCAGGTGATGGTGGCTACATGAACAATACATGGAATTAACTTGCACAGGTTTGTACACATACACTAGCGCATGTAAAAATCAAACAAGGCACATAGTTTAATTTAACAGCCATTTGCCAATAGAGACATCCTGATACTATATCATGGCTATATAGATGCCATCTATAGTGGCAGGAGGGCATGAGGTTGGTTCCCTATAACCTGCGCAGATGGGTAAAGGAGTCCTGAAGCCATTGGTGGCTTTTTCAGGCTTTTATTGATCTTTCTGCACAACTAACAGTGAAGCAACCAGGTACACAGCTAGCGGGGAGGCTGGAGGGACAGGTCAGCAGGCCTCCCAGCCGCAAGCAAATCTTCACTCCCTCTGGGCTCTGCAGTGTTCTCTCATGCCTCTGCTTCTCTGCTACCGCTACTGCTACCACTACTGCTGCTGCTGCTGCCATCCCCCTGATGCCACCCTTATATGCCCAGTCTCTCAGCCCAGGTGTGCACACCTACACATCCCACACCCTACTCCGGTGCCCACCATCAGGTATGCATGTAGGACTGCAAGGGGTCTATCATTGATGCTAATGGCGGGAGGGCAGAAAAAACCTGATAACTTCCATTTACCCTACACCATCACTGGGGAAATTAGGTGAAGAATACAAGGCGTTGTTCATGTGCAACGCCTTGAGACTATAATTACAAGCAACTTTTAAACTCAGCCATATCAGGGATGCTTTAAATACACTGACAATATTCCTCCTTTTAAGAGGTTCTGTTCTTCCCAAGTTTCTCTGCACCAGCAGCTGACTAAACTAGAACCCATGTCCCCTAATTCACAATGCAACCCTCTATCACAGCATGTATAATGGAAGAAAATGAAAAAAATATATATATACAAATAGAGTCATAGTCTGACTTTTCAGTAAAGTCATTCCCTCAGCATCAAGTCTGTTGGTATCTTTACCCAAATGGACAAGGCCTTGTATACATCTAGTTGTGGAAACACTTGACAGTGACTGGAAAAGGGAGGCTCTCTTCCAAGAAAGGAAATTTGAGCTGAGTCTGAAGGTTGATCAAAACTGGCAGAATTAAAAGGAAAGAGTGTTCCAGGAAGCCACAGGTCTGAGATAGCATCCCCAGATTTAGAGAGCTGTAAGGAAGGGTGTGACAACAGCACAACATACTTGTGAGGCTGAGAAAGAAGTGGCAGCAGGGCTGACGGGTCGCTGTTACAAGCTACAGGTGGAAGAAAAGTTCAAGGACACACAACTGCCACTGATGACAAGTCTCAACACTTCTCTTTAGATTTTACTTAATAAGATACCCACACTGTATTTCTTTTCTTCATATGCATATCTTTTGCTAATTAATATAAATAAGATATCACGGTTGTAACATTTTTCCCAGTAATTATAACGTGATGGTTTGTTGGTTTGTTTTCTGACTAAGCAAAGCCAGTAGATTCTTCTGGGAAAGTGAAATTAAGCCTATAATGAATGATCTCAAAATCACTAGACCAAACTATAAGCAAAAGCTAAATCCCACGCAACATAGTCCAAGCCAATCTATTTTTATTCAGTCCTGCCCTTTCTGAAAGCTGGTCTATATTCTCATAATAAACTTAGTCATGGTTTAAGTGAGTAAATGTGGGGGGAAAGTAAAGGAGTGTACAAGCAGTGAGTAAAAATAGAGGCATCCGACCAAAAGAAACCAATAATTCTTGATTTAAATGTAACAGCTTTGTTGACGGTGGCAATGAAGTATTAATGGTATTGCAAAGTTGAATTCACATGGGCAATAATTCACAATCTCTGGAACAGTCTTTATTTTATGTCAAGTCATTACATCAGTAGAAGTTACCAAAAATAAATCCATTTGACTTCCAGTATTTTAGATAATAAATAGCATCATTTCTCCCAATGTCAGGTTAGCTTTGAAATACGCAGGCTTGTAATAGTGAAAACTTCCATGATATCAAAGAAATGGCATGTCATATTCCATAAATATGTCTTAAAACTAATAAATGTGATTCTGCTTCTGGTACTCTGAGATGTCTCCTGCTGAATTACTCTAAAACTGAGCATTTGATACAGGCTGTGCACTGGATAAGATCAACTCTCCATTCAGCACTTGAAATTGCTTTAAATTGTGTGGGGACCCAGGACTGATAAATCACTCTACAATCACTAGAGCATCAAGTATTTGCAGGCATGTGGCCCTGTTTCCCTGGGAAGGGCAAAAGGAGGCAAACATTTCTAGCTGGATGCAGGGATGCCAACTTAATGGACAAACGTAAGGGTGGATCATTCCACCCACATCAAGTACTTAACTTCCCCCCAGTTTTATCAACCAAGAAGAAACCAACTACCTTCACAGCTAATAAACCATGGGTTTCTTGAGGGTGATAACTATGTTTTAGTCCTATTCCTAGCCCCAATAAATATCTCAATAAGTGTTTTTGACTAAGTGAATGAATGATTGAATGCATGCAAAGTACAACACAATAAACAGTTAAAGTATGGTACATATATTATTGATTGGGTCACTTATTTTTTTGTTACCAACATTTGTCAGGTGCCAGTCATGAGCCTAGTATTACAGCAGCTAATGGAGAAGAGACAAAATAATCGTGTGGCATAGATATAATAAAAGAGACATGACCTGGATGATCCAAGAGAGGAGGAAGGGGGAAGGACTAAGAAGCATGGATAAAACAAACTTCATGGTTTCCAACTGACATATTGGTACAGGAGTAGGGGAGATGCTTTTAAAGTCTGTCCCTGGAAAGAGGCTGATGTTCTGTAGGGAAAGCATGCAGGGTCTGGAAGCAGAAGACTGACTCCGACACAAGAGATCCTTTATAGGCTCAAGGGATGCACCACTGTGGGTCTGAAGCCTTTAAAAATCCCATTTCAGAAGTATTTATTAATATCTGCATTCAGGTCTCGATTGAAGGAGCAGGTAGTTTGGGGGTTGGGAGTTCCTCAGACTTTACGAAACAGTGAACTGTCACGGTGCTTAGTTTAGAAGTCTCACTTTGATAGGCTCCCTTAAACCTGTGTAAATTATCCCCCTACTTCACAGTCGGAGGTCACATTCTCTGTGGTTAGTTGTCTTAACTACAGGGATTCTTGAAGAGGTTTAAGTCACACAGTTTCAAAGGCACAGTTCCACATAAATTTAGGTTCAACAGAATTAAAGAACAGATTGCCAACCCAAAAGGATCTGTAGGTATCTAGAACAAAAGAATGGAACTTAACCAAGAAAAACCTGGGGGGGGGGGGGGGGGAGGCAGGGAAAACAGGACATTTGGTCANAAGAATGGAACTTAACCAAGAAAAACCTGGGGGGGGGGGGGGAGGAGGCAGGGAAAACAGGACATTTGGTCATCACAGCCTGATGGCAGCTCCACAAAGGATGCAATATTAAAAATAGAATCAACAAACATTCACAGGGAGATGGTATCTAGAAACTGCACAAAGATTGATGATATTACTCCCCTAAAGGGATCTTAAAGGAGGAAGCATCAGACCCAGACATGCATACACACAGCGAGGTTCTTGAATGAATGCTTTAAAGGAACAACAACAAAAAAAGACCTTAAGTCTTGCTATTTCACCTGCATTCAATATCCTTGGTTAGGAAGTAGGAAGGAGCATGTTTTTGTATGATGTTCTTTCTCACTCAGGCATGGAGGTATAAAACTGAAAAACCTAAAGATAAGGTTAACAAGAAAGCATGTAACACACGGAGAATATTTATTAAAGACTGCAGAATATTGTCTGGCCTTAGGGAAATTTGTTCCTGGTTTACACTGCTTGGGCAATTGGCTCCAAAGCTTTACAGACACACTCACCTTGCAGAATGCATAAAGCAGGGAGACCCACACAACATAGTCTGGAGCTCTTTTTAAGAAGTTCCAAGTTTTGCTCCTGACTTTCAATAGATAATGGGTGAAAGTAAAATGGATGAATCCAGATGGTTAGTATTCAGATTTTTCAAAATTTAGAATCGCAAATTCCAGAATAGGAATACATGTCGTATCATTTCTCCCAAGTGTTGGAAGTAGAGGCAGTGACACGTGAGAATTAGGTGGCTCTGTAAACTGTGGGAGTCACCTTGCCTCTGAATTGCAGAAGAATATCCAGGTACAGTTCTCTTTAGCTAGACACAAAGCAAAACAGAATCCAAGACTGATCCAGGCAGAATTTAGCCACCATCTACAAACTGTTTTGTCAAGGGCTTACTTAGATGTCCTCAAATGAATAAGCCATGCTTTCTTGTTAACCTTATCGTTAAGCTTTTCGGTTTTATACCTCCATACCTGAGTGAGAAAGAACATCATACAAAAAGGCAATTAGGACATGTGCTTATAAAGGACAAAGATTGCTTCTTTCGAGGCATCATATTTTGGCAAGTGTTTGTGATTTTAGATCAGCGTTTTTCAAATTGTGAGTTACAATTCATTAGTGATGATTCCTAAAATGGTTGGTAAAATCAATTTTGGGAATGGAAAGGAATACAATAGAAAAGAAAATACTATTTTGGATGATGTCAACTTAACATCTTGAAAAATGTAAATGCACTATTCATGTTATTCATATTTCTTGAGTTCTTCACTCTATTACAATAGTTCAGAATCATTTCAATTGTAATGAGACTAAGTCCCAGAGCCTCTACAATTTTACTCTCAGGATAAATAAGATTAATAAAAAGAGCCTTTACTACAGTAACAACATTCTGCCTCCCTGAGGCCTGGAAAGCCTACACAAATAAACTTTAAATAAAAACACAGTCTTAATCACTGAAGTCCTTTCTGTATACATTTCTATGCCTGACATAGTTAAGTATTTGAGAATAAAATTATTTTATAAGTTGAAAGGTTACATATAGTTAAATATATTTATCCAACACCCAATTATGACTAAGTTGTTTATTATATAGTATTCTAAGGAAAGTTCTTATTAACAATGTAACCTACCTCCTTTAATCAACAGACAACCATCGATCCAAGCATTCAGTATTATATCCACGCAACTGATAAGTTGGTGCTTTGATTAAGCTGCATGCAGACTATTATGCAAGGAATTGAAGAGCATGTAGAATAGAAATTCAGCCATCAGAAACTTTCAAAAATAGGAAACAAATATTTTCTTCTAATTCTCTTTTTCAAGAGTTATATAAAATTCTAATCACCAAAAAAATGACACTCCAAGTCATCACAATTTATAGTAATGAAAAATTCAATTTCCTTGCTTTCCCAGAAAAAAAAAAAAAGTTAACTGAAAAGGTCAATGGGGAAAGAAAAGATTAATACCAATCATCCTTGTGAATTCCTTTTCATAGTCTTCACAATCCCAGGCTACCTGTCCCAAAATAATAATGTAAATCTTCTGTCAAAAGAAAACCAAGTAGTAGGCAACTATCAAGAACTAATCAGATTTTTCACTGGTGTCACACACCACTGTCACAGGTTAAAAAGAGAATTGTTAGGGTCAATTTCCAAAGATATCACTGTAAATTAAACATATTCTCAGACATTTTTTACCTCACTGTGGTTTATAACCCAGATCAATAGCTTACAAAATTTTAAAGCTCTGAAAAAAAATGGAGGGGGGTGGGGAACAAAAACAAAAAAAACTTGTTTCATTTCATATCTCACGTATTTAAATAAATCAAAAGAAATATCAACTCTATGAAGGACTAGCAACACACAACATCATTATCTGTTGGGCAGATTTTTCGCTCTGTGGTTTATTACACATCTATAATCCCAGGTTGGCTTATAAATCATTCAGTCTAAAATCATGCCACGACTCCCACTCCCACAGACAAGCAGAATGCACTCAGGGAACACAACATAATTTTTATTAGCTTAAGTCAGACATTTATGAAAAAATCAGTCTGCTACAAAGTGCCATAATTCATTCACGATTCATGTATGTATGAAGCACCTGCTATGGGTCGAGTCCTCAACTGAAGAATGATGTGGCAAATTAGTTATGTCTCTGCCCTTAGACTTTATAATCCAGTGGAGGACGAGATGGGATACAAATAACTAGAGTTCAAGCTCCTATGTTGAAAATACCATCACAATGGTATGAACAAATACTCCACGAGTCAAGAAAAGGCAAAATGGTTTATTGATGGTGATCAGGTTGATTTGAGGGAGGAAATCAAATTTAAATCGCAGGATGGACAGAGTTCTAAAAAATGGACAGATAATTTGAAAAATGAGGACTGTTAACACTTCCAGAACACCAATATATATACCAACACTGTTCTTTTATTTGTGGACATAATATCTTTTCAATGGAATTAGGCTAAAGGATCTGGGAGAGAAGCAAAAAAGGCAGGTAAGATGGGGTGTGTGACAATGTAAATTTCCTCCAATGGCAAGCCAAAATATCTGGACTTTACCGTATGGGAAAATGGGAGTCTACCACTGTGTTTCTTAGTGGAAAAAGGTAGAAATGAAGGAAGGAACGAGTAAAGGAGAAAGGAAAAGAAGGGAAAGGTAATGGGGAAAAGAAGAAGAAAAGTGGTGGGTCTTATATATTACTACAGATAATTCATATAGGTCACTTATTTTACCTTCTACTCTATTGAGTAAAACCCTTTTCTTATCCCAAAAAGGTCCTCTGTCCAATCTCCACATTACATGACAGGAACTTTACAATGAGCCTCTGCTTGGTGTGAAGGCTTACAGGATTTTTCTGTGTTCACTGCATAGGATAATACACATAGAATTCTTTGCACACTGTCTGACAACATTCAGGAAAGTGTTAGCCATTAATGTCATTTACCTCTCAATTAAACAGCTTCCTCCCTCCAATCATGCTCTGCAAGACATGACTTCTGAGCTCACTTCAATTTGCCAAAATCCTCATTAAAAAAATTTTCCTTGAAAAACACAGTATGTTGGGCCTCCCCGGTGGCGCAGTGGGTTAAGCAACACACTGTGAAGCAGACCGCAGCCACTGCAGCACGAGTTCGATCCCTGCTGCTGGCCAGGGAGGGGACCCACATGGCA